>PPKA02000053.1:0-72189 GCA_003707595.2 Zygosaccharomyces bisporus
AAAAAAAAAAAAAAAATAAATGAAAACATATAAGCAGATAAAGTTTGTATTGTAGGTAAATACATATTCCTTGCATAAGTAAACAAAGTCAAGTGTCCAAAGAGATTTGTCAAGAAAGAGTGGGAGTCTTCGAGAACTAAGCAGTCTCTTGTTTCATTACCGTTTGCCTTTTTAGATTGTAAGCCACTTCTTCCTCCCATTCTGTGTGGTTTAGCTGGGAAACCAGTGTTCGAAAGCATTATAATAATAGAGAACTTTCGAAAAAAAAAAAAAAAAAACAGAGTAGTCTGCTTCATCAGTGCAGCCATGAGTGAGATGGAGAATACTACTATCAGCCAGGCTGATCGTGTTGACGATAGTAACAACGGGGGCAGGTCTTTGGAAAACCTCACACCTCAAGAAGACGACGTGATTCCAACAGCTATTGTAATCAAAAACATACCGTTTGCTATTAAGAAGGAGCAGTTATTAGATGTGGTTGCCAAGATGGACTTGCCTCTGCCTTATGCATTCAATTATCATTTTGACAATGGCGTTTTCAGAGGACTGGCCTTTGCCAATTTCACCAATACAGAGGAGACCACCGAGGTGCTTACCTCTTTAAATGGCAAGGAGATAGGGGGACGTAAGCTGAGGGTGGAGTACAAGAAGATGTTGCCCCAAGCGGAGAGAGAGAGGATTGAACGGGAAAAAAGAGAGAAGAGGGGCCAACTGGAGGAGCAGCACAAGTCGTTGTCTAATTTGTCGTTGCACTCTTTGTCTAAGACGCCGTTGATGGGTCCCAGTGGCGGCGGCAACTCGAATAACCATATTTTCCCTGGTTTTGTCAACGAGAGTGGCGCGGCAGGAGGTACACCGATGGCTGGCAATCCAGCGCTTCTTTCGGCCCAGAGTACCGCCACTTCGTTTTATCAACAGTCGAATCCGCTGGTGGCCCATTCGCAGGATAGTAGGCAAAGAACAACTCAGCCTGCGCCGCAGTCGCAGCAAACGCAGCAGCAGCAGCAGAGACATCCGTTCATGCAGCAGCAGAGCAACGGCGGTGCAGCAAATGGCGGTATTAGCGGCGCTGTTAACGGTGTTCTTGGTGGCGGTATACCAGTTCCTAGCGGTGTTGCCGGTGGTGGTAATAGCCAAACTCCGAACTCGTTAGAGCGTTATTACGCTCCGCTACCCTCTTCCAGTACATTGCCTCTTCCACCGCAGCAGCTAGATTTTAATGACCCAGATACTTTGGAAATCTACTCGCAACTGCTTTTGTTCAAGGACAGAGAAAGATTCTACTATGAACTAGCGTATCCTGTTGGTTTGTCTGCTACTCATAAGCGTATCATCAATGTTTTGTGTTCCTTCTTGGGATTGGTCGAAGTCTACGATCCAACTTTCATTATTATCAGAAGAAAAGTCTTGGATAGAGCCACTCTTCAATCTCACTTGCAGCAACAAGGACAAGTCACCATGTCCCATCCATTACAGCCTAGCTCTACTGGTGGGTCTATGAATAGGTCTCAGTCTTATACAAGTTTGCTTCAGGCCCATGCTGCGGCATCTGTTGCGGCAGCTGCCAATGGTCCTCCTCCTCCATCTTCTGGCGCTAGTGCCACTACGACTCCTAAGTTGCAAACTCACGCTCAAATGTCTTCCCAACAACAACAAGTGCTACCCACGCAGGCGTCCGCGGCCTCTACTCAAGGTGGAATCCCATCGTCACCCTCCCAACTTTTGCAACCAATTGCCTTACACCATTCAGAACCTCAGCAGCAAACACCACAACAGCAACAACAATCATTTTTGAGACAGCAGGCTGCTCTAACGCCTTCATCCAGAATTCCTTCCGGTTACTCCTCAATCCACGCTCAAGTGAACAATGTGAATCCTCTGCTGAGAAATTCAAATGGCATTTCTCCTCCTTCGGCGACAGTCCCACCAAATACAGCCCAACATCGTGTGCCGCCATCTTTTTACGGCAATCAAGGCGGATCTGCCATGCCCATTGGAGAAGGAAATCAACCCATGGCTCCTCAGCATACAAACGGGTCATTGCACTCTAATTTTTCTTCGCAATCCTTCTGTGAAAACCCAGCTGCTGCGGCAGCGGACATGGGTACAACGTTAAATGGAGCAGAGATGGTTTACACTTCGTTGGGGACTACGGGTCTAGGTAACGGTTTGGAGGAAGGACTGAGCCGTTCTCTCAGCGGATTGGATCTTCAGGCCAATACACCCAATTTGGGGAACTACGGCACGAATACCGCTAGAAAGCCTATCTGGTGAGACGCAACAAAAAGCTTTTTCGTGTTTCCGTACTTTCACCCCTTTCACTTCTCCAACTGAATATTCTGATAGATTTATGATTTGAAGTGCATTTTGATGACGACTAACGCACGCATGACAACGAATCCCATTACCGCCAGTACGAATTATGTCCCGTAGATCACGAATGAACGCCATGACTAATAATTATACGATATGAGGGGATGGAAAGAAGCAAGTTTTTTTTTTTCTTTGAATCTTGCCATTTTTTTTTTTTTTAACCACTACTATTCCTTCAGCATAAGTTTTATGTGCCAAAATTGATATCTGCGAAGTAGATTCAATTCTTTTTTTTGTGTTTATTTATAATCCTGTTTAATTATCGAAATGAACCTGTCAACAGACCGACTAATCTTACATCTAAGCTGCACATAAATGTGCATTAGTTTGATTTTTTTTAATCATGTGCAAAATCCTCTAAGTAATTTGTATACTTTTTCTTTTCTCGGGAAGCGATGGCTCGGACGGCACCGCTATGCGCGAGGCCCATGTTGAAGACCAACATCAAAGCCAAAACTGACATATCATACAGTCACAAAGGTCTTGTGCAGAAGTTTAAGAGATTCGAAACCGGACAATCCTAATCTTGATTACTCTTTCTCACTTGGCCTCTAACAGTTTCCTTGTCTACCCGATTGGATGCAGATGCGAAGAGCACCCCATCGCTGCCACCAATATGAAAAAGGACAAGATGGTTCCAAAAAAGTCCAATAACAATTGCTTGGCCAGCAATGGATCAGAACACTCTCCCAATGAGGTGGACCCTCCAAAGCGAAGGGTCAACAACTTGCTTAAGGAGCTGGAGCTAACAGATAACATATATTCCAAATGTGCCAAGGAAGCGCGGGACCATCCTGATGGGATTAGAGGTAAAAGGCGATCTAGAAGTTTGGAAAATGGGGTTGATACTTTACAGCGCTGGAAAATGCCAAACCATCTAACAGCTGCAAACTCTTTGAACCCCAATGTACAATTTTTTTCAAATGAACAGGCATCTCGAGAAAGTAAAACGTGTTTTGATTATAATTATGGCCAAATTTTAATACGTTATCGACCTTTAAAGCTCCTCAGCTTTCAGCGACTTTTATCTAATCCTGACCGCACACTGGTTACTTCAGCAGATCGGCATGCAGACTGCTACCGTCACGATTTTGACATATATGAGTCCGAAGATCTGATCAACATGCTAGATAACGATAGCACTGTACCTTACCGGTCCGCGATTGCTCAAAAGAAGGACTACTCAACTACCAAGACGATACCGACCATCAAAGATCGTGAGTTTTTCCAGCACTTACTAGACCAATCGTCTACGGCTAGGTATTTTAATGCGAACATTTTTCTGGCCGATCACGATGAGGATGAAGGCTCTTCGCGTTTTAAATCGCCTAAAAAAAAGGCTCAGGCAAAGAGGGCAGCTGTGAACCAAGAATCTCGAACCAGCTCCATTGAATATATCTATCTGAGGGACTATGAAATCAAAACTTGGTACACTACACCTTATCCGGAGGAATACAACCGAAACAAAATTCTCTACATCTGTGAATATTGCTTGAAATATATGAACTCGAGATATATTTATCACAGGCACCAATTAAAGTGTTTGCACTATCGACCTCCAGGGAATGAAATCTACCGTGATGGAAAGATCTCCGTTTGGGAGATTGATGGTCGTGAGAATGTTATTTATTGTCAAAACTTATGTCTGTTGGCCAAATTATTTTTGAACTCCAAAACCTTATACTACGATGTGGAACCGTTCATATTTTATGTGCTGACTGAGCGAGAGGATGGTCCAATGGGACAGCCGCAATTTCACTTGGTTGGATACTTTTCCAAAGAAAAGCTCAATTCTACGGATTACAACCTGAGCTGCATCCTAACACTCCCGATTTATCAGCGCCGCGGATACGGTCATTTCCTCATGGAGTTCTCCTATCTGCTGTCCAGGCGGGAGTTCAAATGGGGAACGCCGGAGAAGCCCCTGTCAGATTTGGGGTTGTTGTCGTACAGAAATTTTTGGAAAGTAAAATGTGCTCAAGTCCTAATGGATTTAAGAACAATGCTAAATGATAGTTCTGGCCTTTTGCAAGTGACTTTAGAAGACATGGCAAATCTGACCGGTATGATTCCTACGGATGTAGTGTTTGGATTAGAGCAGTTACGAGTCTTGGTGCGAAGAAGAAAAAAAAATGAGGAAGGTATCCAGTATGCAATTAAAATTGATTCTTGGGAGAGAATAGAATGGCTATTTCACAACTGGAATAAAAAGGGAAATTGCAAACTGGACTCTTCCAAATTAGTGTGGAAGCCGATGATCTTCGGACCATCATGCGGGGTGAATGCCGTTGGAACGATGGTTGAGACTACTACGGGTGCGACACGAAATACCACTGGTGTTTCTGATCCGCAAGAAGATTTTTTCAAGAAAAGTATGTCGATGTTAGTTAATTTTCTGAGGGATGATATTAAGGATCCAAGGTCCATGGAAGTTGCCGCTTGGGAAAAAATAAAAAAGAGGAAGCACAGTAACGATAAAGAATTAGAGATAGCAAATGACTGGAAATTATGTTATAAAGAGCCTGGTTGGCAAGAGAACAATATAAGCAGTAGGCTCATAATGAACGGATCTCACCCACAGGTTGAAGTTCCTGAATTTGAGGTTGCGGAAAAGCACCCAAATCAAATTAATGGTAATGACACAAAAGAGCTAGCGAATGAAGTAAGAAAAGCTAATTATGGTGGGCAAGAAAAAGCTCCTCATTTTGCACTTGGAGAAAATGAGGAAGAACATGAAGATGAAGACGAAGACGAAGACGAAGACGAATCAGAACATCAGGATGAAGGGGAGGACGAAGAAGAAAATGATGATGAAGGTGAAGGTGAAGATGAGGAAGTAGAAGAGGAAGAAGAAGAGGAAGAAGAGGAAGAGGAAGAAGAACCTCGAAGTACAAGAAGAAGTCAAAGACTGCGAGAATTGCGGGAACCACAGTCCTTTCAGCGAACTTTACGTGGACAAGGGACAAGATATAACAATAACATGTAATTTGAAATATGAAACAGTACGTACCTATACTTTGCAAGAGCTTTGTTTAATTTTTCTTCTTCGTTTTTTTGTCTTTTTCGTTTTTTTTTTTTATTTTTTTTTCGTTTTTTTACGATTACTATTATTGAGAGAAAACATGATAAAGCTAACTTTTCGGTGTTCTTACAAGCAATTCGTTGCCGTGATTTGAAAATTGAATATCACAGGGTACCTTTTAGAATCGCAGTTATGCTGGGCAAAGTGGTTGTCGCAGAAGTCGTGTTGAACCTCGAGGACCCACTCTGAGCGTGACAATCGAACGGAGCACTATTTTCAGCATGATCACCGTTTCTACGACTTCTTGTAGACGCTACTTGCGAATCGGAAAGATTGTCGTCCTTTGTAGTCGTCGATGATATTATGGATGATGGAGTCCCTTCTTTTGAATTGAAAGTCGGGGAATCGTTATTTACTCGCTCAATGCTCATATTATCCATTTCATCATCTTCTTCTTCTTCAGCTTGTTCTCTTTCGTCACAAGTATCCTCGTCGATAGCCGTGTCCTCTGGTGTGAGAGATTTGCGAGGCGAATTCAACGGAGAGTGTGAAACTTCGTTGGATGTCGTGGGAGATTTGTCACTGAACATGGTATCCAATCGCCACTGGATTTCCTGTTCTGACTTGTTTGGTAAAAGAATGGACAATTCCATCAAGGACAGATTTCGGGAACTGTTTTCACTTAGCAATTGATCCTCATCTGAGGACCAACGTGTGCACTCCCCATGCATGGCAGAAGGAGTGCTACGAGGCAAAGAGTCAACGGACGGTGTTCCCAGTGAATGCTGATGATGAGCTAACTGTTGCTTTGGGTGTGCTCTAGACAACCGGCGGTTCGTTGGTGGGGGTATGGACGATGGAGGTAAGTCCATAAAGCTGGGGGATGCTGATGCTGAACGGTGTGTGTAGAATTCTTTCTTGACAATGGAATCTCTTCTGACCAATTTCGGAGTCGAGGAACCCATGCCATTGGCGAACATGCTTGACAACGAGTTTGGTGCCATGATCAATGAAGATCTCCTGGAAGGAGTGGCACTGCTGGCCAAACTGAAAGACGACCTCCTCGAACGACTCGTAAACGAGTTTTTCCTCGATTTCGTGGTGTTCAGGGTCGTGTTGAAGGCAGATGGCAAATGTGAGGAAGCCTGCTGTGACGCTGAGGGCACATTTGATGGGTGAACAAATGAGCTCCTTCTTGACCTTACGATGATCTTGGGGATGAACCCAACGTTCTCTTCCTCTGGGAGGAGCACCGAGGCACCAAGACTACCGTTTCGGTGTCCACTATCGTTATTGCCGCTGCCATTCGTGGTATTGAGAGGTTTCGAAAAAGAGTGAGAATGTGACCTCACTTTAGAATGCTTGGAGCCCGCTCCATTATCGTTGTAGTTGTTAACAGGTGTAGAGTTAGCCGTGTTTGCCATAGAGAAAGGCGAATGAGAGTAAGGTGAGTTGCTGTACGGGAAGAGTCCGGGGGCCCTTTGAGTCGTAGAAGTTGCCCCAGAAGGGATTGGGATCGCCGAGGAAGCACCTCCATCTTCTTGTTTCACTGGAAGCTGGGCTTGCAGTGGTTGTGAGGCAGCAACTGGTTCTGGAGCTCCCCCCACCGCCGTTGCCGCTGCAGCTGCGGCTGCTGCGGCTGCTGCGGCTGCCGCCACTGCCGCCGCCGGAGATGCGTGATCGATTTCTGCCGCAGCATCGACGCTTGCAGACTTGTTGGTCTTTAAATTTCCGGATTTAAGACGTCTCCAGCGAAACTGACATGCATTCGGGGTCCTGTTGTTGAAGTACTGCGAAATTTCTTTCCAACCCAGTTTTTTCACTTCTTTCAGATGCCTTAACAAAATGTCGTCCTGTGGGTCCCATGACGAAGGGTTCTTTGAAGGCTTGAGCTCCGGCCCCGGAGAGGCAGAACTTGACGTTGGGCCGGAGCCAGCGTTGCTGCTCTGCGAGGCGACAGCCACGAGCTCTTTCATGGCTGCTGCCTCCGCGTCACCCGCCAGCGGAGCACTAGTCGCCGTAGTGTCCACCGTCGCCTTAGTCACAGAAGTTGAAACCGTGGACGGATTTCGGAAGTGGTGTGAGTGCAGGGGCGGGTGCGGGTGTGAGCTCAGCAGCGATAAATTCGATGAAGCACTGGAGGGGATGTTTGACTTTGAAACGGTCATTAGGTCCTTGTGTAAGTGAACGGAGGCGGAAGAGGAGCACAAAAGTCTTCAAACTGGGGCAAAAACAAAACCTGAATTTGTAAATGGTACCCAGCGATTATCTAGTAATCTAACAATCCTGATGAGAGCTGTCAAAACGATCTTTACGGTTGACGTGTTTTGGTTGTTCGTGTCTTGCGTCGTCGTCGTCGTCGTCTTCGTTTTTTTTTTTTTTCAGATGAGATGAGATGAGATGAGATGAGTTGAAAAAAAACAATCCGGACGCAAAACTGAAAAATAGCGGATCGAGACGCAGCCCTCAATCACAGCTGTTTGCCCAATAAAGTAGACTTGTACCTGTATTATTTTTTTTTGGCACCACCGAAAAAGAGTCTGGTGCCATCGACGTTACCGTCGGTACCTCTTGCCTAACGCCTCCCCACCTTTCTCTCCCCTCTCCTTCTCTCCCCAGCCACACTACGATTTGCAAGAGTTATCACATCAACGACTTCCGGCACGATGTGTTACGCCGCCAGCGGCCGCTGGAGGCCGCTGGCGGCCTCCAAGGTGAGGCACAGACGCCCGCCCGGAGCGATCGATCGACTCATCGATCGAGTCCAGAGGCAGGACGCGCGCCGGGGATATGCTGGGACCGGGTGTGGAACAAACGCCATCATTCGCTGCGTCGTACCCGTGTCATCATCAGTTGGATGCAAACCCGTTATGGGAACCGTAATTGCAGCGCAAATACTTGCTATTGCGCAAAACAGTACACAGTAACGTGACTCTTGTCGATTCAAATGCGTCCCCTCTTCCCCTTGGCATATCGTTGCTACGGCAAGATTACTGTTTCTAACTGAATGTCAAGAGCAGGACCGATTTCGGCCAATGCCATGGTATCGGAATTCAACGTGCCATGGAAGCTTGAAGCAGGGCCTTTAGAAGCTGGAGATAGGCCCCTGGAGGGCTGTGGAGTGGACACGCAGGTTAGCAAGAAAATTCGAAAACGGTTCATTCTTGAAACAGTTCCATCAGTTGGTGTCAAACGAAGTCCGAACTGAAAATTTTCAGCTCATCGACTTTTTTTTTTTCAGTTTGGCGTAGTGAGCAGCTGCGACTGAATCGTTCCATGGCATGGAGGATGTGTAGAAAGTACTATGACATTGGATTGAATCTCACGGACCCCATGTTCCAGGGCGTCTACAATGGTAAACAGTACCATGCGTCTGATTTGCCGCACGTCTTGTCTAGGGCAGCAAAAGTCGGAGTACGCAGAGCACTGCTGACAGGCTCCTCAATCGTAGAGTCTAAGCAGGCTGCGCGGCTGGCGCAGTCGTATGCGACCCCTGACCTAAAACTTTTCTACACCATTGGCGTGCACCCGTGCTGTGTCAACGAGTTTGCCAATCGTGATTCCACCATCGATAACCCCACCAACGATGAGCAGTTGAACGAAAAGTTGCCTCTTGAAGTGCTGCGTGATACCCGCGGGGCCCAGGAGAAGTTGCAGGAGCTGTACCAGCTCATAAATGGCTCTTTGAAGGAGGACCCGCTGTTCCATGCCATCGGAGAGATCGGTCTCGACTATGACAGGCTGTACTACGCGTCCAAGCAGATGCAGCTGATGTTTTTTGAGGAGCAGCTGAAGTTGAGCTGTCTAGTGGACAACCCTCGCATACCGCTTTTCCTCCACATGCGTACTAGCTGCGACGATTTCGTGCGCATCATGCGCAGGTTCGTCGAGGGATTCCAGGACAATGAGGACCCATTCCAATGGAGCGATCGGTGCAGTATAGCAAAGCCCATAACGTACAAATTCCACCCTGACAGAAAATTTGTAACTCACTCCTTCACGGGTACACCGCATGAGTTGCAGCGTGTGTTGGAGCTGTCGCCGCAAAGTTACATCGGGCTGAACGGATGTTCTCTGAAGACCGAGGAAAACATGCAGTGTGCTAAGCAGATTCCGCTGGATAGGCTGCTACTTGAGACGGATGCGCCTTGGTGCGATGTGAGACGCACGCACGTATCCTTTCAGTATCTGTGCGACTATGAAGCGCCATACGCATCAGTGAAAAGAGACAAATTGGCCAAACTTGAGGACTCTCGAGAAACCACTGTGAAGGGACGCAATGAACCATGCAACATGGAGCAAATAGCCCGTATTGTAGCCAATGCACATGGAATCGATCTGTCGCAGTTGATAGATCAAGTTTGGCAGACGAGTTGTGAAGTTTATGGTTTATAGTTTTCATAAAATCATGTAGTGCGAACCCTGCGCTCTGCACCGGAGTAACATTATGTATTATAAATGCTCTGTCATTTTATCCTGCTCAGTCTAAAGATTATTACATTACAATATACTGGAATAATAATAGGAAGAAAAAAAAATGGAAAAAAAAAACACAAACAAATAAAAAAAAACAGCAAACGGCCTACTCGTTGACCTCTTCGATTTTTTTGTCACCATTCTCATTCTTATCATCATCTTTTTTCTCTTTTCCTCTTTCCTCGTCCTCATCCTCTGGAAGCATTTCGCCAGCGGCTGCGTTGCTCAAGGAGGCCAACATGTCAGAAAGAGCGGATCCATGGATATAGGACACGTTGTTGGGACCTTGCGAAATTTGGATCCCTCCTGCTCCCAAGAGTGCCTCTAGGGAGAAAAGGTCCACCGGACCGTTGCCGGGCTGCCTCTTAGGTTCGTTGGATTCTTCGTCTACCTCCATGTTGTCCTCGCCGCGGTCTTGTTGTACGCTTTCTTGGGTAAACCGATCTTGCGGCTGTTTCGTGGTCACCTCGAAAACGCTTTCGTCATCCTTGGGGAATTGGAAGTAGGTAAAAATCGATCTCCGCCTGCTTTCGAACGAAACTGGGGTAGGGTGATGCTTAGACCTTATGCGTTCGAGCCATTGTTGCAAATTCTCGTTCTCTTTCAAAAGCGCTACAATCGTAATACTCATGTTATCACAACCAATGCCAGTACCTTCGGTCGTCGGTGAACAGCATACGTCAATGATACGAGACGAGATGTCGCTAAGAGAATATTTCTTTTGGTTAATCCCGTAGTGCACCAGGTCGACACACTCCTGTGATGACAGACAGTCCCAAATACCGTCACATGCCAAAATGACAAATTCGTCTTTTTCGTAGTCCAGCTTGTGTTCCATGACATCAGGGTAGGCCGTGACAATCTGTTCCTGCGGTGGCAACTCATGATTGGATTTGAACTCGAAATCGCCAATGGCACGCGAAAGTGCCAGGTTACCGTTGACTCTGTCCATCTCGACAAACCCCTTGGCTGCTACGATACGAGAACGTTCACTGGCCAGTGTGGGTTTGTGGTCGTAGGACAGCGCCTTAGCCCTCCCGTCAGTGGACAGGACTGTTCTGGAGTCACCGGCATTTCCGCATACCAACAGTTGCTGCTCTTTCGATATCAAAATCGAGGTGGCTGTACAACCACTGTAATCGTTCTTCAAAACGGGATCTTTGAGCAAATCCTCGTCCGCAGCAAGATATGTGTCGATTAGCGCCTGTCCCAGCTGACCCTTAGCGAACGACGGCTGCCTCTGAAGAATTCCCACGATTTTCTCTCCACAAAACTGGGCGACGCTGGCTCCACCATGGCCGTCAAAGATACTGTACAACGCTACGTGATCCTTTGCATCCTTTGGTAAAATGTTCAGCTCCACCACATGTGCGTCTTCCATGGACATACGCCACCCTTGCATGGCGCACAGGCCAAACCCACTTAGTTGGTCCTCACCGGAATGGTGTTCCTTATCGATTACTGGATTAGAAAGTATTTGACCCATGTGTGAATGATGTTATGTTGATATTTCTTCGAAACCTTTTATATAGAGCTCCTACCTGTATAACTTCTAATACACTCGAAACCCCTTTGAATCTTTGTTTCTTTGAGCCTCTTTAGTGCATCTTGTTCAACTAGTTCGCCACTTATGATTCCTCTATTTTTTGTTTTTTTTTGTTGTTTTTTTCGCCTAAATTTTTTTTTTTTTTTTTTTTTTTTTTTTTTGATACTCACCTTTTAAGCCCATGCCCCCCTAAAGAAAAAAGAGCGGGCAAGCTTTTAATCATTAGGAGAAGTGAAAAATGCTTCAATTATTCTCACTAGTGCCAGTAAGTTTGACTTAGGAGCTATTGATTACGCCTGTCTTCTGTTTCTACGTCGTTTTTTTTTTTTTTAATTTTTTTTTTTTTTAAAAAAAATAACGACGAATTGGTATGGCAGATTCGAAAAACTTGTTATTTTCTTTTTTTTAATAGTCAAACCATGGCCCCTGGCGGCAGAGCTGAGATATGCATGTTCGAATTACCAAGCTAGCTGCAAAATCGTAGTTTACCCTGCTGTTTTTATTTTTTCATTTTGTTTTTTTTTTATCCTTTTATTTTATCTTTGACAATACTATTATTTTTTTTTTTTTTTGGGTTCTCGAAGAGATATATGAAATTTATTAACAGATTCCACGTCTTGGCAGGACGAAATCTACGAATAAAAGACAGCAGCTAAAAAATGATAAAATAAATTGAAGCACAGATAGAGATTTGCTGTCTGGTAGGCTGAGAGAGCTATGCAACAAGCCAGCGCCTTCGAGGACAGCGAGTGAGTAAACAGAGCTATACTGTTTCAAGAGGAGGAAGCAACGATACCCTCAATTGGAAAATACTGCAAGGAATGTAAAAAATAACAAAATATACTCATATGTATTTTTATATTTCGAAATGACAAATTTTTACCGTTCACGGAGCTTTTATTGACTCTGAGACGCTGGCGCCGCGGGGAGTACGCATTGCAAGAGGCTGGAAAATGCCACTTCGACCAGTATCGATATGCTTGCAGGAACCAAACTTAGTGAATTAGGCCAAAATGATTGATCTCTATCGTCACCAGAGATCCTGAAGCTTGAATAATACAATATTTCGTATGAGTCTTAAGCATAATCACATGCGACGAAAATCTGAAAAAAAAAATCGGGCATTCGACCCATTTATTATTTCAAATGCTCATCATGATATATGATCGGTACTGAAATAGTAGTACGTAGCCACCAGAAGCTTCACGATAGTGGCAAATCAGTTTGCGTCACAGCACTTCCATGCCCGAAATTAGAATTCAGCCGGAGTTGGCTACTTTGAAGGAGCTACAGTCGCAAAATGACTCCTCCATCAACATGTACCCAGTGTACGCATATCTAACTTCGTTGGATTTGACGCCTCAGGTGGCATATCTGAAACTTGCCAACCTAAATAATCCGCATAGGAGCGAGTCGTTCCTGCTGGAGGCTGCCACCGCTGACGAGCTAGGTCGCTACTCCTTCATCGGTATGTCCCCTCGCAAAGTGATCAAAACGGGCCCCACTGAGGGCCGCGAAGTAGATCCACTGGCCCTCCTGGAGGAGGAGATGTCACATCACAAACTTGCTGAGAATGTGCCCGGGTTGCCCAAATTGAGTGGTGGCGCTGTCGGTTACGTCTCGTACGACTGCGTTCGCTATTTCGAGCCCCGGACTGACAAACCGTTGAAAGACGTGCTGCAAGTCCCCGAGGCTTACCTAATGCTGTGCAACACCATTGTAGCGTTTGATCACGTCTTCCAGAGGTTCCAAGTAATCCACAACATCAACACCAAGGAAACTTCGCTGGAGAAAGGTTACGAGGCAGCCCTGGGAATAATATCGGACATTGCGCAGATTTTGACAGACCCACAGGGTTCCATCCCTTACCCAGAGCAAAAGCCCATCAAATTAAATCAAGATTTCACATCTAACGTGGGTAAAGAGGGCTACGAGTCCCATGTGGCCACTTTGAAGAAACACATCAAATGCGGCGACATTATCCAAGCGGTTCCCTCTCAACGAGTGGCCAGACCTACCTCCTTGCATCCTTTCAACATTTACAAACAGCTGAGATGTGTGAATCCGTCGCCCTATTTGTTCTACATCGATTGTCTTGACTTCCAAATCATTGGAGCGTCGCCTGAGTTGCTGTGCCAGTCGGATAACAAAAACAAAGTCATTACCCATCCAATTGCAGGCACCGTTAAGAGAGGGTCTAGTGTTCAGGAGGACGATCTCTTGGCTGAACAGTTGAGTGGATCTCTCAAAGACCGCGCAGAACACATCATGCTCGTAGATTTGGCACGTAATGACATTAATCGCATCTGTCAACCAAAGACTACACGCGTGGATAAACTGCTTACCGTACAGAAATTTTCCCATGTACAGCATTTGGTTTCACAAGTAAGTGGCACGCTGAGGCCCGACAAGACCAGATTTGATGCATTCAGATCGGTGTTCCCAGCCGGTACCGTTAGCGGAGCCCCTAAAGTGAAGGCAATGGAACTTATTGCAGATTTGGAAGGTGAGAGGCGTGGTGTTTACGCCGGTGCTGTTGGTAACTGGTCTTACGATGGCAAAACTATGGACACCTGCATAGCGCTTAGAACCATGGTTTATAAGGACGGTACGGCTTATTTACAAGCTGGTGGTGGTATCGTCTTTGACTCTGACGAATACGACGAGTATATTGAGACTATGAATAAAATGATGGCCAACAACGCTACCATTGTCAAGGCCGAAGATTTTTGGGCCGCAAGAGTCGGGACAGCTTGAAGAAGAAATTTAGGCAACGTAACGTAAAAAATAGAGGAGTATGTAATTGTACCTAATGCTCTGTGTGCTTGTTTATAAATGATTCGCCGTTGTTCGCTTATTTTTTCCTGCAAACTTGATATCATTTTATTATTTTCTTTTTTTTTTTAACGAGAGATGAGCCAAGCAGATATTTGGCAAAAAGCAGTACCGATGTGCCTACTTAAAGAAACCATGAGCCATTTCAACACTCATTTCTCTATCTATTTTGCGGTGGCAGCAGCTTCCTTAGCTACAGGCTACTACTTGGGCCAAATACTGCCTTCTGCCTCCAAGAAAGAACATGTACAGGAGATTTTAAGGCAATGCAAGCAGAAAATAGAGCTAGAACAAGAGACAGATTACGAGGAAGAGGATGAATCGGAGTCTGATGACGAAAATTATGAAATTGATTCTCTTACCCTGAACGATGTTCCTGGGGAAGTGAGAATGGCCCTGGTTATTCGACAAGACTTGGGCATGCAGAAGGGCAAGATTGCAGCTCAATGTGCGCATGCTGCATTGGCTTGCTTTCGTATGATTGCCTGCGACCCCGCTCGTAAGTCTTTTAACCCTACTATGGTCCAGAGGTGGCTCAGATGTGGTCAGGCCAAAATTACGCTGAAATGCCAAGACGAAAGAGCCATGGATGAACTGTATGCCATGGCCATTGCTCTTGGTGTGAACGCCTCTGTGATACATGATGCTGGTAGAACACAAATTGCTGCCGGTAGCGCTACCGTTTTGGGCTTGGGTCCCGCACCCAAAGCTGTCTTAGACCACATAACCGGAGAATTGAAATTGTATTAAGTTATCCAAATATAACGAATCTAGAACATCTGCATCACATATAAATAGTTAAGCACAAATCCAACGGAAAAATAAAAATACAGCAATCGATCTAATTATTAAAAATAGTTTTTGGTCTTACACATCGATGCGTAACTCTATATGATCTACACCCATCTCTGGACGACTACAGCATTAACTAGACCAGCATCTTTCAAGGTGGAACCGTAATCTTCAACTGGTTTGACAGGAAAAGCATGGTTCAGACTAAAGGCTCTAGGATCCGTGGTGTTACTTTTGACGTAGTCGTAAAGGAATTGAACGGTATCTGAAGAGTTACAACGCAGCACTTCCCTTTTACCGCTTGCATATCTGATCTGTACAGATGAGTCTCCCTTTGATGGCTCAGGCTCCGGCTCATTCACTTCAGCATGATCGGTGGACTGCTCTGCAGTGACTGCACTTGGGGGCTCCAAGCTTGACGCCCTAGATTCACCAGGCACAGGCGACCCCAGCCTTTGCCCTTGTCCTTGAAAACCACCCAGCTTCCTCTTGGGCGGTTTGTAAGACTCATCCAATTTTTTGTAAACGTTAACATCAACTTCTTGGCCAAATTCCACGTCCAACAATTTTAATGGCGCCCTGCCTTGGTTCAACTCATTCAAATAAAAGCCATTGGCAGGGTCATCGTAACGGTACAATGGGCCATCCCCTACTTGGAAGCCTTCTTTCCAAAATGTGATTTGACGAGTCACTTTCCTAGGCCTTTCGGGGAGCGACTCTTGTGGAATATCTTCTACTACTTGGCTCGGCGTGTCAACCACAGAACCCAATCTATAGCCCTTACCAGTAAATTGGTTAGCATGTACTTTGGGTTGATCAACATCTGAATCCTGCTCAACTTGCTGTCCACCTCTTTTGGCCTTTTCCAGAAGATCTCTTATTAAAGAATTGGAATCGTTAGGGTCCGCCACTTCAAGGCCGGAAGTTTCACCACCTGCAAATGTGTTTCTATTAGGGTCATCTTCTTCTTGGTCATCTGCACGATCCTTCACCATGTCTGAAAAGGTCATAAACCTAGATTTACCTCCCCCACTGCTGCCACCACTTCTCTTGCCCCCAGAAGCTGGTCTTGAAGACGCTGCCTGCTGCCCCACAGATTGCTGTGTACTATCAGGAGATTCGTATCTAGGTGGATGCCCGCTCATTTCACTGGCCTCCACCTTTTTGCCTCCTTTGGAATCTGCCTCCGCTGCATAATAAGCATTTAACGCTTCACCAATTTCTCCAAATTCTTGCAAGTATTGCTGTGCAGTACTGAAAGAGCAGTTGGCGAGAGCCATGAATTGCTGGATATTCTCATCAGGAACACCAGACATGTTAATTGAGGCTTTCGCGATCTATGTGGTATCTTTTTGGTGGAAGTTAAAAAGGGTCCCTTTAAAGATTCGTTAAGTTTTCAATGGGAAGCGCTGCCAGTTTTGCCACCATATTATGTCACGTGATATAAACGAACCTCGCTTAGAATAACTTGTGTTAGCGCCGTTAGCTTTTATTATATGAAAGTATAATATAATGTTACAAACCAGGTGTTTTTTTTATTACTTAAAAACTGCAATACATGTATTATAGTGGGTAAAGAGAAGAAATGCACATAGTGATAACCGAAAACCTTTTGAGATTACTCTGTTCTTTAAAATTTACTGATCATTTCAAATAAACGAATGTTGAATGCGTTATATTATACAAGTTTGTTAAAAATTATGCGAGTTGTAAATACCGATGTTGAATCCCAGTTCAAAGATAACCAAAAAGCTGCTTATTTCTTGTACTGCTCACGGAAGTATTTGGCAGCAGCAACCATGTTAGTCAAAGAAGCCTTGGTCTCTTCCCACTCTCTAGTCTTCAAACCACAGTCTGGATTGACCCAGAATTTGTCTGCTGGGTAAGTTTTCAAGATGTTTGCAATCTTAGAGATGAATTCCTCCTTGGATGGCACTCTTGGGGAGTGGATGTCGAACAATCCCAAACCAATGTGGTTTGGATAGTCCTTGAACTCAGCGATGTAGTTAGGGTCATCCTTCTTGGAAAATTCAATGGACACGACATCAGCATCTAGAGCCTTGATGTGGCTTGGGTCCAAGTCGGAGTAGCAGAAGTGCGAGTGGATCTGGGTCTTGTTCTGAACACCAGAAGTGGCAACTCTGAAAGCCTCGGCAGCCCACTTCAAGTAGGCGCTTCTCTCTTCACCAGCTCTTAGTGGCAAACCTTCTCTAATAGCAGGCTCGTCGACTTGAATAACCTTGATACCAGCACCCTCCAAGTCGTTGACCTCGTCTCTCAAGGCAAGGGCCAACTGCAAAGCTTGGGTCTTCTGGTCGACATCATCTCTTGGGAAAGACCATCTTAGACAGGTCACTGGACCAGTCAACATACCCTTGACAGGCTTGGTAGTGATGGACTGAGCATACACGGACTCCTTGACGGACATAGCCTCAGGTCTGGACAAGTCACCGACAATGATAGGAGGTCTGACGTATCTCGAACCGTAGGACTGGACCCAGCCGTTGACGGTGAAAGTGTAACCTTGGATCTTTTCACCGAAGTATTGAACCATATCGTTTCTCTCTGGCTCACCGTGAACCAAGACGTCAAGGCCAACTTCTTCCTGGAATCTGATGACGGACTCAATCTCGGAGTTGATGAATTTCTCGTATTCCTCTGCGGAGATGGTACCCTTGACGAACTTGTTTCTGTTGATTCTGATGTCCTTGGTTTGAGGGAAAGAACCAATGGTAGTGGTTGGGAACAATGGCAAGTTGAAAACCTTTTTCTGCTCGGCCAATCTTTGGTCGAATGGAGCAGCACGGGTTGACATCTTCTCGTTGATAGAAGAGACTCTCTTTTGCACAGCAGCATCATTGGTTCTCTTGGAGGCGGCTCTGGCGGCCACGGACTTGGCATTGGCTTCCAATTCAGCCTTGACGTCAGCACCAGAGACGTTCTTGGCAATGACCACGACTTCTTTCACCTTTTGAGTGGCAAAAGAGAACCAGTCTTTGATCTCTGGGTCCAATTTAGTCTCGTTGTCCAAATTGACTGGAGTGTGCAACAAAGAAGAGGAGGTGGCCACAATGACTCTGTCGGCACCCAACTTCTCAATGGCTTTGTTGACCAACTCAGAGGACTTGGCAAAGTTGTTCTTCCAGATGTTTCTACCATCAACAATACCGACGGACAAAGTCTGGTTCTTCTCCACCACGCTCAAAGCCTTCTCGAACTGGCAAGGAGCTCTGACAAAGTCGAAGTGTAAACCTGCAACAGGTAGACCCTTCAAGGCGTCCAAGTTGGGGACCACGGTACCGAAGTAGGTGGCCAAGGTGATCTTGGGCACACCGGACTGCTTACCCAAAAACTCGTAAGCCTTCTTAATGGCGTCCTGAGCAGACTTCTCCAAGTCTAGCACTAGCACAGGCTCGTCCAACTGCACTTCAGTGGCGCCAGCGGCGTGCAATTTGCTCAAGATCTCCTTGTATAGGGGCAACAACTTGTCCAAAAGAGACAATGGCTCCAAGTCCAAGGAGTCCTTGTCTGCCTTACCCAATAGCAAGTAGGAGACGGGACCCAACAACACTGGTCTGGTCTGGACACCCAATTCCTTAGCCTCCAAGAACTCATCGACTGGCTTCTGTCCGTTCAACTTGAACTGAGTCGAATGGGAGAAAGTAGGTCTGACGTAGTGGTAGTTGGAGTCAAACCATTTCACCATCTCCAAAGCGGTGACATCCACCGCCTTCTCAGTCTCGGTAGCCTTTCTCTGAAGACCTCTACCCATGGCGAACATGATGTCCAAAGAGGATAGGTCGTACTTGGTGTAACGCTCTGGAACGACGTTGAACAGCAACGACAGATCTAGAACCTGGTCATAGTACGAGAAATCGTTGGATGGGATGATATCCACACCAGCATCCTTCTGCAATTTCCAGTTAGAAGCTCTGATGTCTTTACCGACCTTCAACAGCTCATCGACAGAGACCTTGCCCTTCCAGTAGGACTCGGTGATCTTCTTCAACTCCCTATTGGGACCAATTCTGGGGAAACCAAGGATAGCAGATTGAACCATTGCTGTTGTGATGTCTTGATTATCTTGTTAAAACAACAATTTTTACAGGTAACAGTAAACGGATCAGCCCTTACAATTTTTTCCTCTACATGTGCGTCTACTTATATACCTTTGCAATTTTTTCACCCAGTGAAGACTGAAAAATTAGCTTGATTCTAGGAACGGCTTGCTAAAAAGAATCACATGCTATGAGCTTCACGCTTCGATCGTGTCAAGTGTTGAATCAGGCGGCATTATGTAGATGTATTTTTCTATTAAGCAAGCAAGTATCGTAAAAGAGGAGGCCGTAAAGACTCGATATCGGCTAAGCTATTGCCTAATTGATTCATCTCGTTCAGTTTCAAGATACAGCTGATGACTGGCGCTGGTGGCAAGTTTTCCCAACCAATAAAGGCTTCAAAGCGCTTGCCAAACCTCGTAAAGAAGTCAATATTACGATCAGTTTTCCAGCGTAAAGGGTCCGAACAGAAGAAAAAAAAAATTTTTTCTGATATAACACCGACCTTCCTTTGAATCATGTGAACTCGAATGATTCCGATGCCACCACAACATGATCACATGCGCTTAGATGTTCCACATTTGTGGATCACACAGAAGCCATGGTCACATGCAATGCTTGACTGGTTTGAAGTGGATTATCTCTTGGTGTCAGTAAGTCAGTATTCGAACCACACGACGTGCATGGCGGAAGCAGGTTGCGGCGTGAGCAGCTTAGAAGAAATTGAGTCGGATCGACAATTTGAAGCCTCTCGTTTCTCACAGGTACTTGCAGCTATGGTTTGCCTTAGACATGGAAACAATTATAGGTTAATATTTCATATTTCTATTCTTGGATCTTGTCGACTCAGTAATTGACGTTTTTTTTCAAGCCAAAACCAGAAATGTAGGAATAACTTGGACAAAATCAAATCTTTTATCACGTTGGGCCAGGTGTGGATGCTCACGTTCAGTATCGAACAGGGTATTTTTTGAAAAAACTTTGAAGCAACTTCTGTTGCAGCACAGTGTTTCTCGGATGTCCTGGGTATTCGGGAGAGCTGCAACAATAAAAGCCATGTAGTCAATTTCTTGTCTCCATGAATCCTTAATTTTTTTTTTTTAATGAAGGACACGAACGGGTATGCGGTGGCAGTCTTTGCAGGATATTGCTCAATTTAGACGGTCTTGCTGTTTTTTTTTGGGGGTTTTATTTAATTATTATTTTCTACTGCACTGTACTAGCAAGTAGCATATTCTAAGCATGGTTAGGATCTGACATAAACGAGATCGTAATTACGGGACTCCGATGCCATCGGGCTTGATCGACGGTCAACCCGTCATGCATAGCGTAGCATTTATTAGCCCAAGACGGCTAGTTACCATTAAACCGGGTAACTCCAGGAATTTTCCTTGGTCCTCCTGTCCTTCACCAACGAGTCCACAGTGAACTTGACAGACATCCTCAACACAAGACTACCCCCTCAGACTTCTTGGTAATGCGCATCCTAACATGGGCAAGACTTCAGGATCCACTGAAACAGACTATCGGAAACTTCTATCAAGAAATGACGAGTTGACGAAGCAGGAAGCAACTCTTAGGAAAGAGTACACTACACTCCTGAGAAAGATATCAAGCTTATGTTCCGTGCTGGATAGCCTGGAGGGCAGCCTCCCAGCTGAACCTGGTCTCATATCTGAGAGGGCCCTCAAGAGGGTACCAGGTTTACAATGGCATAATGATCAGGTCGAACTTTTACAGTCATTGTCGCAGCAAAACGCTGAAATAACCATACCAGTGGAATTAATAGACTCGTACAAACTGTATAAGGGCACACCTTTGTTACATAGGGATGTACAGTAGTGCCTATCGAGTGAGAAGATAAAATAAAAAATAAAAAAAAAAAAAAAAAAAAAAAAAAAAAAAAAAAAAAAAAAAAAAAAAAAAAAGATGCATGCCTATCACTTTGAGTTGATCTTTCGTCTTTCACCTCTGATGATGTTCTCCAATACTTTCTTGTTAATGAAAAGTCCGCAGAGAAATTTACGGACGTGTGGTTTAAACCTGTATTTGGCCATCATGTCCAGTATCTTATAAAACATGATCTCGCTTTCAAATAGAGTTGGTCCGTACCTCTTATTCATTTCCGTGATGCCTTTTATAGCATTGCCCGAAAGAATATGGTTCCCGAGTTGAGAAACAATTGTTAAAACTTCGTCGATGGTTTCTTCCTCCTCGCTGCTGAATTGGCGCTTTTGACTCAAGTCGCTTTTTATGTAATACCTTTCTTCCGTTTTTATAAGGTCTTGCATTGAGCCGTCGTAAAGCGGATTTTCTATCATGTTCTTTTCGTTGAGCAATAAGCTTAAATTTAAGTTGACAGGTTTGATTTCGCCAACTATTCCACCAAATTGCGTGTTGAATTCGATAACAGGTTCTTTATAATCACCTTGCGAAGACCAGCGCTTCTCATTATAAGATAAAAACTTGTCTAAGCGGCTTGGAAGAGTTATACCTACAGGTGTCCCTTGCACGTTTAAGCAGCAACTCCATCCCATCTCATCTAGTATTTCGCATCCTTCTGCTGTCTTGCTGATTAGTCCCAATGTCAACAATGCCGTAAATCTTACTGAAGTGACACTTGCGTAGTATGCAATTTGAATAATGTCTTCTACGACCGCATATTCATCCAAAAGGCCGACCCCCAGTTCGGTAGAGCCTATATAACCAACGCACCATAATGCCGATTTAAGTTGAATGACGTCCTCTATACGAGGGTCCTCTATCGAACTTAAAGTTTGTCTGAATGCCTTCATAACACTGATGAAGGTTGTTAAATCACGACTTTGCCCGATTAAAGATATCCCATCTTCTGTTTTGGCAAGGCTCTCATAAAAATGCTGGGGTAGATGATCCATTCCTCCCATTCTCTTTGATGACGTTATGAATGTACCATGTTGATTGTAATTTAGGAAATTTTCTACCAAGAAAACATACTCCTTATTTTTGGTAGCCAGCCATGATTTTCTTTCCTCCTGAACAAAATTTATTTCGTTTAGTAATTGGAAGCCATAGGTTGTCCCCAGAAGTTCAAAAATAATCGGCGACCTGATGAAAACCAATTGATTCAGAGAAGACTGCAAAGAAGATCCCAAAGTCTGTGACCTTTCATTTTTGACCACATACTCATAAAGCGCCTGGTCAGCGATAGCGACCACATGAGGGCTTAGATCATATAGTTGTCTCGTCAACATCTCCATAATGTACCTTCTCAATATGTTACCTACTTCCAACTTCGTTGAGTTCTGAGGCACATCAAAATCAAACAAGTCCTTTAATTTCTCACCCAAGTATTCTGTAGCTTTTACTCTTATGTGAGTATCCGCATTGACCAATGCTTTTCCCATGATAGTTCGGCAATGAGGAGAGAATCTTAAATCCAATTCAGGAAGCGTGGAAAGTAAAAACTTGGACGTAAGCTTCGAGTTTGGTTGAAACATTTTATAAATAACAGTAAAAAAGTTCCACCTCGTCAAGACGCAAATTCCGTTGGCTGATTGCGTAAGCACACCAATAAACTTGAAATATCCAACGACCATCTTGCTGGATAGCGATCTCAGGTTGAAAATATTACCTGTGGTATGGCCCTCCATCGCCCGAAATAGAAGAGACGCCAGCTGAGGGATGATTTTCGTATCATCCATCAAAATCCTCATTCCCACTGAGGAGGCGGTAAGCATGTGGAAAAATTGACAGCCAACCTGCACATAGCGTTGAGAGAGTCTAGCTCCCTGGTTAACATTTGCGAACCGCATTCTTAACGGCCTGTAAAAAATTAGCAGTCGTCTAATGAATTTGGTGGATTTGACCAGCTCATCCAAGAGTTTCGCATTTAGCAAAGGCCCCTCTAATAGTTCTTGAATCACATTCCAATTCCAAATAGTAAAGTCCTTGGTTTGGAGCACTCTTGAATCAAATACCATTTTTCTAAATTTGATATCATCTACTTCTCGTCCTAAAGTGCCAACAGATATATTTTGTGAGAATGACTTTACAGGCTTACCATAATCAATACCAGCTACACCTAATTTGTTTCTATTTCGATTCATGGAATAGGTAATCTTGCCTAACTGGAAGGTCTCGTCATACATTAGAGGATCGAAGGAGTCCGGAAGTCCGTTCCCATCAAAAACGTTGAGGTCTAGCAAGTTACTCGCTAGATTCATAAACTCAGTTAAAAGCAATCTGCTTTTCGATATTAGTGACGTTCCTACCTTATGGTCTTTTTTTTGATCAATCAATCCCCAGATATGCTTCACAAAATCGCTGTAATACATCATTAGGATCAGTAACGCGAGGTGCTGATTGATGAGCATCGACTCCCGGGAAAAGTGTATGGAAACTTGCTTAAAATGTGATTTGTTTTTGTCGTAGGATAACTGCTTGATTCTCAGTACATCAAGAAAAACGTCAACTAGATATTGTGCACAAACTGGCACTTGGAAAAACGAGAGTAGTTCTTTCAAAGGTTTGAAGTTATCCATGGAAAAAAGCATAAAGCCGTTATAGTCTTTTAGCGCCTTTGTAATTAAGAGGCACGCGTTTTGCATCTTTTCCACATTCAATGCAGATTTAGTGTTGGAATCGGAGAAGCTCGTCAGCAATACTGAAATGTCAAAATCGCTTAGAAAATGCACTCTTGTAGCATGCATTGACATTAAATGTAAAACTGTGTCAAGGACGATAGAGGCTATGGGAAAGAAAGAGCATTCTTGAAGGATTCCTTCTAGAACCCGCATACCGTGGCACTCGCTAACTATATCCGGACTCACAAAGCAAAGTTCCAGCAATGTCTCTAATGCCATGTTCCTCAGGGGGTCTTCCTGCTTCTCCACGCAACTGATGACCGCTTGTACTATTCCTTTGGTAATTCCGGCGGTATGCTCTAAAAAAGTTCTTACCAGTCTTAGTGCTTGTTCTCTTTCCATTTGAAATGAATGATCCTTGGCAAAGGATATTATTATGCATACGTCCACATGCAATCGAAGCAGCTCTTGTATAAATGCCTCGCCATCAATCAAATAGCGGCATATGCGATAGCCACACGATACGATGACTCTGTCCTCATGCAAAAGCATTGACTGCACAGTGTACATGAAAGAATCTAATAAAAGATTGTTTCTGATCTCCGGATGCTGTTTTAATAGCGCTACGAGACCATTAGATCTTTTAAGAACAGAATCTGCCGAAGAAGTAGAGTCTTGCAGACTCTGCATATAGCCGCTAACCAGCCAAGTGGCAGTTTCTATATTTTTGGCGTTAGGTTCTCCCTCATCACTCTGCGACATGATGTCGGACGCATGTTCATCTGAATCCATCTCTTTCTCCGGTGAACTTTTGAGAGTATGGTTGTCTTCTAACGGCAGTGGGCTATCATGAGCCATCAGCGTCTGTTCCAGCGAGTGCTCTTTCGAAGTGTCTTGCGAATTTCCCGCATTCGGTGATGAGTCTTCACGATGAAGCCATTTAGGATGATCTCGAGCTGTATACAGCTCTTTAGACTTCTTCGTATGTTCAAACTGGTTCTTTAAATCAGTAAGCTGCTTTTCTATTCTTTTGATCGCCTTATCTAGTTCACGAATCTGAGTATTTGCCCTTATTCGCATGGAATGCTTCTGTAAATGATCTGTGGAATACGTTCCGGAATATATCTCAGATCCTGTGGAGTCTCGTACATGTTCCACTTCTTCTTTATTTCTACGAGTTTCATTAAGCTGTTGCTGTAGCTGATTGATCTCAGCTTTGAGCCCCTGAAGGGCCTTGTTCAAACTTGTTGTAGGTCTCTTCCCTTGCAGCGGACTCGCAGGTGAGGGTGGAACGCTATCCAGTCGCTTAGTTGACAGAAATGAAGTAGATATCACAAGCTTTTGGCGATGTTTCTTACTATTGTGAGTGCCATCGGAACTGTTATCACCATTGAGGATCCCGTAACCGTCAGTGTTTGACGTGTTTGTAGTACTCGAACGAGAGCGGCCCCTTTCATCTTTCGGACTTCCATTTAGATTGTTATGCACAACACTCATCATCTTGCTGATAGCCAAGTTGGCCTCTAAAAGACTTTTGTGGCCCTTGCCCTGCGCAGTGATTCCTCTTTACCTATTTATTCAAAGACCTTCATTTCGATCTAATTCATCTCAGGATTTAGATGGATCGCTTTGTATATTCACGTGATTACTGTACTATAAACATGACTCTCCTGCATAAATAAGACTTCAAGCTTTGATGCTTCAGCTCTTACTACTACCAAGTATATCTTCCAGTTGGCTTACTACCTGTGCAGTTTCTGCATCCATTGATGGCTGGGCAGGTTCTATCTCTTGGCCCATAAGCTGCTTAAGCTTGAAGCTAAATTCTGGAAAAGTAGATATATCAGCGATCCAGCAACCACCAAATACCATCATGGCAAGTCCGCCGGTGGAGAGGCCGGTAGCCAAAACTAGTGCAGTGGTTGCTTCGCCTTTGTAGGAGAATGGTGGGGCCCTATAGTTCAATTGGAACATGTTAGGAACGTCTAGGTAGGTTAGTATGATGTTTATAAGCTGAAACTATTAGGAAAAGGCACTTACATTTACGGCCCAGCATGCCTCTATAGGCTAGTCGGCAAGAAACGAGCGTGAGTGCCGTTGCACCAAAAAACCTTAGCATCTGCTGCTTGCGTCTGGTTTTATACTCCTGTGAAAAGACTGATATCTGTCGTTGGGTGATCTGGGGGCTATCCATGGCTTCCTTTTTTGTCTTCTGTTTTACTCACTACTCTAGATGGAGGTTCTTAAGGTTACATTTTCGAGTGCGAAAATTGTAGAAAGCTCATCTCATCTATAACTTGATTGAAGAGAACAGGAATAGTTCGTCATCATGCATCCCCAGTTAGAAGCCAAGAGATTCAACAGTATGTTGCTTCTTAGCATTTGTGTATTTCCAGAGCGTCACCTTACTAACTTCTAAAGGCTGTATTGATTTTATCCAGGCTCTCGACCAATGTCACCAAAGAGAATATTACAAGAGAATGTTTGGCCTATGTGATATGGAGAAGGAGGCTCTCTCTAAATGTTTACACGAGGCTAGAAAGAATGGGGAGAAGGAGCAGATTGCCATTATGAGGGAGAAACGTAGGGCGGTGGAGGAAAAATGGAAAAAGATGGATGAGGAAGAATACGGCGAAGAACTTGTGCTGAAGAAGCTATTGGAAAGACATAGGGACAAATTAGACGATCCCAAACAGTAGTCAACTTGGGCTACTGGTTTTTATTAATGTTTCTGATTTTCTAAAGATTATCGTGTAAATATGCTGTGTAGATACGAAATGCGCAAGCCATTAATCTTGTCTAGTTCTCAAATATTTCTTTACCACCTTATCCTTCTGAATGATGTATACAACAGCCCCCCAGCCTGACAGGGCATCACGGTCCACTGCGTTCAGCAATGATTGACTGATGGTTTCAAACAGATCTTCTGGCTCTAGATCAGGCTCATAAAGTGATTCGCACATTCCAAACAATTGGTCCGAAGCGGTACCGCTTACGATGAAGTCCTTGGCCTCGTCGATGCACCCAATCATATCGAAGCCTGCGATGAATGGTTTGCCCGTCTTGGAATTCAGTCCTCCTACCACGGGCCCTACGAAGTAAGGACCAAATCTTCTCTCATAAAGGGAAGAAGATACTAGTTGTGCGAGCGTCTCGGGCTCGATTGGTCTATCTTCTCTCAACTTGTAAAGATTAGTCTTGTAGCGAAATGTTTCGCTAAGCGTAGTCACATCTGTGGCTAATCCTGTGAGACCTAGAAAGACATGGCCATATCTGAAAATTTTCTCAAAATTGTTGGAAACTCCTAGGGACTGCATACCAAGACGCAGGTCGCATGCAATGGCGACGCAGTCTTTACCCGTCATTGCGACGCAAACACCACCGTTAATTGTGCTGGGATCAGACATTGTATACTCTAATTATTTTTGTAACCACCCCAAAGATATGCGGAAACCCAATACCACTTTATCACAGCTGCTTCCTGGCTTCTTGTGGATAGGTGGACTGAACAAAGGTTGAGTTTGCCACCTTTAGACCATCCGGACCATTGGATATAAGTCATTCGTATATCACGATGCCTAGTAAAAAAAAAAAGTTTAAACTATAGTTATATATACAGCATCCCAGCACCTGGAAGTAGTGGGATAATTTGTCTATCATTAGCGAATACATGTCAGGCTTAGATTGAGCGTGTACAAGTATGCGGAGCTTTTTTCATCTAGTTCGTTGAGATACAAATATTTTTTGTTCCAATTGTCCATGGCTTTGTCAAAATTTCGTGTTTTCCGCCAGACAGATATCATGTGTGGTTTCACTTTATTGTGAGAGTCTATAGTTTGCTGCAAATACTCTGTGAAATTCTGGAGGGCCTCAATTTTGTTTGTCATTCCTGCTTCTTCTGTATTGTTTTCCTGTTCGCTGTAGAGATGACCTATGGACAACAGAGGCTTCCAACTGCTGACATAGACTTTATCGAGCGATGTGGGTGGTGCTTTGCCAGAGAGCACTGAGGGGCTCCATCCGTTCTCCTCATTCGAAACTATCTCAAATTGGGCGGTAGGTACTGGGGTTAAGCGAGCAGCCCAGAAATTTACGCAATTAACATAGTTTTGGGCCTCTTCAACGGTGCCCGTTTGGAATTCAAGCACAGTTTTGTCCCGATGTAATGCAGCAGGGATGGTCACAGTAAAGTTGCCACGATGGACATGTCCGGCATCAGGCATTTTGTGGCGAAGATGCGCTGGACGCTGATTGTTATGGACAACGACATTCTCCTGCACCAACGTCGCTAACGCCTCATACAACGAACATACGAAATAGACGTCGCTTATCTTCTTGAGATTCGCCAAATCGTCTTCATTGTTCTGTATTTCCATACTTTGAGGTCGTGTCCGAAATACGTAAATCCGACCTTCCCAGACTCTGCACCTAACGTTGGTCCAGCGAGTATTGCCATCAAAGAAAGCAACTGGAGATCTGTTTTCATGCAACAAGGATTTCGATTTCGATCTAGTGATCCAACGAAGTATCCCACCAGAGGATGGTATGAAGCGGTTAGTTCTTTGGGTGGTCGATCTATCGCTTGAGGGGGATATTAGATTGCGTTCATTAATTTCAATTGCA
Source organism: Zygosaccharomyces bisporus (assembly GCA_003707595.2). Taxonomy (NCBI): domain Eukaryota; kingdom Fungi; phylum Ascomycota; class Saccharomycetes; order Saccharomycetales; family Saccharomycetaceae; genus Zygosaccharomyces; species Zygosaccharomyces bisporus. Next base: position 28,291 of record PPKA02000053.1, read on the forward strand.
GAGTCCACGTACCACAAGGTATTATTGGTATATCTAAATTGTTCGTCAAAGGATTCCTTGTGATATAATGTGGGCAAAGGCTTGTTGTTGTGAAATCTCCAGTTGGAAGTATAGTGTGACTCTCTTTTAAAGGAGGTGGAGGAACCCGAAAACAAAGAAGATGCTTCGTCATCAGAAGAGCTATTTTCTGCACTTGGTGCTAACTGACTTTTCGAGGAAACTTTAGAGTTTTTCCTTCTTATTCGATTTTTCGACTCCCTGTAGTCCTTCGATTCCCTGTCTCGTTTACTTTCTTCTCTGCTGAGAACTGGCAATGACATGTACTTGAGAGCATCGTAGTAAATCCCCAATTCCTCCCGTATAGCTGGTTCATATTTCGGCAGGTTGAAATTTGACTTAGTACCCTCTTTTGAGACAGCATAAATCGTGTTATCTACAAACTCTTCCTTGGAGAACTTGGTCTGATTGTTCAAATTCTCTGTGTTGTGCAAGTCAGAGTTGAGAATTAGAAGAGCAAATAAAACAATATGGCACAGTTTGTAATGCCTCCCCCAATGCGTTTCTGGATTGGCAGTCACCCAGCCCTTGCTGAGCTCCTCCAATATTCGATCGATGGCCTGCGCCTCCGCGATGAAGTATATTCTAGTAACCAGCTTGTATAGAGACAGCACAAGAGAATTCGGTAGTGGTTCCAGTAACACAATAAATTTCTGTAAAACTTGATAGTTTTCCTTGGCACCCAAGAAATTGGCATATTCCCGGTAGCTTATCTTATCATAGATGCCCTGGACAATTTTCACAGCGGTCTCTTGAGCTTCTAATTTCTGTTCAACTGCTTGAGATTCCAACCTTTGCTCTTTTTCCTGCGCTTCTGATCTTTGTTTGTTTTCCTGAATTGTAGTATCTTGGTCATTCAGCCGTAAAATTGCACTTTCCTCTACCTTTGCTTCTGCTTCTTCTTCAGCGTTAACTTCTTCTTCCGATTCTGTCTCCACTTTTTTTTGTATTTCTCCTCTTACTTCTACTTCACCTTCTGCGTCATGCTCTGCTTCTCCCTTTGTCTCTGCCTTTTCCTCTAAAGGTGCTCGCTCTCCTATGTACTTTTGCTCCTTAGTCCCTAGCTTGGCGTGTGCCCCTGCTATAGGTGATGCTAGTGACTGGCGATTGACGCTTATCCCCACATGATACTCCGCTTTCATTCCGGCGTTATCCTGAGCAGTTGCTCTAGCTTCCTCTCGAGCCTTTACCTCTTGAGCCTTCACAAAGGCCTTGGCCTCAGCTCTAATGTGGGCCTCATTTTGAGCGTCCACTTCGGCTTGACTTTGAGCCCAAAGCAGAGTGTTTCTGTTGGACCTGCCACTGTATCGCTGCTCCGATGACGTCTTCCGACTTTGGGGCTCCTCCTGTTCGCCAAAGCTCATGTCCGCTACTGAGTTGGACCTAGATGGCGAATCTGCTCCTTCATTTTGGACGAGCATATGTATGTTTTGCATCTTGGGGGAGACTATGAGACGAGGACTCTCCCCTTCCACTGACAAATGAGACGAACTTGGCAGTTTACTCGGTGAACCCTTTGGCACCTCTGGAGGCGTGTGCTCAGAGCCATAGCTCGCACCGTAGCTTGAGTCATAACTCGTGTTATAACGAACAGGAGTCTTGTTCATACTAGTGGAGCTGGCCCTGTTTGTCTGTCTGTTGGCGAAGTGTTGCGATATGCCGAGATGTTTAATGGTGCCAAGACTTGCAACTATATAGAAACGGACATTTAGACGCGTTGGCAGGACATCAGTCTGGACTTAGCGTGAAAACAGAGAGACGCCCACTGTAATTTCACAGTGGCTAGCCGAGTGTCCTCTTCACCAAGTCTTCTCGAGAAAATCGGTAAAACTAGTTCGCTTGGCACTCCTGAGCCCTGCTTTGTAGGGTTCTTCGCGCCCTCTGCGTTTACATTTTGCACACGCATCGGCGAGACCAGCACGAGGCACCGCTCCCGCATGCCCCCGATAGCTTCAGCGCTGATGCTGGCTTAGCAGTCACTCTCCCTTGAGCATGCATTGATATACGGTGATTTACGAGGGGGTGGGTACAAGCCGAGTTTTATGTAACGGCTCGAGTATGCGCACTTTTGCAACTACCGGAGCGTTGGCGCCCTCCCTGCCCTCTGCAACATGATATTCTTGTAGCCTCTGACTGAGGATGCTGTAGATCAGAAATGCGTAGAGCTTTTGATCTCACCTTTTTTTTTGTCGTTTTTTCATGTGTACTACGCTACCACCGACCGACCTGGCTTCCGTGAGGCAGAACCTGCCTATGCCTTGGAACTGAAGCCGGGAAAAGACTTAACGGTATCGCGCATGTAATAAATCGGCTAGTATGGTCATGAAGCTGTCTACAGATGCCCAAACAGCATTCAGCGAAATCTAGCGACACTGCTTGACGAAATACGAAGTGAAAAACAAAAATTTGCAAATGTCAAAGCAGCCCATATCAAGAACGAATACGCATGCTAGTCTACAGACAAGTGTGAGTGTGGATCCACTCTTGCGCTGACGGTTCTGCGTAGATGAGCATCAAAGTATGCAACATACAGCATGTTGAAAAAAAAAAAAAAAAAGATATTCCAGTTAATACTCGTACATAACGATCTCGTTGCCACCGAGCCAACGCCGGAAGGGAGACGTAGGCACCACATTAAGCCAGAGTTTTAGATCCAAACCTTGTTGGCATGACCGCCCCCAATTGCAGCACCTGTTCCTACGTCCTGCTTCGATCCTCGCCTTCGCATCTCTTCTCCCATCCACTAGAATAACATCTCTTCCTCTCGTATTTGCAACTTTTTTCATCGCCGCTTCCTCGAAACGCGTCGCGTCATCATTGCCCAAACAAGACGAAGCAATGGTGGACAAAAAGTCGCAATGCTGACCCAGCGCATCAAGAACAAGTCACACTAGGGTTCAAATCAAAAGTCATGTCACAGGTCCACCCACTACAGTTGCAACACGAACAGTTGCACGAACAAGCGTTGCAAGAAACTCAAAACGCTGCCTCATTAATGTCTACAGCACCTGCAGATCCGTCGTCGCTACCGCAATCGCAGATAGACAGTCTAAAGCAGCATCATGGCATGCCCGAGGCGCCAACCGCTGCCACGGCCGCCACGGCAGGCGACTCGGAGAGTGTAGAGCCTGCCGGGATGGAGCCGGAATCGCTGCCCGAGGAGGAGGACATGGCCCTGGCTTCGTTCGTACCGCTTGAGAAATTACAAATAAACGGCATCACATCGGCAGATCTGAAGAAGCTACGTGAAGCAGGGCTGCACACGGCAGAAGCCGTGGCATACGCGCCGCGCAAGCAGCTCATGGAGGTGAAGGGCATCTCGGAGGCCAAGGCAGACCGCTTGCTGAATGAGGCCGCCAGGCTAGTGCCCATGGGGTTTGTCACGGCGGCTGACTTCCATCTGCGCCGTTCCGAGATGATATGTCTCACGACCGGGTCGAAGAACCTGGACACTTTGCTTGGCGGTGGCATGGAGACTGGCTCGATCACCGAGCTGTTTGGCGAGTTCCGTACCGGTAAGTCGCAGCTGTGCCACACATTGGCCGTCACTTGTCAGATACCATTGGACATCGGTGGCGGAGAAGGCAAATGTCTTTACATCGACACAGAGGGTACTTTCAGACCGGTGCGATTAGTCTCGATTGCTCAAAGGTTTGGTTTGGACCCGGACGATGCGTTGAACAACGTAGCCTACGCAAGGGCATACAATGCAGACCACCAGATACGGCTTTTGGATGCAGCTGCGCAGATGATGAGTGAATCGAGATTTTCGTTAATAGTGGTGGACTCCGTCATGGCATTGTACAGGACGGACTTTTCGGGCAGAGGTGAACTCAGTGCGCGTCAAATGCATTTGGCGAAGTTCATGAGAGCCCTGCAACGTTTAGCAGATCAGTTCGGTGTTGCAGTTGTCGTCACAAACCAAGTGGTCGCACAAGTCGATGGCGGTATGAGTTTCAATCCGGACCCTAAAAAGCCCATCGGTGGCAACATAATGGCTCATTCTTCTACGACAAGACTTGGATTCAAGAAGGGCAAAGGCTGCCAACGTCTGTGCAAAGTGGTGGACTCGCCATGTTTGCCAGAGGCAGATTGCGTGTTTGCCATTTACGAAGATGGCGTCGGAGACCCCAGAGAGGATGACGAGTAGGATTCTTTGGGTTACTTGGTTTTTATGTATTAAATAGCGGCAATGTAAAGTTCAGGTGCAATGAGCAGAGCTTCCAGAGGCAAGTGATGAAGAATTTGCTTTCCAAGACGCGCCGGTGTGCACAAGATGCTGATCAGCTTACCGTGCCAGGTGTTGCTGTCCAACCCTTGCATCACTGGCGCCTTGGCAGCGAAGACTAATAAGCCTACCTTCATAAATTTAAACAAAAAAAAAAAAAAAATGCAGCCATAGACTACATTCAAATGATTAACTTGCTGAAGTTGCCGCCGGGGCGTGCCTTCTTTTGAAGGTAAACTTGACAAAAATGCTTCCAACCAGATTCGAACTGATGATCTCCACATTACTAGTGTGGCGCCTTACCAACTTGGCCATAGAAGCTACAAATATCAGGCTCACTGGTGCTCCTTTTGCTTTATCACGGTCAATATTATTCTTTTGCATCTTTTTCGCTTATATCAGTTTTTCATAGCCAAAACACTACCATATGACGTTTACAATCCTGGAAGATAAGTGAAATAGTTGAGCAAATGGATTTTCTAGAGTACCATGCACTTACGACTTTAGATTCTCCTGCTGAAACTCGTGAAGAGCTGCCAGAACCTTCTTCGACACTCAATCTGTCTACCTTTTCTACCAACAATGCAGAAGAGAACACATTTAAACTGCCTGACTTGCTCGGCTTTGAAGCCAAGGGAACAGATCAAGAGGATCGTAATTTATACGAGAAAATGGCACAATACGCTGCACTGTCCATGAAGAAGCTCAGCATTGATGAAGCGAGAGTCCCCGCTATTCCAACACGCGAGCAGCTTGTCCCCCAATTCACAGAGCCTACGAGGGCGACGTTGGCTAACACCGAGAATTTTAATTCCAAGAGGAAACCGACTGATGCTACAGACGTTGTGTTATCTAAAAAACTGTCCAAAGTGTTGAATGATTATTCTTTGAGTAATTATCACTCTCGGTCGCAGTTACGGAAGTCACTACTCTCACTAGAGAGTAATAGGGAGAAATTGGGCATAGATGAGCAGCGATTGATTGATCCTGGATATTTAGGAACCTTAGCGAGGAAGTCCTTGAGAAGCGATCTGGAAAATGCATTGTTAAAGGATCATCTGACCGTATTGGAAGAGTTCAGGCCCATTGTGAGAAGGATTCATCGCTGGTCCAACTCTATAAACAACATCAAGCATACCGGTCAACAAATATTAGAAGATGTTGAAGAAAAAAATGTAAAGGACGATAAGTCGGTAGCAGATAAAGTGAGTCAGTTGCGCTCTGAAATGAGGTTGCAAGAATTGAAGAAAAAACTTCTTATTGCCTTAAAAGACCAATTCACTCTAGATCAACTCGAAGAAGATACGTTAGCGAATGGAACTGTAGATCTGCATTTTTTCAGTGTCGTTGATAAGGCCTTGCAAATAAAGGAACGTGCAACCTTTTTGCTGGCACTACCCTCTTCAAGAGCGGGAAGTTCACTAATCATAAAGATAAACCAAACATTAGAATTTGTCAATAAAAAAGTATTCAATCACTTGATTGAATTCTTGCACAATTACGAGTCAAACTCTCAACTTCTGGGTGAACGATCTTTTGATCCTGATGACAAGAACCTTGTGTTATTTCAAAAGAGTTTGGTATACCTTTCAAATGATCTAGAGTATTTCAACCAGTTTTTGAAAAGAGTTACCTCCGTGAGGTCTAAGAGTGTACTCGACGACTTTTTGTCACCATTTGATTTCAATCCAAAAGACTCTAAACCTATTATGCTATCTGCACAAGACCCTCTCCGCTATATCGGTGATGTTCTAGCGACGATCCACACTTCCATTGCGAATGAAGCCGATTTTGTCAAATCATTGTTCAAGTTTCAGTTGGATGATGGCGCTCTATCAGTACCGCACTACAACAGAGAGTATCTACAAGGATTGGATGAAAAGCTTTTGAACGAAACTGTTCAATCGCTCTCTAATTCATGCCGTATTAGAATTGAGCAAATTGTGAATTTTGAAGAAGATCCAGTAACGAATCTGGAGATAGCAAGGTTACTCAATTTGTACCAGTTGATGTTTAAACGAAAAGGTATCAGGGAAAATAACGCTCTCATTATCAATTTGCATAATTTGGAGTGCTCTGCTAAACAAAAAATTCCTGAGTTCTACGTTAAAGTGATCAAGGATATTGCATCTTCCCCAGTGGAAGCCAGTAATGACCTACTACCACCCGATTGGCTTTCTGACTATATAAGTAAAGTCGTGGATCTATTTGAAGCATATCAACAGGGAGCTTCAGACGGTGCGGATAAGTTGATAAATCTGGCCTTTTTGCAAAAAGTGGTGGAGGACCCAGTCGAAAATGTTTTAGTGAAAAGAATACAACTTGCTTTCCCACTCGCCAAAAAAAATGAAGAGAGTAAGTCTTCGGCACTTACAATGCAAATTAATTGCTTTGATCTTATCAAGAGCAGATTACAACCATTTTCCACCACTATTTTCGCTCAGGATGATCAACTAGGTATGATTTTCCAGAAGATTGAGAACAAGCTGAAGCTGCTCGTAAAGCAGATGTTGGAGCTACAACAAAAACTACTGTTTGAGAATACAGGACTGCATCTATATTACAATCTTTTCAATATGATATTTCCAATTGGCTCGGTAAAAGACGAGCTGGACTACGACATGTACCTATCTTTATGCGAGAACCCCTTAATGAATCTTTCCAATATCGAAGTCAATGTACATGAAAAGCTAAATGCGTATATTCCACAAGCTTTAACTGACGTACAAGAAAATATGCTTTTCAAGCTTGCATCTCCAAATATCGCGGATCACATTTGCGACACTTGTTTCACAACTCTGTCACTTTTTTATGTGACATTTAGAAAGGTATTGATGCACTTGTATCCTGACCAAAAAGAGAAGATCGTCTCTATTTTGAACTTTTCCGAGCAAGAGTTCAACACTTTAATTGGTACCGATCAAAATGATTTGGAATAAATAATGGATTCTGCCGAATTATAGATTACTTAGCTTCCTCTTCATTGCGAAGGGCGTGTGTGGGTATCTTACCTCGACCGTAGCCATTGACTTCATAGTAATCCATAGGATAATACTCTGTATTGAACTTCACGTCTCTCTGGAGCATGACATTAGCCTCATAGGGCGTTAAAAGTGGTTTGTTGAATGCATAACCCCAATCAATAGACAATCTGGGACATGCTACCTGCACGAACACATCTACGTTATCAAACATAGAAAGCTTTTGAGGGAAGATTTCGCTCAAAATAATCTTTATCACCGTTTTACCAGCCGCTAAAAGGCTTTTTTCCAAATTTTGTACGGTTGCCAAGTTACCTTGTCTACCTAAGGCTCCCAATATTAACCCAAATACTCTGCCTCGGCTAGCTGTATCTACCGCATCAGCCCTTAATTTGACCAATTCCTTTTGTTCGTAGTATTCGCGAGTAAATTTTCGACTGTAAGGGTCGTATCTATAAGCTGGAATCTCTGGATTATGGATCATGGCGGACTCCAGATGGAATCTACCATCACCAATATAAACCATCGCATCAATTTGATCCCTATTCAGTCTCTCAGATGTACAACCTAGCACTTCACCTTTTGAAAGAGGTTTTATCTGAGGCGGAATCACATATAGCATGTGCTCTTCATTATCAAGTAATTTGTCTTTGAGACTGTGAATGGTAGGGTTGAATTGGATAGTTCCAAAGGTAGCCAGTCGAGAGCCTTTTGGAAAATTCTTTTGCAGCGTCTTGATGATATGTTCTTCTTGGATGTTTATGGTCACAAAAATGTACAAAACCTTGATTTTGGTAATATCTATGGGTACTAGACATGAGTGAGCGTAATGCACGATGAAATCACATTCTAAGGCTCTAGCGGTATAATCGTCAATACAACATGCGCCATAGGACACGTCGCCCATAACCACGGTCTGAACACCACAAAACTGCTCCAAAATATCGCTGATTACCAAAGAGTATATTAGAAGACCTTCAGGCATTTGTAACGCGACACGCTTTGCATTATGTTTTTTAATATTCCAAACAGTCTTCTGAATCTCAAAATTGTAATTAGGAGGAAGTAACTTTATGGCTTCGTTGAGCTCTTTGTCGTCCATAATTTCATCTGGTATGTGGTTGATAGCTCTTCCAACACTAATCCTTGACCTTGGTTTATGGGTAATCGCAGATACATCTTTAGTTATCACGGCCTCCTTGTCACCGACAACTTTCCTTGCGCCCACGAACCTTCTCTTAGGCACTGAGGTTTTTTCGGTCATGAGATAAAGTAGTAAATTGCCCAGTGATGGTTTTGTAGAACTCCCGCTTTGCACTTTCAGTTTCAAATCATATCAACAGATGATGAAATTTTTCAGTCCAAGCTCATCGCTTGAATTTGAACAAATACTGAAATGTAACGGAAATGAATTCACAGACAGAACGTTGGCGGGTCAAAGATGATAACACCGAGGTTCAGTATTACTCAAGATGAAGAGTTTGTTCACATAAAGGTTAATGTGTCAAGTTTACGATTTAATGCGGCTGGCTTAGAGATGGTAGTTGAAGAAAATGTCTTCGTATTCCATATATCGCCGTACTACTTACGACTGAGATTCCCACATAATTTAGTTGATGATGAAAGAGCTTCTGCCAAATACGTATCCCAGGATGAGTCGATTGAGATCAAGCTTCCTAAGGAGCAAAAAGGTTTGTACTTTGAGGACTTAGATGTTCCAACAAAATTACTGGCTAGACAAGGTGATTTATTGGGAGCAGCTGCTTTGGAGAGCCGAGACAAAGAACAGCCAAAGGGCCCATTAATTCAAGAAATTCAAAATGATTCGATATGTAAATCGAATGATGCATCGAGATTGCAGACGCTCGAACAGCAAGGCGAAGCTTTCAACTGGGAAATTGAGCAGAAACCTTTTGAACCTAGAGACGGGTTGTTGAGCACAAAATACGGTTTTGACAACATGTATGACAATGTTATAGCTGTTTCCGTTTCAAACGGTAATGATATCAATGAGTTAGACGATCCAGAACATACTGAAGCTAACGACCGTGTCAAGCAGAGGTTGCTGACGGAAAAACTTAAATTCGATGCAGAATATTATGTTTCAGAGTACATGGTACGTAAACATGGGTCTCCTGAGGAGCTAGAAATCAATGGTATCAATGAGGTGCTTGAATGCACCCCACCGGTGGTAAAACAGTATTTGAAATGGTATAAATCCACGAAAGAAAGAGATGCCACCATGCCACTAGAGTTTACACAACAAGAACAAACTCAAATGCAAGACAACCTTCCTCACAGAGAGTATCTTGTACATGATGTGAAGAGGTTGTACGTTACTGTACTAAGCCTTTTGTTTGGGTACATGTTTGAGCAACTTGAATGCGGTGGAGCGCACAACACCGAGAGCGCGTGGACCATTGGCCGTCTTGCCCCCCAGATATCATTCTTGGATCAGCAGCTCTTACTCGAGGAGGATGTTTGTACCATGTCTATCATCAAAGCCGCGGTAATAACAGGCACGAGACGCTCTCTCAGCTACCCACTGCATAGAAACTTTGAATTATCCCAAAGGGCTTGGAACTTTGTATACTACATGCTGCGAGCTGGTAAACGGATGGTATGCAGATGTTTGTTGGACATTCACGAAGTCTTTCGGTTTCATGATGTGTATTACGTGTACAACAAAGTGCTGGTTGATGATCTATGCGCTTGGTTTCTGTCGCAGGGCAATGAAAATGTGATCAGAAGTCTCGCCGTAGAGGTAAAGAAAGAGATAGATGCGACGCACAAGGACGATATAGAATTTGATTGTGTCTCAGGGTTCGACGTGGAGACCGGTGAACCCACCTGGGAAAACATGACTTTGAAGGAAATGGAAATCATAGCCGACAATCAATACAGGGAGACATGCCATGGTGAATCGACCTAATCAGTGTGTAGAGGTTTAGCTACTATTCAATAGTTTGGCGACGGAGTTGACATCTCTGGTGCTGCGCACGGGGCTCGCATTTCTACTGCTGCTCTCGCTGCAGGTCTTTTCGTCGTAATCATGATGATGCGAGTTTGTGTTCGGTGATCTCGCGGGTGGTGAGTGCTGTTGTGTCTGTACCCTTAACTGCTGCTGTTGTTGTTGTTGTTGCGGTTGCTGCTGATGCGTCTGCTGCTGCTGTAATTGCTGTGGCTGCTGCTGTGGCTGCCTGGATGCTTCCAAAATGTTGAGATCGATGACGCCAAACGACGATGCGGACTTGGTGCGTCTGTGCCTCTTCCCTACCATCCCCAGTTTCTTGAACCCCTGGGCAGGCCTCTGCGAGACCCATTCGCTCTTGGCGATGCTCAGGATGGGGCCGCCACTGATGGCACCCGCAGGTGATGAGTACTTGCCGCCCGGTGTCGAAAAGTTTCGGTGATGTGCAGCACCCGCCTTGTTCGCACTGCTGCCGCCGTCCGCGGTGTCGTTGTTGCTGCTGTGGCTGCTATGGCTGTGGTGGCTATGATGGCTGTTGTCGTTGCTGCTGTCGTACTCGTTGTCGTAGTCGTCGCTTCGCCTGTGCGGCGTCCCCTGTGGTACCGTAGGCATGCTAGGTCCATCGCCTTCCTCTTTCAATGCCGCGGACTCGTTGAGCGCCGCCACGGCGGTTGCGCCAATCCTGGCAGGCGAGTGGGTCCTGTTCGTCGGGAAACTCATGGGTTTCGGTGGCATGTTACTTCCTGCCGGTGGGAATTTATAGCTCTGCGGAGGCCGAGTCATGCAGGCGACTGCGGCCTGTGCCAGCTGCTGTGCTGGCTGCTGCTGCTGTGCTGACTGCTGCTGCTGTGCTGACTGCTGCTGGGGTTGCTGCGGTAACGGCGACGAAGGTCCCTCGCTGCCGAAAAGCGCCGCAATCTGCTCGGCAGGCACCCCCAGCTCCTTTGCCAGCTTGAACAACTCTATGGACCTGCTCACATTTTCCAGCCGGTAGAATTGCTGCTTGGTCCGCTCCTGCTCCACCTTGAAATCGAGTGCTCTCACCACGGCCTCGTTGCTCAACATTTGCGTGTTTACTTTGGTCCCAAACACGAGCTCTAAGAGCGAGCTGCCGTTGTATTTGTCGTAGTTCTCATTCTCCGACATGCCCAGCGTCTTCATCGAGCATACGCCTAGAAAGTAGCTCGAATCAAAGGAAAGAAAAAAAAAAGTAATGACAAGATGATAACAACAATAATATAATAATAATAATAATAATATTGAAAAAAAAAAAACAAAATAAAAAATAAAAAAAAAAAAACAGGGAAGATGGAAAGAACCTGGATGTGGGTAAAGAGACAAACAAAGATAGATTACTGGCCAAGAAGAATTCTTTTTAATTTACAAAATATTACACGATCGAAAGGGGCAGAAGAGGGAACAGACGGAGCCAACGGAAACGAAGATTACGAAAGGAGCACACGCGCAAGGTGCGAACGTTTATACAAGCCTTTTTTTCTCTCTCTCTCTCCCCTTCCCCTTCCCTTAGCTGCATCGTTTCTGGGACGATCCGATGGTGGGTCTGGTGGCACGCCTAACTTGGTTTTCCCTGTAGAAAAGTGTAATTATGTTATATGTACCGGAGATCACAAGAAACCGGCACTACCCGTTTCGGAAGAATTATTACCGCTTGGCAGAAGGCTCGAGCAATTTCCCAAAGCGGTCAAAAAGAAGGGCTACTCCGAGCGCAAGGGGCACAGAAACAGCCGCAGCGGGTGCGCGGGGGGCAAGAAGGGGCCACTGTGCCGAATGTTTGCTCTTTGACCGATGTGGAATTCCTTACCCGATGTGTACCTGTCCCGATGCGGAAAAGTGAACGAAAAAAACTCGCAGCCTAATAGTGTTACTGGAACGGGAAACAAGGGTAGTATTCTGCTGTGTGTGGTCCCATCCAGAAAACGCTTCTTCCGAAATACGCAACGCGCTGTTTAGATTCCCCTTGCTCCGTCGCTCACAAGCGCACTCAGTATGCAGCTGGCTCAGCATGCAGCTACTGCATGCAGGAGTTTTGTGATGCGTTACGTGCTGCTGGGGAAGTACGCTGTTGTTGTTGTTTCTCTTATGCTTGCTTTGCCTGGCTCTTTCTTTCTTTTTGTCTCTTTTTCTCCCGGCTGTTGTGAGTTTATCGATCACAACTCTGCTTCTGGAATACAGTAGACGTGCCTGCTCCACCCCCGCGTATACTCCGTCTGAGGGTTTATTAAACTATTTTCTCGTCTTCTTCGTGCCCTGCTTGCGTCGCCTGCGGGCGCGCAGCGCTATGGGCACGCAGCGCTGTGGGCTCGCAGCGCTGTGGGCTGCGTGCGGCGCTATCGGGCCAGATCATAAAGCTCAAAGCGGGCAGAAGCTGCATAACAATATTAAATATTCTATTTGGTGTAGGCTCGACTAGACGGTTTCCTCCTCAAAGACGACCTGGATGGGCTTCTCCATGAAGGCGGCGTGGCCAATGACGGTGACAGAGGAGGCCCCGACAAGCCACAGAATGGTGCTGAAAGGAGACGCCAGGAAGCCCAGGGGCACGGTGACGCACAGCAGCACGGTGTAGAGCTGTGTGACTTTCAGAGTGCCCACGGGCGTGACCCAGTCCTCGCCCCTGAGCCTGCTGATACCCGCGACGCCGGCCACGACGAGCACGAGCACGAAGAGCAGCAGGAGGTTGGTCAGCAGGCTGTACACGCTGAGGGCGCCGACGATGAGGGCGTAGTTGGACTGGTAGTACTTGACGTTGTAGGAGACGCGCGACTGCAGTTCCGCAAAGTTTTGTGGCTTGGAGAAGTTCTTGACGTTGAAAAACTCCTGTGGGGGGCGCACGGACGAGAGCTTGCTCTGCAGGTTGTGCGCTTCGGCCTTGATGCGCTCCACGGAGAGGTTCTGGGTGAGCTGGGAGAATTGCTGGCGAGGGGAGACAGGTTAGTAATTCAGTCCTGGAAGCGAGCGAGGCTGCCGCTGTGTGCGCAGGCGCGCGGCGAGTATACGTACGTTGAGGGCGCCGAGCTGGTTCATGCTAGTCAGGGTGTGTGTGCTTGCAGCGACTGTTTGTGTATGTGTGTGCTTTGTGTGCTGGAGGTGAAAAAAGTGTTATATTCTTTTGTTTTGTCTGATCGAAGGCGGCGCGCAAAGCTGACGCGAAAAAAAAAATTATTACAAGTGGGCGGAGCCATCGCCATCGCCATCGCCATCGCCATATATATCACTATACACGTCAGTGCCGCATCACGTGCGCGCGCTGTCGAGCTTCAGGTCCTGTTTCACGAGCGCCTTGCAGATCGGATGGTAGCTGTCCTGGAGCTGCTCAAAAGTGCGCAGCGCCAGCGGCCGGTCGACCTTGTTCAGCAGGCGGTAGCCCGGCCGCACGAACTTCATCCGGCCCACGGTGCCCAGCCACTGCGCCAGCTGCGGGTACGCCTGCTCGATTCTTGCCTCGACCTGCAGCCGGAACCGGCGGAACACGATCTCTGCGTTCTGCGATGCGCCCACACGCTCGCGGTACACGTCGAGCAGCCGAGCAGCCGCCTCGGTGTGGCAGGACCAGTCGACGCGCTTGGCCTGCACCAGCGTGTCGAGAAACAGCACCAGCTGCGTCGTGCTCACGTGCGCGAGGTCCTCGGGCGAGAACGGCTTCTTGTCGTCGTCGACGGCGCCGCGCTCCACCGCGCCAAACCACCGCTCGGCCACGCCGTACACGTCGTCGGCCAGCGACGTGTCGAACCGCGGCTTGGCGGGCAGCCCGGGCGCGTACAGCCACGTCTGCCAGTCCACGGCGTCGAGCACGTCGCGGCGGTCCGCGTAGAACTCGTACAAAGTGTCCAGGAACTGGTACGTGTCGAGTGACTGGCGCGCGAACTTGGCAAAGTAGTGTTTCACGAACGGGTCGAACTGCTCCGTGCCGCCGAGCGCCTGCTCCAGGTGGAACAGCAGGTTGAAGCCCTTCTCGTAGGGCACGGAGGAGAACGCCTCGTCCGGGTCACCGCGGGCGCCCAGGTCCTGCAGCAGCCGCGAGAACCGGTCCGGGTCGCACATGGCGGCCACGGACTCGGACAGGTCGTTCCAGCCGATCAGCGCGCTCAGGTGGCGTGCGGGCTCGCCGTGCACTGCGCCCGTGATGCGGCGCTCGAGGTACACGGTCCAGCCCTCGTTGAGCCAGAAGTGGTTCCACGAGCAGTTGGTCACGAGGTTACCCGACCACGAGTGCGCCAGCTCGTGTGCGATGACGTCGATGTTCGACTTGTCGTGCGCGATGAGCGTCGGCGTCGCGAACGTCATGTTGGGCGACTCCATGCCGCCGTACGGGTAAGAGTCCACGTTGACGAGGATGTCGTACGTGCCCCACTCGTACGGGAACAGGATGTGCTCTGCGGCCTGGATGAACTTCTCCACGTCGCCCTGGAACTCCCACTGCGCGGCCGCCAGGCGGAACGGCTCCGTGTACACGGACGAGCGCGGCCCGATGGGCGCGCTCTCCAGGTCGCCGGACGCCAGCCCGACGAGGTACGACGGGATGGGCACGGGCTGGTCGAAGCGGTAGCGGCGGCGGCGGCCACCAGCACTTGCGGCGTCGGCAGCGTCGGCGTCTGCGTCGGCGTCGGCAGCGTCGGCGGCGGCAGACCGGCGCCCGGAGAACACCACGGGCAGCGGCGAGGTGATCTCCGCGGAGAAGGGCGACTTGACCGACGGGGTGTCGAAGCAGGGGAACAGCGAGCGCGCGTGGATCGCCGCCAGCTGCGAGAACACGTACGGCTTGCCCGACGTCTGTTTGCCGCTGAGCCACTGCAGCGCAGTGCACTGCGGGGTCGTGGAGAAGTGGATCCGCAGCGCCGCCGCGTCGCCGGCTCCAGAACATTCCAGAACCAGCTGCGAGCCCAGCGGCTCCTGGCGCGGCTTCAGTTCGAACGCGCAGGGCTGCCCGTTGAGCTGGACCGCGTGGATCTCTAGGTGCGAAGTGTCCAGGCAGACGTGCTGCTGCTGCTGCTGCTGCTGCTGCTGGCTGCCGTCGTTGTTCTTGCGCAGCGTGAAAAGCACGCTGCCCTCTATGCGCTGCTCGTCAAAGAGGATCTCGAGGTCCAGCGCGGTGTGGTCTACGCGGAACGCATGGTAGTTGGAGAGCGTGGAGGGGTCTGTCTCGGGACTGTGGGCGGGCCTGTGCGCCTCCAGCAGCGGTGGCAGGGTCATGGCGTAGCGGCGTTGTCCTCTGTTAAACAATAGCCGTTGCAGGTTTCTGAGCATTAGCGCGCTGTATGTGTGTACATATATATATATATGTGTCTGTGTGTGTCTGTCCACTCGTTTGCCCGTTTCTGCGCGTGGTCGTACCATGCAGCTCAGCGCAGCGCAGCGCAGCGCAGCGCCTGCGGTCAGCACCAGGCCGCGGCACGTGACAGCACCGTGTACAGCACGTTGCCCAGCAGGGCCGGGTAACGGCCGGACACCGTGGCGGCTAGCTGTGCCTTGAGCAGCACGCTGCACAGCTGCTCGACGGTGCGGCACAGCCGCACCACGATGGCCAGCACCACGCAGCTGGCAACGCAGCTGGCGACGCACAGCGGCCAGGCAACGTGTGGCGGCAGCGAGCACAGCCGGTTGGCCCACTGCTCGGATCGGCGGCTATTTTTTCGGCGAGCGCGTAGGCGCAGCGTAAGGCGCGGGCGCCATTCGATTCGCCGCATGCGGCACTTTGCTCTTGTACCCCGCTCCGGCGTACAGACTTACGCATATATATATATAATACATATGTGTGCATGTTGCGTAGTGTAATCTATTTCAGCGTGCGCAGCACGGCTGGGCGGCAATAACGACGCGACCAGCCATTCGCTCCACGCCCCCCTAAAAGGAAAAGAAAAAATATAAATAGGGGATCGGTTTTTGCTTCTGTGCGTTCCGGGCCCAGAAAAAAATGGTTTTTTTCGTTGGGGCCGACCCGGTTTCCTTTTACGGCAACTGATTGGGAGCGCAACTCCGTTTCCGGGAACAACGTATTTGGAGTTCCGTTTAGGGGAGCTCGGTGGCAATTGTCGCGCAGGGTAACACCGGTGCGCTCGTCCAGAGGGGTAGCTCAACTCGGTTGGGACACATATAATAGGAATCATTGTGGTATTGGCATAGCTACACGCACAAGTTGGTGAGATTCGGGAACAAGAAGTCGTTTGCTACGAAACGAGAAAGAAAACGGCACGATACGGTCGGCACACTAGCACTGCGCTGCGAAGCAATAAAGAAGCGGAGTGTCAAAGCTACACACACATACACATACACGCATACACTAGTGACAAGCGTTAGCCAGTGCGGTTGGCGTGGCAAGAGGCGATAACATTCTTCTTCTGTCCTGTTTTTTTGTTTCACTATCGATTAATTTTTTTTTTTTTTTTCGTTCTTTGTTATATGGAGCTAGCTAGTGGGCACTCCTTCCCACAGTATACAGCAAGATGTCCAAACAGAACAGCATGACCTCAAGCATCACGGATGTGCTCCCACAACAGCAGTCGAACCTGCAGCAGCTCCACAATTTGCATGTCAGAACGAATTCGACTGAGCAGGTCATGCCCCTGCCGCAGAAGATGACCCCTGACCTGCCGCCGGGCCCTACAGGCACCGGCACAGGCACGGGTGCAGGCACAGGCATGGCCACAGGCATGGCCACAGGCGCTGGTGCTGGCCCCGCGCTTGACAAGGTGCAGACCTACTACAGCAACGCCAGCGCTAGCGGCGGCGTCAGTGTCAATACAAGCGCCGATCTCAGTGGCGCCGGCGGTGCCGGCGGGAGCGCTCCGGGCAGCGCCCCCGGCAGCAGTAGCGCGCATGGAGATGCCACTGCTGTAGGCGCCACCAACGGCAATGCATACGCAAATGGACACTCAGTCTACAACACGCCACGACGCACGGGGTTGGCGGCTCCAGCGCCGCCCCTAGCTACGCGGGCGGATACCAGAAACCCGTTGGTAGTTCTCATGCCGGCCTCGGCGCAGCCCACCGAGGTGCTGGCCAACCGGTTCTCCGCCTGGAGAAACGTCATCAAATCCATCATCACGTACCTGACAGAGACTGCATCCATCCAGGACGAAATCGTAAGACAGCAGCTGCGACTGACCCACGCGGTGCAGTTCCCCTTCTTCACTGTCGACAACCAGCAGCCGACCTCGCTGGAGGAAAAATCGGTGCAGAGTTTTTTCATGCCCGCTGGTTCAGGATCGATCCAGGAGCTCCCCACGATCTTGAGCAATTACCACAGCACACTAGCATCGCACGCTTCACGTGTCTCTAAGGAGCTGACCCACGACGTGATCCCGCGCCTCGAAGACTTGAGAAGGGACTTGCTGGTCAAGATCAAAGAAATCAAGTCGTTACAATCCGATTTCAAGAATTCATGCTTCAAAGAGTTGCAGCAGACAAAGATCGACATGAGGCAGTATGTTGAAGCCATCGAAGAAGCTCATCACGGCTACCCGAGACTCGACCCTTACCTGGCAAAGATAGCACTCGACCGGCAAATCAGGAAACAGCTGGCAGAGGAGAATTTCGTCCATGAGGCCTTTGACAATTTGGAGTCTTCAGGGGCCGAGCTGGAAAATGTGGTGGTCATGGAGATTCAAAACTCTTTGACAATATACGCACGTTTGCTTGGAGAAGAGTCGCAACTCGTCTTTGACATACTACTTTCCAAACTGGATATCGGGTTCTTCAGCAAAGATCCTCAATTCGAATGGTCAAATTTCATCACCAATGACCCCAACTTCATTGCCCCCAATTTACCCATGAGAAGACTGAAAGAAATTTCTTACAAGTATCAATACGATGCATTGTCCTACGAGATAAGATCGGGCGTCCTGGAGAGGAGATCTAAATTTCTCAAGTCTTATTCCAAGGGATACTACGTTTTAACCCCCACATACCTGCATGAGTTTAAGACTGCCGATAGGAAAAAGGATCAAATTCCCATGATGTCCCTTTCGCTAAGTGAGTGTTCAGTAACCGAACATTCCAAACAGGGTTCCTCTGACGATAAGTTCGTCTTGCATGCAAAGCAGAACGGACTAATCCACAGGGGTCACAACTGGGTTTTCCGTACAGACTCCTACGAATCGATGATGGCATGGTTCCAAGATTTAAAGACTTTAACTTCCATCACCAATCTAAAGGAGAAGACAAAATTCGTTGTAGAAAAGCTCAATTTATCACCAGATGGCGGGCCCAGACAGGCGCAATTGACCAATTCGCCTAGTGCCTCCCTCCCACTCCGAGGATCGCTTGAGCTTCGTTCTACGGGTGGTCACACCAGCGGGAGTAGCAACGCCGCCATGACCAATAATGGTGAACCTTTGCAGATTAGCCGCAGTGAGTCTAACGGTAATCCTCTGGCTTCACGCCTAGACAATCATACAAATTCTACCAGGGCCACCTCCATGCCTGAACCCAACGACCTTGAGATCGGTGGCCCTGCTTCTAAAGTAGATGCAAAATCTTTGGATAACAGCGGTCAGAAATGGCGCAACTAGACGGAAAACAAAGAATAGGCATAGAAAAAAAAAAAAAAATTGCACATATTTATTTCTTTTGTTTATCTACTTCAATGCTTTTTTTTTTTTATCATGCCACGAATAGCATAGCAATATATTCGTGTCGTGCAAAGGCGGCCATCATTAATCTATATGTTATATCATCTACGTTTCTTAGAAATGCCATTGGAGCCGGACTCCACTTGCTCCAATACTAGGCACCAATCCTGATGGAACTTGAAGTCGGAAAACTTGTGTAGGACACACTCTCTACCACGTTTCGAAATGGCAGTTCTCTCCTGCGGGGTCAAATTGATCACCGTGATAAATAGTTCACAGAGCGTCGGGTATTTACTGCCATCACGCATTTTGTTATAGTCCGGATCACTTACGTCCTTGAAGAAGAACCCGGTTCGCGTTTCCGTGGTATTGCGTCTTACCTGTCGCCTGTGATCTACGTCCCATGGAACTACGATGTCTAAGAGGGGACCGGCTGAGGCATGCACCAGCGGTATGAGGCCTGAGGCGACGTATTCTACCACAGCAATGCCAAAATGCTCGTTCCACATGGCGTTGATTCCATAAGTAGACTCGCTTAGGTATCTCTTGATCTGTTCGTAGGGGCAGTCTGTATGAAATTGCAACAAGCCCTCGGGAACATGCAGCACATCGTGGGACCATTTCTCTAAGTATTTCACATAGTCCCTGTCCTCCTGTGACCTCGTGGAGCCTATTAACACCAATTTAGGGGCATCAGCCTTGTTATCCAGCGTAGCAACGAACTGAGAAAACGAATTGATGATTAATTCATGTCTTTTTTCAGGCCTGAATTGTGCAATGACAACCACTTGGTTCTTCCTCTCCCAGTTGTCGTCTTTCAGAACCAATTTTTCGGTAGAGCATGGCGGGTATATAATACGGGGCTGGGTAGTGCACCATATCTTCCTAATGTGATTGTTGGTCCAGGTGGAATTGGTTACCGCCGTGGTGACAAACGTTCCGACGAATTGGTAGAGTAACATGAATAATTTCCAATACACATATTTTAGTGTGTTGGTTAGCTTGGGACCTTTGGAGTATTTCAATTTATCCAGCATGTCAGTAGATATCACAGGGTAATGAGTGTAGGTTATAATGGGAATTTTCGTCAAGTAATAGACCACTGGGTAGCCAAACGGATATCCCATGGTATCACACCAAACGTCCGGTGCGCATTTGTAAATAGCTTCAGCACTAAGCAGGGCGGATCCCAATGCCTGTCCCAAAAGCGTGAAATGGGGCCACGTTTTGCTATCTACAAACCTTCTTTTCCTCAAATAGATGAAAACAATTCGATCTTTATCCAGCTCATAGTCAAACCTCTTCCCCACACTATGAAGAATGCTTTGGGGTGTAGCATCTGTGTCACCCGTATATATTAGAGCCACATTACTTGGATTTCTTGCCAAAGTTGACTGCACAGCTTTCCATAACACTTTCTCACCGCCACCACCAGCATTGCAATAAGGGTGAAAAAACCCATAGAGTGTCCTAGAGTGCTTCTGTGGAATAAGGCCGTTAACAAATTGCTCCCTCTGCATCTTATCTGATACACCGATAGATATTTGATTTGAAGATGCCGGACCATTACCATACTCGCAAGGTTTAGCGGCAGCAAGAATCATTTGTCTCCTCACAGAGCCATGCTTCCAGCCGAAATCCATCTGCACATTCTTTCTGGGATCTAATTCCACTCTCTTCATCGCATTGTTAATCCTTACTCTGTACCTCGCAGGTGGCTTTTTGGTAAACTCTGGTAACACCCCTACTATGGCTCTAACGAATACCAGCGAGAAGATGACCACACCGGCCAGTGTGAGAACCAAGGAGAACGACTGCATTCCAATGCTCAGATCTGTTTTTCAAAGATTCACTGTAAACCTTTAATTGAGTCTTTTTCTCAAAGTTCGTTCTCTTGGAGATAGGAAACAAACAAAAAAATAAAAAAAAATAAAAAAAAAAAAAAGCCCATGGAGTAATATGTTATTATAGATATAGTGTACAATGATGCTGCAGCCTCGTCTACAAAGATCTTACCTGTCTCTTAGTTCGATAACTAGTTCGAGCAATGGCCCGAAATCCGCTGCTTTCAGAAGCTCAAATTCTTGTGCAAACAGACAGAAATGCCGAAAACTGGTATTTAAAACAGTTTGCAGATTTAGTTCCAAAATTTCATTGAAATGATGGCAATACATGTGTGCATAAACTCTGAACAACCTCCTCAACATTTGAACGACGTATTTGGAGATGAAATTGGGGGGGAATTGCCCTGAAGTCTTGGCAGGGAAAATCGTCTCGTCGTCAAATTGATCTTGGCACCATTTCATCAAGCATTCCACATATTTGGGTGCAGAAACTGCCACAGGTGGTTGGCCCTTATGGAAACTCCACAGGTACTCGTATTCGTTAGTGGCAATCATCCGCGGACACGACTGTGGGGAGCAAAATTCTGTAATAGTCCCGTAAAGCATGTTGATCTGATTGTAAAAATCTACGCAATGTACTGCCAGCCATTCGTTTTCATCTTCTCCACGAGGAAGCTTTACCGCTTGATTTAACACACCTTCAGATCCCAAAGTCATCTCGACGATCTGCTTCAAATCCTGATGGCTTGTAACAGTAGTCCCCTCGGCAGGCTGAATGAAGGGCTTTTGGTGAGAGGGAGTGTAGTTAAAGTCCATAACATTGCCATCCACATGCTGCGTCTGTTGGGTTCTCAATTGCTGCAGGGGAGGCAGTCCCTCGGTGTCGGGACCCCCTCGAGGAGTCTTGGTTGGTGTGGACCATGGATCATTTATATCACTATTAATGGGCATACTGGAAAGAGGTCTCTCCTTCTGAGGTGAAGAAGGCGTTTCCTCATTATTAGCTGTAGTATTCCATTTGAAACCCCGAGTGGATCTTATAGTTTGCCCTGGATTCAAATGACTATATATCAATTGGAGCTGTTAGTGTTATGCCTTCATGTTAGCAATAAAAAATCAAAACCATGATGAACATACAAATTCTGCAGAAACGACATGTCTCGTAGGGATCACCTTGTAGCTGTTGAAGAGCTGTAGTTTGAGGTGGTAGACAAACTTCGGGCTAAATTTAATGGTCTGAACTTGCTCTTTAACAATTCCTTATTATCTTTTTTTGGGGAAGATGTTGACATTTACTCCCAATCAGGAATTGTCCGCGGATACAGGGTTATCGGACACCGGCGTCACATAGGTTATTAAGATTTGATATTCACCTATAATAATTCATGCCAGACTTACAAAGTCAGAGAAATTCGTGTGTCCCGCACCCCACTGTCGTGCGTGTTTTATGTTTACTCCCCTGCAGATCTCTTGAAGTTGATTTTTTTAAAGATTTGTTGTTAATAGTGAATATTTGGTGGTGTAGCATGGGAGAGTGACGCAGTGTAGTAACTTCAGGCGGCGGGTTTCCCCCATTACGGACAAAACAAAAGTTTAAATGATGAATTTTAACATAAGGTACACATGTAGAAACTGCTTATGCATTGTACGAAGAAGAAAAGAGAAAAAAAAACTGGTCAGGAACAAGCTCCCTTGCCACCTTCTTCTGCCTGACCATTGAAAGAAGGGTGGTAGTGAAATAAGAAGTATTGAAGAATGGGTTAAAATTCATAGAAAGAAAAAAAAAAAAAAAGAATGCATCATGCCTATGCATCCGATTTCAATAAAAGAAAACAATGCAGATAAATACTAAATTACGAGGCAAGATGTTTTAGGATACAAGACAATGTAATTGTTGTTGCAATCCATTATGGTATGAAGAAAAAGATGTTATTAAATCCAATGTTCCCGCTAGCATGCTGCAGATGTTGACACTGCTTCAATAGATGACCTCGAAGGATCTCCCCGTCCTCAGTCTGGTTTGGCACACACACACACGCACGCAAAAAACTAACATAGTGGCGGCAAACCACACTAGTACCTATATATATGTATAATTTTAAAGCGATATTATTGATATCCTCTCCGTTCGTATCTCCGGCGCCATTCAAAAGTAGTGGGATGATACCAATCCAGAACTTTTCGAAAAGGCTAAATTTGAGTTTGGCGGAGATAACAAGACTTTTCGACTAGTCGATGGTCATGCTAAATCCGCACATAGTAAAAAAAAGTCTGACATTTCGATCTAATTCAACACATTGTAAAAGAAAAGGGGCTCGTTTGCCTCTCAGCTCTCTGACAGGTCAACCAACGACGTGTTCCATGGTTATCGATATTGTTTACCATACCATTTCCAAATCCGAGATGCACTCTCCTGTTCATTCTGGTGAGTAGAGTTCATTATTGCTAGGAGCGAATAATCTAATTTTTGTATTAGTTTATAGAAGAAGAAGCATGCTGAAGTAGTTTCAATGATATCCGGACTGTCTTGCTTGCTTTTAGTTTTGTACTGTTATGGCAAGACTGATAATGCGATTTGCTCGCTTAACTTAGCCATAGAACTCGCCAGAAATGATCCCACACTTTGCCAGCGTACGACAAAAATTGGAATCCTTGAGACCGTCGTACGACACTTGATGGTCGCTTTATGCTACGACTTAAGATCATGAAGTAACAGTGCCGTCATGCTTGACTTATTTATGAAGGTTTCTGAAAGAAGTTATAGAAATAACAGCTATTTCCCAGGAAGCTGTGAACAAGTTAAAAAATGATATACTCCATGACTTTGGGGATTGTTCTGCATTCGCAATTCATGAAACCGATTTGTGCTTTGCAAGCGTATATGCGTCTCAAGGCGATACAACATCATGCACGTAATTCTCTAAATGTTGACTTCTAGATGCTCAAATACTCTAATTCAAAAAAAAAAAAAAATGCTACCCGTAGATAGGTAATATTAGATTGCGAATTTTGAGCGAATTCTGCATACTCCGCATCAGCTCATTAGCCACAATCGTAAATCATCATAAAAATTCTTTCATGCCATTTACAGCGGGAGATCGTGTGGCTTGCTATATAACTCACGGAAGGTGCTCGAACTCCGCAGCATCTTTTTCAAGAGAGATATGATTTTTTTTTTTTTTTTTTTTTTTTTTTTTTTTTTTTTTTTGGTTAATAACAAAGCTTGAAACGAAAATGCCTTCAAGCGTATAACGCGGTTTCGACTTTTTCCAGATCTCTTACAAGTCCCAAGGGGAGTAGTTCGGTAGGTTTCAAGAGAACAACATAGTCATTGAAGTTATCACGACCTCATGCAAGGAAACCAAATTTCAATGCGTTGAAAGGCTCGTACAAAGAAATAGCACGATCCCCAGTACTAATAAATGCGTATTTTTTAAGTGTATCTACTTTCCGTCAACAATTTCGGAGCATACAAACCGAGGGTTTCGAGCATCGCAGGCGCCCTTATCACACCACTGTTTAAGCAGACGGAACTTTTAAATATTGACACGTTTAATTTGGAAACGAACACAAAAAGAATAGGTTTTACCTTCGTCTCCTTGGAATTCTATTGTTCCCCCTAATTTTGTCCATTTTTCCAACATAATTTATACCTCTAAACTACAAAGTGCTCTACTGTATTCCTTAGAGATTTCACAAAAAAATTGCATGTATAATACAACTAGCCATTATACTGTACTCCACATAGGAAACAGCATTTTCCGAGCGCAATCCCCATCCACGCTCCATTTCCGCTAAGCACAAAAGTCCCCCAAATCTCTTGCTAATGCCACGCTTGATCCCCTTGGTTTAGTTTTTCTTCGTCGCGCTTCACATCGTCACTCGCTTCTCACGGATCTACACTAAAAAATATGCAATGTTATAAAGGGAGGGGAGGTATGCAAGGCAAATGACTAACACCAGAAAGAAAACTTAACACAATCTGAGATTAGGTATATACTCTCACTGGGCTGATGTTCAAGAGTGTAGAGTATTTCAAAACCAGTGTTGATACGCCGCCGGAACCAGAGGTGGAACCTAAGGAAACCAGGCCGAAGCATGTGAGAATGGATGCTGAGTCGATGGAGAAGGAGGAGGCAAAGGACAATCCTAAGGCCCTAGGAGCGTTGCCCAAATTCCAGAAAAGGCCTTTAAGTGATACGCCGATGACGAGTACCTGGAACTCTCCCGCGGGTTCCTCCTCTGCAACCCCGCTAACTTCTCCAGAGAACAGCTCTACGAACCTTGCGTCCTTAAATGTTCCTGATTTACATGCGAATCCTGGAGCGCATGGCAGTACCCGGGTATTGAACCATGTTGACGGCACTAATTCGCCTTCTAGATTTCCTCATCCGACGAGGAGGCCGACTACAATTGATGTGCCAGGTCTAACAAAGTCGAAATCATCTCCTGATGGGACCATCTCCAAGGAGGACCCCGGCTCCAAACTGGTGATCGTCATGGTGGGGCTTCCAGCCACTGGAAAGTCTTTCATCACTAACAAACTATCGAGATACCTCAACTTTTCGATGTACTACTGTAGAGTATTCAACGTTGGCAATACGAGAAGGCAGTTTGCCAAGGAGCACGGAATCAGCGAACAGGATTCCAATTTTTTCAATCCGGACAACAAGGAATTTTCAGGATTGAGGGATAAGTGGGCCATGGACACTTTGGATCAATTGTTGGACTATTTGTTGGACGGTCCGGGTTCTGTGGGTATTTTCGACGCTACAAACACAAAGAAAAAACGCAGAAGTGAAGTGCTTCATAGGATACGGCAGAGAAGTGCTCATTTGAAAGTTTTATATTTAGAATCGATATGCTCTGATTCCAATGTTGTCGAGAAAAATATCCAGCTGAAATTGTTTGGCCCGGATTACAAGGGTAAGGATCCACAATTCTCCCTTAGAGATTTCAAGGAACGTTTGAGTAACTATTTGAAAGCTTATGAACCGATAGAGGATAGCGAGGGCTTACAATTTGTCAAGATGATTGACGTTGGACGGAAAGTAATTGCTTATGAAATCCAGGGTTTCCTGGCTTCTCAGACAGTTTACTATCTACTCAACTTCAATCTATCCGAAAGGCAAATTTGGATAACTCGAAATGGTGAAAGTGAGGATAATGTTAAGGGTAAAATCGGCGGTAATTCTCATTTGACAGCTCGTGGTGAGAAGTTTGCCCGTGCTCTTGCCAAATTCATTGACCAGCAACGTGCGCTGTTCAACAGCAATTATGTTAGGCATGATCATAACAAAAGCATTTATACACAATGCAATGAATTCTTCGTTTGGACCAGTATGCGTGATAGATCTGTGGAAACTTCCAAGTATTTCAACGAAGTGGATTACCCAATGAAGGAAATGCGGATGTTGGACGAATTGAGTGCAGGTGATTTTGAAGGTATGACATACCCAGAGATTGCCAAGACTCATCCTGAAGAGTTGGAAAAACGCCGTAAGGATAAATTGCGTTATAGGTATCCAGGGATTGGTGGTGAATCCTATATGGATGTGACGAACCGTCTCAGGCCCGTTATTGCAGAAATTGAACGTATTGAGGACAACGTCCTTCTTATAACCCATCGAGTCGTGGCACGCATTCTGTTGGGTTATTTTTTGAATTTGAATAAGGACATTATAGCCAACGTCGATGTTCCATTGCACTGTGTCTATTGCTTAGAGATGAAACCTTACGGCATCAAATGGAAGCTGTTTGAGTACCATGAGGATACTGATTCTTTCAGTGAAGTACCACAATCTGCTCTGAACGTCACTAAAGTGCAGGAAAATGAGCTCGTTTACAAGGAGAGACGTTATTCGTTGGTACCTACAGCCCCACCCAGCGCAAGTCATCCCTTGACAGGCAGCGGGAATGAAGGGAAAGGTGATGATGAAAAAAGCACGAAAAAAGGAAGTGATGACAGGAACGCCGAGAAAGGTGACGACAGCAGGTCTTCTTCGTTAACTGCCGCTGGTGGCAGATCTTCGTCTTCCAATGTCCCTCCAGATTCAAATTCACACTCTGCATGTGCTGCTACCGTGGGCCCCGCTCATGGAATCATGGCATTGTCTATGGATGGGGGTGGTACTACCGTTTCTAGCAATCGCTCAAAACCAGCAATCCACAAAGATACCAATGATTCTCCACTTCTGACGAGACACAAATCCGATTCCAGTACGAGACCTGCGACAACGACGGATGTGAGATCAAACAGCCACACTTTAGAAATTGAGAAATTGAACGAAAAACTAACTCAATTGAGGGCGAATCTGAATGATAAAGAGAAGAGTAATGACTGAATGAAATTAACGCAACATTTTATTTTTATCTACGGATATACCAAAATTATCATCTTCACATATATAGATATATATTTTATTTTATTGTTAATGTTTATGGCGAACCATAAACTATACCAATAGCATCAACCCATTGCCCTACAGAGCCGAAGAGCCCAAGGATTTGCTGGCCTTCAGGGGGACGTAACGTGGCCAATCCACCACCGTTCTTATTACCGAAAGTATCACTGATAAGCCCCTGACTACTAACCACTTGCAACGCATCGATCCAGGCCCCACACCTGATGTTGAATCCAGCCAAAGTGTCTCCGTCTTGCAGGACCACATCACTGTAACTGCCAGTTTGCTTACCAAACAGAACACTTTGTGCGTTGGCATCACTGATTGAAGTAGCTTTGAATGCACCGCTCAACTTTTTCATATAATTCCTTGGAGGAATTGGTGGTTGATTCGAAGAAGATGTCGTGGATCCACTGCTAGCGACCGCAGGTGCAGATCTTAAATATACACGCAGGCCATCAAGTGCTGCACCGTGGTAAACACGTAAGGCCGACACTCGCCTGCCATCGAAAGGTATAATGCCAATATCGGAGCCACGTTTTGGGTCGCCAAGCACTGGCGATTTGATACCATTGACTCCACGGGGAAAACCATATTTTTCCATGGCAATAGATTCAGCTCTAACCACAGAGGGGAAGTTGCGAACTTCGAGTTCAGAGGCATTCACGCACAGAATTTTTACATTGAAAGAATCGCCATGTTTATTCACTTCATTCTTGGGAATTAGAGAACGTAGGTCATTCAAGGAAAGTACGACCTCAGCTTGAGGGCCCGGACCCCCTAAACACTTGGGTAAATATTCGATATGTGCCTTCGCAAAATCTCCACAATAGATTTCAATGGAGTAGATACCCGTTTCGCAACGTATGCTACAGGATTCCTGACCCAGGGGATAAAGAGTGGGCTTGGCGGCACTGAAATTGCCGATTCTACCGGGTCTCATGAAGGAAGGATCATAATAATCTGAGGCCAAAGTAAAAGAAGGATGATATAAAAATCTGAGCAAGTCAAGGCGGTGCCAAGTACACTCTTCACGGGGCAAGATCGGTGGTTTGGCGCCATAAGAGTTAGTTCTTACTGAAAAGGCCTCTTTGGTTAAAAACGATCTGTTCAAAAAGGTGTAGTCTCTCAACATAACACCATTTTCTTGATGTGGGCAACCTAGCAAATGACCAATCTCGTGCATAAAAGCACCGAGTGTAATTTGGTAGCACTCCCAATGTGTGCCGCATTCTCCGTTATCATTAGCCACTTCGTTTGGGGAAGACCTTGTGTCATCCGACATGTACGGAACCACCTGTTCCATCGATGGCGCCCATGAATAAAGGCCATGCGAACCGAAGATCGCCAGCTTGATCTGGGCATCGCCCCCGCCTAATGCAGCGTGACCAGTAAGCATTCTACCATCCCAATGAGCATCCATAAACATGACGGCGGCTTGTACCGGCTTCTCACCTTGTGTAAACGGCCCTCCATATTTCTTGAGAGCATTCATTGCAAGCGGGAACAGACCACCTGTATTGTTGCCCTTAGGGTTTTGTTGTGCCAAATTATAGTCTCTGATCTGGGCCACGGTTTCATCAGCAGTAACTATGTGGATCTTGATAGTATTCCTCATGGCCTCTTTCTGCCTGAAAGTAGTATCCCAGCCGTATTCTTCCACAAATCTGAAAGTCCTGTTGCCGAAGCCATTACGCAGCATTTGTTCATTAGTGAAAGCTTGCATTAGACGGCCCCCGACTCTCAATTTTCTAATAGCCAGATCTAGCTCATTGTCACCCTCCCGCTTCCTCTGTACCTGAGGAGTGTCATATTTCAACGGTGAATCCTTAGCTACCAGCAGGCACAAGTGAATGGGCACATCCTGTAGCATGGGGGCATAATCAATTGTAATCACCTTGTTGACATTGGTATTCGTGACAAAACCAAGCCTGTTTTCCCCAGGAGTAAGTATGATGGTAGCCTTGAAATGACCTTCGTGTACTGGGAATGTCAGATCTGGCAACTGAGGGTGTTTGACCTGAATGCTTTTGGCATCGTGGCCATGGTGCACTTTACCATGGATAATCACACAAGGGGTTGTGAGTTGTATGTGGTCTTGAACATTGAAAAATTCGATTTCAGCAGACCCCAACATCTCGATTTTTTGTTGTGCCTCGAGTTTTTGTCAATGTGCACTGTGAAGTCGCAAGTTGCACCTAGGCTATGTTGCTCTTATAAGGTAAAGTCATAAAATTGAATGCACATCAACAGACGTACTTATTGATACTTCAAGATGTACTAGAATTGACCCAACTTACCGTTGAAGTCTCCTTCAAGAGCTACTCTGAACGATTTCTCCCCCCTATATATTAAATTCTCATGCAGGTGTACCTAAAAAGTTAAAGCTGCATTTTTAACGCAGTTTAGTAACACACCAGGATAGTTTTTAATATCTGGCATGAACGCCAAGTACTCGAGATCTTGCTAAGACGGGGCTAGCGCCACTGGTGGTGGCTTATTGTAGATTTTTGTATAGTTACGTGTAAAGATGCAATTTTTATTCTAACCGGGAATGACAAGGTGGCAAAGGTTCGCTTGAAAAAAACAACACAGAAAAACAACTTCACCAACTTTGAACCGACAAAGCAAGAGGAAATAGTGGCTGATTAGGACCATGTCTCATCACAAAAAGCGTGTTTATCCTCAGGCGCAGGTGCAAGGTTATACGCCCAATGGGTTACAACAGCCTCCGATGGCTGCAGATGGCGGAATGGGCCCATATGTCGGTGCAGGGGCTCCCACGGTGTATTCACCACAGCAGCAGCCTGTGGGGTCCGCTGCTCCTATGGGAGCCCAACCACAGCTGTTTACACCGGTGCAGCAACAGTTGCATCAGCAGATCGATCAGACTACTGCTGCTGTTGGGAATATGCAATTACACAACGTGCCTGTGGTTGATCCTACCACGTACTACCAAGCGCCCCCGCAAGCCGCTGCTGCTGCTCCGGTGACTCAATCACCATACATGCAACCTCAATATGCGCCGAGTACTGCTGCAACTAACCCTATGAGAGGCGGCAAACCAATGAACCAATTGTATCCAATTGACCTGTTGACTGAATTGCCACCACCAATCCACGATCTGAGACTTCCACCACCACCTTTGATGGTGCCACCGGAAAAAATGCTCGTTCCTTCTGAAGTGAGCAATGCATCTCCAGATTATATAAGATGCACCTTGAATGCTATCCCCAAGAACAATTCACTTTTGAAAAAATCGAAACTACCCTTTGCCCTGGTTATCAGACCTTACCAGCACTTGCACGATACAGTCAATCCACCTCCATTGAATGAGGATGGTGTTGTGGTACGTTGCCGTCGTTGTCGTGCCTACATGTCCCCATTTGTGAGCTTCATTGATCAGGGTAGGAGATGGAGATGCTGCTTCTGTCGACTAGCCAACGATGTGCCCATGCAATTTGATCAAACCATGGCAGGTGTTCCCGCCAACCGCTACGATAGAAATGAGATCAAGTATGCAGTGATGGAGTATTTGGCTCCAAAGGAGTACACCATGAGACAACCACCACCATCGACTTACTGTTTCATTTTGGATGTATCTCAAAATGCCATCAAGACAGGCCTTTTGGCAACTGCCACCAGAACCATAGCTGATATGTTGGATTCCATACCAAATCACGACTCAAGGACTAGAATTTCTATCCTGTGCGTTGACAACACCATACATTACTTTTCAGTACCACCTGACGAGGATTCTGACCAGATTAGGATGATGGATGTAGCAGATTTGGATGAACCTTTCTTCCCTAGGCCAAACTCAATGGTGGTTGCTTTAAAATCCTGTCGCAACAATTTGGAAAAGCTATTGAATTTGATACCTGGAGTATTTCAGTTTAACATAATGAGCAAATTCGCTCTTGGGCCAGCCTTAAAATCCGCATTCAATTTGATAAGTGGCATCGGAGGTAAAATGATTGTTGTTTCCTCCACTTTGCCTAACATAGGTGTGGGCAAGTTGCAGAAAAGAAATGAAAGTGGCTCCGTCAATACTTCTAAGGAATCTTCGCAGTTGTTGTCCTGCCAAGATCCTTTTTACAAATCGTTCACCATCGACTGCAGTAAAGTTCAGATTACAGTTGACCTGTTTTTGGCCTCCGAGGACTATATGGACGTGGCCACCTTAGCTAATCTTGGTCGTTTCACTGGTGGTCAAACTCATTTCTATCCTGGATTCTCCGCTACTAAACTCACTGACGTGACGAAGTTCACTAATGAATTTTCCAAACACTTATCTATGGACTTATCTTTGGAAACCGTTATGAGAGCTCGTGGAAGCACTGGTATTAGGTCCAGCACTTTCTATGGTCATTTCTTCAATAGATCCTCAGACCTATGTGCATTCTCTACCATGCCCAGAGACCAGTCATACGTTTTTGAAATGTCTATCGATGATTCAATCGTGGGTGACTATGCCTGTATTCAGATAGGTACACTACTGTCGTTGAACACTGGACAGCGTAGGATTAGAGTCATTACGGTGTGCATTCCTACTACAGAATCCCTAGCTGATGTTTATGCGTCTGCCGATCAGCTTGCTCTGACTTTTTAT
This sequence comes from Zygosaccharomyces bisporus, assembly GCA_003707595.2. Lineage (NCBI taxonomy): Eukaryota > Fungi > Ascomycota > Saccharomycetes > Saccharomycetales > Saccharomycetaceae > Zygosaccharomyces > Zygosaccharomyces bisporus. Next base: position 59,976 of record PPKA02000053.1, read on the forward strand.
CACACTGAGAAGGCTGTGGAGAAGGCTTTGTCCTCCAGCTTGCAAGATGCCAGAGATTATTTGAATAAAGCGGTACAAGATGTTTTGTCTGTTTATAAGAAGGAGATTGTCGTGTCTAATACCGCGGGTGGCGCACCACTAAGACTTTGTGCAAATTTGAGGATGTTCCCATTATTGATGCACTCCTTGACCCAACACATGGCTTTCAGACCTGGCATTGTTCCTAGCGACCACAGAGCTGCAGCCTTGAATAATCTGGAGTCTATGCCACTGAAGTACTTGGTCAAGAATATCTATGCCGCAGTTTACTCACTGCACGATATGCCAGACGATGTTGGGTTTTCGGATGAAAACGGTGAGCTAGTTCTACCAGAACCAATCAATGCTTCTGCTTCATTGTTTGAGAGGTACGGCTTGTACTTAATCGATAATGGTAGTGAGTTATTCCTGTGGATTGGTGGCGACGCAGTCAATGAGTTGATTATGGACGTATTTGGCACACAAGACATTTTCCAAGTACCTATTGGCAAGCAAGAATTGCCCATAGTGGAAGGATCCGAATTTAATGAAAGAGTGAGAAGTATCATTTCCAAAGTTCGTGAACACGACGACGTCATCTCTTACCAATCACTCTATATTGTAAGAGGTGCCTCGTTAAGCGAACCTGTAAACCACATTTCAGCAAGAGAAGTTGCTACGTTAAGACTGTGGGCTACAAGTGCTCTAGTCGAAGACAAGGTCCTAAACAGCGAAAGCTACCGCGAATTTCTACAAAGCATGAAGATCAAGATTAGCAAGTAATAAATACCAAACCATGTTTTGATGTGCTGATCTTGGCTTTCGTTCTGCAATAATTAAGTGCTCTTTAAGATCCAGATTACCGTGCACATATTTCTTGGTAGTATAACCTTTAAATGTGATTCAAGGCTATTTCATAAAAGAAAAGAAAACTCTTAAAAAGAACTATGTATCTTACTATGTACTTGGTACTACATGAATTTTTATTTAAAATGAAATCTTCAGAAATATTTTTGGGTTTTCCTTGAGAAAAAGCGTGGTTGACATTCCATCGCTTCATTGATAAAACCAGTACTGCTCAAAGAAAACGCAATGTTTGCATATAAAGTGTAAGTTTTCTCTGCTTAATCATCTGGCGTGCACTTACTAACAGTAGTTTTGAAGGGTGTCTCGAAAGGACTTGTTTGATAGTGCTATTGGCGATGGACTACCGAACACAGAGAGTAATGAAAAAGAAACATATGAACCGCCAAATGAATTAGAAATCGTAGAGGTTAATGTGAAGAGGGACCAAAATGTCGAAAAAGAAGGAGAAGGAGATGGGGTGGATGAATTTGACTTCCCTTTGTTCTCTTCTGGCGCGAAAGCTGGTAACTTTGCAGAAATGGTAAATAGAGATGATAACAGAGAATACTCCGGAGCTCCACTGGTGAGAGTATCACTGCGCGAGCCATCTCCTGAAAGTTTTATTCAAAGAAGGCCACTTAGCTACTATTTCATGGATTACTCTGAGGAGGATCACGAACGGTTCAAGGAAAGTGCAATTGATTATCATGAAATATTACAAGATGCCGAATTGGGGCCCAATATTGGATGGGCACAGTTCCGAGGGCCTGTATTAGCTGTTAAGGAACATAATGGTCAAATTGCGCGCTCCGTAATACGGGAAGCTAATTGTAAAAAGAGGAGGCCAGGCAAGAAACAAAGGCTAGCTAGGAAAATTGGATCCCAGAATGAAAAGGAGCGTGAAGAAAAGGCTAAGCAAATTAAAAAAATGATCAAAAAGAAGTTTCATAAACGAGGTGGTAAGAAAAACAAAAAACAAGCTGAGTTTAATCCACTGAAAGATGCCGCTAAACCAAAGTTTAGGACAGAATAAAGTCTATTTCAAAGATGTCTAGAACTACAAGCTAATGCATTTCCGTGGTCAATACAGAAATGGAACCCAACATTATTTGCATATCATTATAATCGTCATCGTCTTCATCACTAGAATGATCCATATTTTTCCTTATATTTTGCTCAATAAACTTCTGACTCTTCTGCAAGACTTTCCCCACGGGCCCACCCCTTCTATAAGAAACTTCTAACTCTTTTCTAAAGCCGTCTGCCACACGGCTCCAATACATTTCCTGTGGCGTGAGAGGTTTGGGCTTGATATGAGACGTAAATTCGTTCAAGAGATTTGAATTTTCGGTTTTGATATCACGTAATACCAATTGCAGCTGGTGAACGACGTAACCGCGTCTCACGGCGGTTTCCATGGCTGAAGGGAAACTTTTTATAAAATTTATTGTCTTTATCAAGGCTTGGACACTGGGCGCCACATGAGAAAGCACCAAATTCTGAATTGTCGAACTAAAGTCTGAAGGTGCGAGTTTGTACAGTGCTTCAACCAAAGTAACGATTTTTTCCCTGTTCCCACTGAACTTATCGCCATCTGCACAATCCACAGACAGGCTGTTAGACAGGTATGTTAACAGTTCCTTTCTACTGGGTCCTACGACATCTGCATCCAGTTTTTTGATTAAACTCAGGGATTTCAAGTTTGCACTTTGATCTATACCCAACTTCAATTGTGAATGCAAAGAAGCTAATTCTAGTGCCTTCTGCGAGGAAAGCAATGTCTTTGAATCGCTCAAAATCTTGATCTTATTCACCAAGTGAATGTATATTAGAGCATCTCGCAGTAGAATGGAAGTCTGATGTACTTTACTCAACGCACTTTGCAATTTTTGGGCTTTTTCATAAGGTCCCAACACTTCCTCTTGTAATCTCTGGTATGACATGTCCAAGTACTCTAAACTGGGTCTCAGGCCACTGCTAGCAGTAGTACTCAGGGTTCTCGCCTTGGAAATTTGATCCAATATTTGCATGGGGTTTTCGTTAATCAATTGGTGGATGTGACTTTCGATTTCACCAACATCGTAATTGATTTTCTTTATAGAAGTGTCGATATCGAGTTCATTTGTAAGTGGGTCGGCATTGGTTGCCCTAAGAAGGTCGTTGCCGAACTGCGTTGCACTGAAATCGTTCTCTAAAAATGCTTCAAAGTCTTCCAAATCATCAGCCATGTTGTGTGCTTCCGTTTTTTGAAAGCCCAAGTTTCTTAGTTCTATTTTTCATTTTTATTTGCATTTTGCTTTACTTTATATATATTACAAACGCATCATTTGAGAAAAACGATAGATCTTTTGAGACCGGCATTGACTTTAAGAGTGCTATAAGTAAGAGGCAGATTTTGATCCTTGACGGCTTTTGTCAAATAATTTTCAAAGTCTACCACGCTGCCACCCACACCAAAGTAGATGTCCTTAGCTGCCACGAGTGACCTGATGCGCTGATATTGTTGCGCTTTGAACAGATCCAGCAGTGTCTCTGCGACAATTGGAAGGTTTTCGGGCTGATAAATGGTCTCTGAAGTAAGTATGAGAGTTCCGCTGCGAGGTTGCAAGTGACCTGCCAACAATTGATTGAACTTCCTACCCCATGTACCTGAGATGAAGGAGATGTCCACTTTTCTCTGTTGCAATTCAGCTTGAAAGACGCCAAGTAACTGAGGTGTCAAAAGCAACTCGTTATCCACCATTGGGATGTCCTCCGTTGCTTGTTGTAGTTGCCTCCTCCTTTCGCTGTTGAGAGTCACTTGGGACCACGTTACAATCAAATTAGGTAGAGTGACCAATCTCAACACGCTCTTGTTATAATCACTAAGTATCAGCTGCAACCCATCATGGGAGTCGCTGCGGAAATACTGGGATAGCACGTACTCAGTAGGCAAGGCAGTACCGCATCCCAACTCAACCACACAGGAAGATTCTTTTAAGAGGTCATCATCCTGTGCCAGGAAGTCGACTAGATCAATGGAGCACTCCCATGATTTCAAGCCACCCTCGTAAATGTTTTTTCGCAAATCCTCGGCAGTGTCACCAATGAGAATATCCAACTCGACGCTGTTAGTTTCGTCAGATTCACTCATAAGTTGATGCTTGATGTCGAAGAGCTCTCTGCGGTGAAGTACATGTCCATGGTGGGTCTGAAATGTCTCAAAGGAAATCCTGACCCCTTCCAAAGACTTGAGAAGAGATGACAGATCCTCCCATTGAGGTTGCACTACTTCAAGCAAATGCGGTGAATCCAGAGGACACCCAGCTGCTGCGGAAGCAGTCTGCCTGTGTTGTAGGGGCTCTTCGATGTCCAAATCATGAGCTGTGAAGCCAAACGAAAACATTGCTGGACTTTGCTCCTCTTTTCAAGTACTACCCATCGCGTCTCATCTCATCGCATCTACCTCGTCCCGAGTAAAATCTACGTGAAAAGTAGTCGTTTTACTATAAAATGAATTTATAAATAATAGTAGCGTTACTGCTGCTAACAGCCTCACCTGTTACAATCCAGCATAAATAAGTGTAACTCTCGTTGATAATTTTAGATCTTTTTGTGATTTCGCTTTTCCAAGTCGATGACAGTCTCATGATGCATTTATTTGGATTGGACTTGAGAGTAGCCACCCCATGGGTTTGCATTCTTGGATTTCAAGTACTCGTCAGATTTTATCTGCCAGTCCTTGTTCATAGTCTTTGGCGCATCTGGGGCGCTCGATCTTAGCAGGGCAAAGAGTCCGACAGAAGCCAGAACACCGACTGCAACACCCTTAGCGATAAAGGCAGCATCACCCTTACCATGCACTGGTCTCCTAGGTCCCCACTCGCCGTAGGAGATGTACCAGGCTGCCTGCTTCTCGGTGTCGGTGAGTTCATTCCAAGCCAATTTTTGACGCTCTGTCAATTTAGAGACAATGTCGTGCTGTTCAGCAGCTGGCATCACTTCCCATCTGTTGGGCAGGTCCACAATGGAGGCCTTAGAAAGAGCCTGAGTCTGTGCACATCTAACTGGCGTAATACGAGCTACTCTGGCAAAAGAAGTGCGTAACACTACAACAAAGGATCCGTTAGTACTGCGTTCCGGCAAAAAAATGAAATGTTACTAACAATGAAAGACTTCAACACATACTCCTTAATCTTGACTTCTGAGATATCTATACCACCTCTAGACGTTTCGTAAGCCTCTGAAATAGATTCTCGTAAACCTCAGAACAACTCAAAGAACCTGGCACAACTCTGATGACTGCCCATCGCCTGGAAAAAAAATTGGCAAAAAACTTGCCAAAAGCGCAGGCTGCAGACCAATCAGATCGCGTTAAAAGATTAGTCGTTTGATACGGAGTTTGATCTAATGACCGACGGAGAACCTTGATTACACCGTCGGCTTTATGTCTGGAGCGATCGGTCCCGGAGTTAACACATTTCTCGGAGATAAACGGAGTATCTATTCAATCATCACCACAGCGGTCCAGCGTTATGAGACTGAAGTAACCACGACACCTCGGGTCTCTGTTGGAATTTGGGCAGCTCAATCGCTAGGGCAGGAGTGGCAGATGATGATGGTGATAACGAAGATCTCGTGGGAGTACAGTTTGTATTAGTATGGGCACCTGCCAGCACTATCTCTACCATGCTGCGATCTACCACCGCTCTCTTGTTCACCTCAATCTTATTCCTGACAATATCCCAGGGGATCCAATGCATAGGGAGATGCGCGAACTTGACGAATTCTTGTTGCTCATAGCTGATTCTTGTGCTCAGATCGACATCGTTGAAATTTACCAAGTGCCTTTTGGAACCTCCCATAAGAAATATGAATTTGAGAATGTTCCAAAGCTGTTCCTTGTGGGGCTGATCCACGCGATTCTCCTGACCTAGCAGACTGGGGTCCTTGAGCAAGACGCAGGCCTGAAGATCCAACACGTGCTTGGATCCAGATATCATCACGTAGTAGAGGGGCAGATACTCATCGAAATCTTCTGTCTTATTGAAGTCGACCAATTTGAGCCCCAGCGGGTACCTAGATCTGATCTCACGCCTGTTCTCAAGTTGTGCCTGCCTTTCTGATTCTTGCAGCTCCAGTTGGTGCTGTCTTCGCTGCTCTTCCAATTTGCGAAGCTCTTGTAAACGCAGCTTTTCCTTCTCCTCCACTCGCTTTTGCTCATCTAGCTCCAGTTTTCGCAAGAGTTCTTGCTCTCGCTTCTTCTTGTTTTGCATCCGTCTTTGGAAATACTCTTCCTCGGCCTTTAGCCTTGCTTCACGTTCAGCTGGGGTTTCTCGCTCTGGCTCTGGCTCTGGCTCTGGCTCTGGCTCCGGCTCTGGCTCTGGCTCCGGTTCTGGCTCTGGCCCATGTTCCACTGCTTGCCTTTTCACATCTCTCTCGGGAGAGTTCTCTCTCTTACGCTTCTCTTGCGTTGCATGATTTTCTAGTGGCTCCTGCGACTCCTGCGACTCTTGCAGCTCGAGTGGATCTTGCGATGCGCGTGGTTCATGCGACTTCTGCGGCTCCTGGGATCCTCGTGATCCTTGTGAGTCGATCGGTTCCTGAGATTTTTGGACCTGTGGAGTTTTCTGCATCTTCTGGGGGTCCTCCACACTACCACCACGGCGCTGAATGGCTTCCTTCACCAACTGCACCTCCTCCGCATCGACTACACCCATCGGACTATTCTTGGCAAAGTAAAGCACCCCATGGCCCTCTTTGTCCCTTCGCAGAGGATCAGCTTCCGCATCTAATAACAGCTTCACAGTACCTCTGTGGCCCCTGCCCACGGCCACCATCAGTGCAGTGGTGCCGTCTTTCAGCGAAACGTTCACTTGAGCACCAAATGCCAAAAACAGACTTGTAATATCCTCATGCCCGAATCTCACAGCCTCGAAAAATGATTTCACATCTACTCGTCCACCATTTTCCAAGTATGCCCCCACGTAGGCTAGTCTTCCCTCCTTTGAAGCCCTCAACAGTTTCTCCCTGCCGGTTCGCGAACTGATATCAGTCCAGTAAAACTCGTAGTCATCATCTGAGTGTCTCGTTTGTCCTGGAGAGGGATCCTTACTACCAGCAGCTCGATCCAGCGATCTTCTGGTAGCCGCCCTTAGACATTCCTGGATCTGTTGTACGATATGCCGTTCATTGTCATCCAAATCTGCATCTTCATCAATGGAATCATAGGCGGTGAACCCCTTGGCGTTGCACACTAGCGGATCTGCACCGTGCTCCAAGAGCAACTGTACGACGGGCAGATGTCCATTTGCGGATGCATCGATAAGTGGAGTGTCTTTGAACATCTCATACGATTGCATGTTCACATCGGCACCGTGATCGACAAGCAGTTGTACTATCTCGAGGTGCCCATTGAGTGCTGCTTCGTGCAGAGCTGTATTGCCCGCGTTGTCTTGATCATTAACGTCGTAGTGCTCCTCCTCGATGAGCCGCTTTGCAGCCTCGAAGTTGCCCTTGTCGCACGCTATCTGGAGCCTCGTGCGTCCACCCGCATCTCTGTAGACGCCTTTCTTGTGCTGCTTCGATGGCTTCGACACTCTATGGGAGGACGACAGATGTTTTGCTGGCGAAGAATCGCCATGCAGCGCACTGCTTGAAATATTCACACGGTTGAGCTCATCGATATCGGAGAGTTCGGAATCGGACCCGTTGTCGAAGGACACCTGCCTCGGTGACAGCGAGGAGAGCCTGTCGCCTCTAACCAGACGACCCCTCCTTGGTCTCGGTGGAGATGCAGGTTCCGTGGGGGCATCGCTATCCAGTTCGTCAGGCGGTTGATCGGCAGACGGATTTGCGAACGTAAAATCAGGACCTTTCAAGATAGAATGGAGTTCCAACCTGGTGATAGTGCCTCGGGCGGACGATTTTTCCTGCTGCGTATCCTGTTCAGGTTCAGGCTGCTCTTTCTGCGGCTCTTGCTGCGGCTCCTGTTCCTTCAGCTGTCCTTCCTGCTGCTGCTGCTCTTGCTGCTGCTCTTGCTGTTGTTCTTGCTGCTGCTGCTGCTCCTTCAACTGTCGTTCCTGCTGCTCCTTAAGCTGTCGTTCCTGCTGCTGCTCTTGCTGCTGCTGCTGCTCCTTCAGCTGTCGTTCCTGCTGCTGCTCTTGCTTGATCTTTTCCAACTGTTCTCTCCTAGAGCTGACATTGGATAGGTAGCTACTCAACGAGCGTTTCTTGGTTTCATTGGGATCGCTCATGGGGAGGCGTTGGTAAGCTGTCAGCGTGCTTGGCAAAACGCTTCATCACTTGCAGGTTTTCAACTTTTTCAAGCTAAAGGCGATGCCTAAACGACACGAGCATGGAAAAACGAAAAGAACAACAACAACGGCTGGAGACAGAGAGGCATCTCATCTCCCACCTAATCCGCAAGCCGCTCGACCTGGGCTCTAATTTCCTCTCTTATAAGTTCCGCAGAGAACCGCGGCTATATATATATACATACATGCACGTACATATCAATGTGCACTCTTTGTGCCAAGAGCAGAGAGACTACGCAACGTCCAAGGGACCTGCTACGGGACCTGCTCCAGATGTCTACAGGACGAGATATAGCCGCCAACGCTCCTCTCTGCCGCCCAACAGAGCCACCTTTTTCCTTATGCTTTGCTTTGTTTGTTTATACGCCCATAATACAAAATACAACCGCACGCCCACAGCTCGCCTGCCTACATATTCACCGTCCCGCAGAGTACATAAAAAATATTACAACGCCGTTGCGCGTGCGCCCGGCTGCTACTCGTCTGCCGCCGCCGCCGTCGCCACGTCGTGGTGGCAGAGCGTGCTTTCAGTACTGTTCGAGCTCGCCGATGACAGCCCGTTCTTGAAACACTCTCCGGGAGTCCTTGGAGTCGTCTCCTGCGAGCTGTGCGTGCTGTGCGAGCTGTGCGCACTGCCGTCGCCGAGCGCCTCCCCCCACTCCATGAGCTGGAAGACAAGCCCCAGATTCGGGCTGATGTCACGTGCTACGTCTTTCAGGCGTGTGTACGCCTCGTTCACCGACACGCGCTCATAGCGCATGATGTATGCCACCACGAGCGACGCGGAGCGCGACACGCCGCACTGGCAGTGCACGAGCACGCGCCTGCCCTGCTGGCACGCAGCGTGTATGCGTTCGGTGAGCCGCGACAGGTCCGCGGCTATCTGCGAGTTGTGGCCCCAGGGGACGCGCACGTACTCGACGCCGCGCTCCTGCAGGCGCGGTGCCAGGTCTGCGACCTCGGCGGCAACGTTGATCACCACCTGGAACGACTCCACCTGCTGCAGCGTGGGCTCCGAGTACAGGTACACGCACGGCGGGATGACGCACAGCGGGCCGTTCGGGTACGCGTGGCCGGCGTCGTCGCCGTCTGGCTGCTCGGCGGCTGCGCAGCGTGCCGGCGCGCCGGTTCCGGCCCGTGCCGGGCCGGTCTCCGGCAGCACCCACGTCTGCTTCGGCGGCTCGCGCGGCTCGCGCGGCGGCGCCGAAGCCATCGACTGCGACCGCGCCCTGCTCGGCACGTCCAGCTCTGCGGTCCTTACAGAGAGCGAGTGGACACGCGCGGGGCGGGCCGCACCGGAGAGCGGCTTGGTGGCGTTCGTGTATATGGAGGCCTCGCTCCTGCCACCGGCCAGCTTGGGCGTGCGGAAACGGTTTTCAACGCCGACGGGGCGAGGCTGCGCCAGCGGCAGCGCCAGCGGCTGCGGCTGCGGCTGCGGCAGTGGCGCCGGATCCACCTGCGCTATGTTCAGGCTCAGGTTCTTTGTATTCTTTGTCTGCAGCGAACTTCTCGGCGAGCTGCTGTCGCGCGACGACATGTGGAGGCCCTCTTTCTCGCTTCTCGTCGCCTGCTAACTGGCTCGTGGACTAGATATGAGCAGGGCGCTGACAAACCTGCAAGACTCTGCTCTGCTCTTGGCACTCACACCAACCCAGCTGCTTATATTTGCGCGAAGGGGCGGCCGGGCTCCGCAGCGCGCGCTGCCTAAATTAGCGAGATCCACGCGCAGAGCGGGCCGTAGCACGCAGAGCTGGCCGCCCGGCGAGACCCACAGGGGCCCAGTTCTAAAAAAAGAGCGCGCTGCTCCGTCGTACCCCTGCGGCGGATAAAGAACGCACGCAGCGTGCCGGCCCGTTCACGGCGAGACTTTGACCTCCGCCTGGCACTGCACGGGCACGGATTTGCGCCCGCCCAGCAGCACGCTGTACTTCATGCTGCCCCTGACGATCAGGTCGTAGTCGTGCTTGATGATGTGCTTCCACTTGGCTACGTCGTCCTCGAGCTGCAGCAGCAGCGGCGGCGGCTGTTGCGCCGGGTCGTCCTTCGCGCCCGGGTCCAGCAGCTTGACGCTGGAGACGGCTACGTCGTAGTTGCGGCGGAGCAGGTTCCCCTGGAAGCGCAGGGAGGTCTCGAGCGAGTAGGCGGTGCCCAGCAGGACGGTCTGGGTCGAGTGGTCGTTGCTGTCCTGCTCGGCGTGCGCGCTCTTGGCAAAGATGTCCAGGTCGATGTCCTGCAGATCGACGGAAAAGAAGCCCGGGTTGAGCGCGCTGACGGTGACGTCGAAGACGAGCTCGTCGGCGCTGGACAGCACGTTGTCGATGAGCACCATGTTCACGTCTTGCAGCTCCTTGTTGGAGGCGATCAGGAAGCCGAGCACGAAGCCCACGGCGAGCAGCGCGGAGGTGACGAACGAGAAGTAGAGGCAGTGGCGCAGGCGGCCCCACGAGGCCTTCTTGGTGTAGAAGTTGTGCGGCGAGTAGCCGAGGCGCGCGTGCGAGACCTGGCGGCGCGGCTTGAGCGGGGTGTTCTCGGTCACGGCGTAGGCTAGCGGGTTGCTGTTGTGGTTGTTGTTGTCGAGTTCCTGCGCATCGTCGTCCTCGTCGTAGTCGGAGATGGGCGGGCGGCTCTCGAGGTTGCCGTGGTGGTTGTAGAAAAACATCGAGCGGATGTCGTCCTCGTCCGCGTCGCCGCGGTACTCGGCGTCCTCCTCCTGTATGGTGCTCTGCTGGTCGTCTGCGAGCTCGTGGCCGAGCCGGTACGGCTCCAGCGGCTGCTGCTGCTCTATGTAGTCCTCGAGGTTCACGTCGTCCGGTATGCCGGAGTAGCGCCTGGCGCCGCTCGGGTCAAAGATCTTGGACGCCGTAGTGCGCAGCTTGCGCTTGAAGCTGGGCGGGTCCGCCTTGGCGCGCGGAAGCGACACGTGACGCAGCGTCGAGTTCGAGATGGACGGTTTGCGTGAGAGCGAGTGCGTTGCCGAGCCGGCAGCGCCAGCGAGCGGCAGCGCCTGCAGCGTTGATGGTGGTGGCGGCGGCGGTGGCGGCGGGGGCGGCGCAGGCGCAGGCGCTAGCTGCTGTGCTTGTGACGCCGCCGCTGTCTTGCGCGGATTGCCCTTGGCCAGCGACACCAGCGACAGCCGCTTTTCGGGGGACCGCGGTTCCGAGGAAAACGACTTGACCGACTGCAAGTCGATGGTCCCGGGCCGCCTGGCAAACGATTTCAGGCTGCTGAGGTCCTCGGCCGACGCGGGCGTGTGCGAGGGCATGAGGTTCGTGATCGGGCTCTGCGCCGGCGGCACCGTGGCAAACGTAGAGGACGAGTTCGCCGGCAGCGCGCTCAGCGACGTGTGGCGCGTGCTCTTGAGGCGGTTCAGCAGCTTCGCGTTGTTGTTGAGCACGGGCACGCTCATCTTGGGCGCCACGCCGTGCGGCAGCTGCGTGGCGGGTACCTGCTGCGGCGTTGCCATCTGCTGTTGCTGCTGTAGCTGCTGCTGCTGCTGCTGCGGCAGCGGCAGCGGCAGGCCGGCCGCCGTCACGTGCGGCGATGGCGGCACCTGCGGAAGCGGTGCCTGCGGCTGCGTCGCACCGACTGCGCTCGCCGGGAGCGCCTCGGCGGTGCCGCCCGCGACCGCGTTCTTGGTCGAGTTGGCCGCGCTCTCGTAGATAAACGTCTCCTCGGAGTCGCTGATCTCGTTTTCGCCCACGGCGGACGCCAGCCTCGCGGCGAAGAAGTCGGCCTTGGTGGGCTTGTGCAGCGAGTCCTGCTCGTCCTCCTGCGCCGGCGCGGCCGCCGGTTCCGGATTGCTCGTGCGCGGCGGCTCCTTCCCGCCCTCTGGGCCCGCGCCGTCCTTCTCGCTCTCCAGCAGGATCTCGCGCGAGTTCATCAGCGGCAGCGACGGCCGCTGGATCATCTTGGCCATCTTTGGCTCCTGTGGCTTGGGCTGCTGCTGCTGCGAGTAGGTCTGGCCCGGCGGCGCCGTAGCCGCCTTGGCGCGCTGGTCGCCCTGCGAGACCGCCGGCGTGGCCGTGCTGGCGGCTACTCCGGCGCCCGGGGCGGCC
>PPKA02000054.1:0-36337 GCA_003707595.2 Zygosaccharomyces bisporus
GGATTACATGTGTGTAGTTCGACGGCAAGCCATAATTCTATTGTTGTGTTAAATACAGTGGTATTTTACGCGTTGTTAATTTTATGTATTCGCGTCATGTATTCGTTTGGATTCGTGCAAGAGTACCTAATTCTTCAGTGTATTCGTCACTTCCTACGCTGTATTCTCATCATGTATTCGTATTCGTCCCCAGTGCTGGTTTCAATGCAACAACAAGCACGTCGATTCAAGTAACTGATAAACTTGAAATTTAATAACGAATTTTGAATTCTGGTAGATGGTCTATTCGAGCATCTTCGAAGTTCTTTCACACTGACGTTGCAATAGCTGATTTAAGACATGACCGAGGGTTTTGAAGCTCATTCGGGCCGCGATGGTGAAGACATGGAACACAAGGTTCTTGATTCACCTCCGAGGGTTGTGATCGCTGATAGAACTGGCATAGATGATTCCCCCGCTAAATTGGCTCCCAATCATAGTATTTTTATGGCATCGATCAATACGGGTTCTCCTGCAAGCAAAAAGAATGGCGAAATTGGAGGCGCAAAGGAAGTGTCGACCCCGAAGCAAAATGGCACCACGTCTTCAACCAGGGTGATAGAGTCGCTGCATGAACAGATGGATACTTTGACGTCGACAAATTTGCAATTGACTGTACAGTCCAAAAATTTACTAGAAAAATTAGATGCTGCGCAGCAGAAGGAATCGAAACTGCTGGAGAACAGTGCGTCGCTGAAGCATGAGAATGAGAACTTAGTTTCCATGTTGAACCGTAAGACGAGAAGACTTAAAGATGTAGAAGAGGAGTTGGTTAAATACAAAGAATCACAGAACTCCCTCATACAGGAGAAGACAGCGCTACAAGAGAAATGGGAAAATTCGTCAAGTGAAGAAAAGATTTTGAGACAACAGATGGAAATGATCCGGGCGCAATATGATGCATTAGTCGATTCACATCGGTATTATAAGGGCTACTATGGCTCCCAGATTAATATTTTGAATGAGCAATTGGAGAACTTAAAAGTTGAGCAGCGCAATCACGTACAAAGGGTCTCTGAAAAGGCCAACATTCTGGATGTCAAACTGCTGGAATTCGATTCCAAGTACGATAATCTTCAAAGCCTTGAAGAGGCTCGCATGAAGTACCTGGAATCCAAATGCAATGATATGTCCAAGAAGCTAGATCTTCCTTCATGGATCAACTTGTACAGGGAAAGCAAAACAATGGTACTTGAGTTCGCCGAAAAAATGAAGTTGGCAGTGCCGGCAGATTTTCAAAACATGATCGAGGATCCTGAATTAACATCCCTCGAGGCTAAAACACAGTCAAGCAGCGCTGGCGTACTCCCGCTAAGAATGGCCAAATCGCGAGGCGTCAGTTCCAGTGGCGCACAGCAAGGTACCCCAGGTGCCAGTGTATCACATGGGAAGAGAAGCAGTTTTTATGGTGGCATGGCTTCTTCGCCAGCTTCCTCGCTTCCAGGCACTTTACCTGGTGTGAGAAGATCTTCATCAAGAAGGAAGCCTAGCAGCAGAATCGCCTCTGCTGAGTCAATCAGTTCGCCGGACTCTTCGCCTGTCCTTCCCCCACCGAGTGCTGCCCCGAAGAATGCGGCATCTCCATCGCCAAGATTGCACTCTACCCACGCCTTCAACAATTATCACCGCAAGAAGCACGAAGGTACTTCCGTAAGCCAGTCTTGAATAGACGATGAACATAACCATAACATATTATTGCATGATAGATTTTATCAAATAGTTTCTAACACACTTTTGAATACCATCAATTGGTTTGTATTCTGTTCATATGCGGGCTCACATGTTTTTCGCCGAGCGGGTCGATTCTAGAACGAATTTTGGTGCAAAGTTATAGGGATGCTCGAGAAACTGCTTGGCAGATAATAAAACTACTGATAGGGACACAGTCGCAAAGCATCGTTCCCCATCGAGAAGGGCTTTCTCATGTACCCTATCATCCGCTGTTAAAGTAGTGGACTCACTGTATATTTAGAGTAAACTCAATAATTAGCGAGAGCTTTACCCATGGGTAACCGCAATATTGCTGAAGACAACCAAGTTCTAATATCCTCCAACCTGACGAAGAAAAGTTACGCAAGTACCAAGGATGCTGCCAAGTCCAAGCTTCCTCATCGACGTCCTTCGGTGGGCAGTCCTCCGCGACATTGGTGGTGGCCCAGTGGTGATCACGTCTACTGGTGCGTGCTTCGCAAAGGTCAATTCAGTTATTATAAGACGAAGGATGAAAGAGAGGCAGCAGATGTCTTGCCACGGTTTGAGGTGTTGAATTACAGAGTTATGCGTGATTTGTTGATTTTTAGCCTTTACACTAAGGATAAGACCTTGAGCTTCAAAGCAGAGAACCTCGCATTGCTTGACGAATGGGTCAGGGCTCTGGATGAGTTTTTAATTTGCAAAGATGAAGGGGACTCCGCTAAAAGCATTGAAGGTACAGTAATAAAAAAGAATCCTTCACAACCTCACAAGATGGAATCTGACATGAGCAGCGAGGATGAAGCTGTGTTCTTTGACACGGAATTTGGATTGCATGTGATGGATGCGTGTAATGATCGCACTGAGAGGTCTAAAGTCATAAGTTTCAATAATCAACTTTGCAGTTGCGCCATGGAAGATATTGGAGCTGGGTATGAGAACGACATCGAGTTTTACAAACTTTACGACCCCAGAAATGCAGAGCAGATTGTGCGGCAGGGTATATTGTATGCCCGAGTCAAGACGCACTTCAACAGAGTGCGTTGGAAAAAATTTAGAGCCATTTTGACAAACAGGACTTTTAAACTATGCTCTTTGAAATCTGAAAAATTGAAAAAAAGCATATCTCTTGATAAAGTAGTGGACTGCGTCGAAATAGAAGACACACATTTGGACACTCTCTTTGCGCTAGTACTGACAGATGAAAGGTTAAAATTTTGCTCCATGGACGACAATCAGGTTGTCGACTGGATCATCGCTTTCAAATGTAGCATGCTCGTCCGACGCAAACTGAGCAGGGTGCTCCAGTACAATTTATCCTAACTAGGGACTATTGCATTCTACACTTACATTGAGAGAAAATCATTTTGCATCAGTATATAGAATCTTGTTGTTTGGACTTTTCATTCATATTAATGTTACATCGTTATGTTCATGTTTTCAACAAAGCTTTTCATCAAACATACGTAACTTTCAAATCGCTACAGTCCGACGCATGAATGCATGACTTACTGCTACCAGATTTCACGCTGCGCTACCACAAATCAAATGTGACGACTTTGCTGGTTTTTCATCTTTCTGAAGAGCCTGCTCCAGTACTGTTATCTGGCGATGCAACTGGGGTTATAGTCCTATGGGACCTAATTACAAGAAGACCAATCGCCAATTACCGAATTGCAAATGATCCCCAAATAGTGGCTTTTCAGTATCTAGAGCCATCTTTAGTCGCAGTGCTATGCAAGGATCATAAACTGCGTATATTATGCATTGAAAGTTTGCCTCGATGGAAACAAGTTTATGAAATACCTGTGAATACGCTTAACTTCGCTAATTTTTTATTACAAAAACTTGAAAGCAACTGGTTTCGATTGATCTGTTGCAATACAGAGGATTCTGAGGCCATTGACGTTTACATTTTCCACCTATCAAATTTAAATTCACTTAAAAGAGTACACAAGAAGTTAAGGTTCTTCGAGAAAGTAGCACCTTTGGTAGGAGACGAGTTGGGGCTTGAAAAGCTAGGAATTGTTATGAGATTTGTTGAATTAGACGGTGTCATCTACTGTGGCCTGGAGAGCGGGTTTGTGATTGGATTCAAATTCTTCGATAGTGTATCTGAAAACTTTGATGATGAAGCATCTCAGACTTCGTGCTTTACCCTGGAAATTGTTTACATATCCAACGCAAACTATCCTAATCCCATTCTAGATTTGTGCGCAGCTCCAGGCTATATCCTGAGCTCCTCCACAGATGACAAGGTTGGGATCCACAAATGGCAACAACTTTGTGGTCTTACTTCACCAAATATCCAACATTCCTCTATACTTGAGAATGAGTTGAAATTGACAAAAAACAATTTTAAAAGGATTCCCGTCACTGAGGTCAGTCATCTTAAACAATTAGACGATTGTCTACTCCTCGGCTCGTGGTCCGGTGAGACTACTGTTTTGGATCGACAAGATGCACTGATAAGCAAGTTTGTCAAATCTAAAAGTATGTTAGAGGTCACAGAAAATTCAAAGGGCAATCTTCAGGGAAACGGCAATGTTGCAAAGAGTGGATCGAGAAATTGCAAGATTTCTTCCTTGGAGGGCATTTCTGGGGCAGAAGTAAGAAAGGGGACCGATAGCAATCTGCTGGACCCTCCTATTCAAATGGGAAGAAGGCGCAGAGTTGAAACGTTTATGCAAAGCAGCTGGTGTATTATAGGCTACGATGATGGGAGCATTGCCTTTTACCGGCTCAAAAGTGCAAATTGAACCTATGTACGTCTATCAAAAGAACTAATGCAAAAAAAAGCTGGACAGTACCTCATGTACTGATGCCCTAATGCGAAGTCAGTTTGCGCCTCTCCACAATTTCTCTGAGAATGAGGCTTATCGCCACATCCACGTTGTAGTCGTCCACACTGTCTAAAGCGACAAATCCCGACTTCCACTCAGTCGCTAAAGTCTTGCCCCATTCTACTAGTTTAGGACTCGCCATGGGATCAGTGGCGTGCGTACACAAAATGAGAAATGGTGGAGGCGATCCTGGAGATGAAGGATCCAAATCTATCGAATTCAATTTGGTGTGGAAAGATCTTAATTCCGCTAGCTTCTTGCCTTTGTTATGCTCCGTTCTCCACAAGTTTTTGAAGTTGTAAACCAGAGAATAGATGTCGCTTTCCTTGCCCTTCTCCCATCGACTTTGATAGTTTCTGAATTCTGTCCATGCGTCAAGAAAGCAGTTTCTTATCATGTTCAATAATGAAAATCCACCGTCAGCCAATTTATTAAAACTTGACCACGATGACTGGTCATGAGAAATTGCCGAATTCGATTTTGTTTCCGTAACTGAGTCTTCATACTGTGGTGGATCGGCGCCGCTATTTAATTCGGGAACAGCGCTGTACACAAACATGTATCCATCCACTCTCCCATTCAACTCTGAAGCTCCTGACGCCACTAACATTGAAGTCGTGGAGACAGGTTGTCTTGGTTCTTTAGCCAAGCCCCTCAATATTCTACTGTCAAGTTGTGTAAAAAGGGAAACCTCCAGGAACGGAACAACCATTTCTGGTTTGAAACCTGGTGTATCTATAATATCAATCGGGATAGGCGTGTAAGTAGGAGGAGTATAATTGACAGGAATCTTCACGTCGTTCGCCGGTCCCACATCGCTTGCAGTAGAATTAGCCGATGACGACGACCTTAGTATGTTCAAATCGGAATTCGTCAAAGTATTATTTGGTTTTATGACATCTGAATCCGAAGTAGGCTCTAGATATTGATAGAGGTTGGTATCCTTATTTTTTAGGTTGATGTGTTTAATGTGGTTGGTTGAACGGTTGTCATATTGACTCTTGACAAAAGTATAATCGTCCATAAACGACTGAAATACTAAAGGTGACAGCAGCACATGCTGGGAAATTGATGGCGTGAGAAAAATAGGTTCGGGAGCTTGACTTCCCTGTGTTCTTCTCAGTAATCGTTTGTGAATTTGCCTGTCTAATAGCGTCTTGCCAAGATTTGAGTAAGGGCTGAAGTCGAATAACCAATTAGTCTGCTCCCTTGTTGGATAATGCACCTCTCTTACCAAATCGACTGTCAATCTTGAAATAAATGAAGACTTTCCCGTGGCATCCCCGCCAAGTACGGCAAGCCGGATGGGACGTTGTTCTCCCATTGACGCTGTTTGAAAGTTTGTACTGAGAGTTTTGGTATAAGCGAAGGACGCCTTCAAATACTTCAAACTTGAACGAGCCAAAAAAGAAAACCCTAAGTTTAACCGATCAAAGATAAGGAAGCCATCTAGTCCAAAGCTGGTATATTGATGCGGTTATGCAATGCTCGACATGCCATGACAGGGGGAGGCCGATGTATTGCGCTCATTGTATGAATAGCAGCCCTAACTTATTGCTCAAGTTGAAGATTGATCTGTTGATGTTGAGGGAAATCAACGTTCACCTCAAAGGGCGCGTGGAAGACATTCTGAAGTATGGATTGAGCAAAATTGCTGGCAAAGGTGGTGAGGTCCTTGCTCCAAATGTCGAAGGAGATATCCTGGGTAAACGGTTGCGAAAGTTGGATTCACTCGTCTTGAGGAAAAAGAACAATAAAATTAGATACAGGATATCGCTGCTGCGTCGTAGGATTGAAGATAAAGCTCATAAGAGTACAAGTCTCAAGGCTGAACTACAAAAGCCTGCCAACTTCGCTCGCAGTAAAAGAGAGAAGATTACTAAAAATAATCAAGACGAGCAGCATGAGGCAGAGGTCAATCAGCAGCTTTTGCAAATAAAAAAAGTTTTGCTCAAATCTCAACTTATAAAGATAAGGTCTTTAGTCGATTGGTTTGTGATTCGAAAACACGACTCTTATGAGTTCCCCTATACATTAGCATTTCAGCCGGTTATTTCTCTGAAGAATGTATATAAACTGCCCCCGTCCGTGGTTTGGGGATCTATTTTGACAATGTTCCGCTATTTGAAACTCTTTTCAGAAATACTGTTCTTTACGCTGCCACACAAGGAGCCGGCCATTTCAAATATTGCGGATTTAGAATCGGAGAATTCATCCAAGGCACCCGATGAAAGCGCCGGTGACGAAACGGGCGTTATTGATCATCTGACGAAACTTTTCATCAACGTCGTGCAAGTTTCAAGACATTTGAACTTAATTTCTCAAGGACCCATCGATCTGGCATGGATGCTAGATCAAAACGACCTCGACACACTATTTTACAACATGGCAATGCGTTTGGAGACAAAAAGTAAGCCAGTTGCTCATCATTGGACGTATCCTCAAATTTTCACTGTTGTGTCTGATGCGCTGCAGCTTTCATCAGATTATGCTGCTTCACCTACATCCAGGCGAACACTCGCTGGAACTGTTGTAAATAATAATGATCATTGGTTTGTTGTTCGGTGATAAGCAAAAACTAAAATGGTTGCGGGTTGCTGGTTTACACAACATTAAAGGAATACGCCGTTCGTAGTTCCTTGGTTTCGATAAGACTTCTGTTTTGTTGTCTTTTTTAATTTTCTTTTTACGGTTTTCAGAAGATTTACCGCCGTTCGCTGATAATTGCTCATGGGATGTGTCTCCCTTGTTTACTACGACCGTTAGAAGAAGGTTAGTTATTAGCATTTTAGGACATTTGATGGGATGTATATGAATTTGAAAAAAAAAAAATATATATATATATATATATGTATATATATCCAGAAGCAGCCGATCAAAAAGCGACTATGGCGTTTGGCTCAATTTTAGGTTAAACTATATTCATCTTGCCGCAGGAAGGAATTAGTGAATTATTCTAAGGTGAGAAAGGCGTCGAAAACAGCCGTTATCGTCTTGTTCTTTTAAATAAGGTTCCCTTCCCTTTTTTCCCCAGAAACAAAAGAAAAATAAAAGAGAAAACTCATGTAGTTTTCATGATTGCAAAACTTCCTAGAAACTTTTTTATACCTTAATATATGAAATACTATGACTATGTTTTCTAAGAAGCTTTTCGATATTTTTAATACATTTAATTCCACGTTTATTCGCTCAAAGCTACGTCGTATCTATTATTTGGGACCCTATTTCACGAAGATTTTTTATATGCTCTCTGGAGGTTCATTTCATTACTTTTGAACAAATATGGTGTGTTTTTGTTTTTAGTTGTTTTTCTTTTATTTCTATAATCCAGCGTCGATGGTATTGAAGTTGACAAAGCGACCTGTATTACCCGGTCTGTTTTCCCTTCATCAACTTTTTGCAGCAAGAACAACTTCTAGAGAAAAAACACGGCCCCTTACTACGAACCTGATATTGAACAGACTGGGCCTATTGTAAGCTTTTAGCAGCGTCAGACAAAGATCGATTGATCGTTTTTTTCCTACTTCGAGGTGATTGCTGGTCAAAAGAGTTACCATGGTGTTGTCAGACCAGGAATTGTTCAACTTGAACAAAAAGGCTGTGAGTCAAGGCTTCAACATCAAGCCCAGATTAAACTATAACACAGTCAGAGGTGTAAACGGACCACTTGTGATTCTGGAAAAGGTCAAATTTCCTCGTTACAATGAAATTGTAGACTTGACTTTGCCAGACGGCAGCGTAAGACAAGGTCAAGTTTTGGAAGTCAGAGGTGACAGGGCCATTGTGCAAGTTTTCGAGGGTACTTCAGGTATTGATGTGAAGAAAACTACAGTGGATTTTACCGGTGAAAGTTTGAAAATACCAGTTTCGGAGGATCTTCTTGGTAGGATATTTGATGGTTCTGGTAGACCGGTGGACAATGGGCCTCGCGTCTTTGCCGAAGATTATTTGGATATTAACGGTTCTCCCATTAACCCTTACGCTCGTATCTATCCTGAAGAAATGATTTCTACCGGTATTTCTGCCATTGACACTATGAACTCGATTGCTCGTGGTCAAAAGATTCCAATTTTCTCTGCATCCGGTCTACCACACAACGAGATTGCAGCTCAAATCTGTAGACAAGCCGGGTTGGTTCGGCCAACAAAAGACGTTCACGACGGCCATGAGGAAAACTTTTCTATTGTCTTCGCTGCTATGGGTGTGAACTTGGAAACGGCAAGGTTTTTCAAGCAGGATTTTGAAGAAAATGGATCCTTAGAGAGAACTTCGTTATTCTTGAACCTGGCCAATGACCCTACAATTGAAAGAATTATCACCCCCAGATTGGCTTTGACTACTGCGGAGTATTTGGCTTACCAAACGGACCGTCACGTCTTGACTATTTTGACAGATATGTCCTCTTACGCAGATGCCCTAAGAGAAGTGTCTGCCGCAAGAGAGGAAGTGCCCGGTAGAAGAGGTTACCCAGGTTACATGTATACTGACTTGGCTACGATTTATGAAAGAGCAGGTAGAGTTGAGGGACGCAATGGTTCTATTACCCAGATCCCTATCCTTTCGATGCCCAACGATGATATTACACATCCAATTCCGGATTTGACTGGTTATATTACGGAGGGCCAAATTTTCGTGGATCGTCAATTGAACAATAAGGGTATTTACCCTCCTATCAATGTTTTGCCTTCATTAAGTAGATTGATGAAATCTGCTATCGGTGAGGGTATGACCAGAAAGGACCACGGTGATGTATCGAACCAGTTGTATGCAAAGTACGCCATTGGAAGAGATGCTGCTGCCATGAAAGCCGTGGTTGGTGAGGATGCATTGTCCATTGAGGATAAATTATCATTAGAATTTTTGGAAAAATTCGAAAAGACGTTTATTGCACAAGGTGCTTATGAGGACAGAAGTGTTTTCGAAAGTTTGGACCAGGCTTGGAGCTTGTTAAGGATTTATCCCAAGGAGATGCTGAATAGGATTTCGCCCAAGATCTTGGACGAGTTCTACGAGAGATCTAGGGATGATGAAGATGACGAGGAGGAAGAAGAAAATCCGGATCAAAGAGCAAGCACGCCCAAGAAGGCTAACACACAGGAATCCTTAATTTAAATGTAGTGTGATATACTATAGTATAGTAACAATAGAAAAAAAAAAAGACAGAAAAAATAAGAGAATTCAGAATGTATGCATATATAGATAGTTTCGTCGCATTTCAATTTTTGTTTTGAGTGCTGTTGTTGTTATTCATACCGTACAAGTTATTAAGAATGTGATTTCCGCTACCGTAATGGGGGTTAGTATTCATGAATTGATTCCAAAGATTGCTTTGTTGTTGGTTCATCATCATTAGCTTTGTTTTGAAATTATTCGTGGAGGGTAGGACGTTGTTGGGACTATGATACAAATTGGATGCAGTGCCGACCGGGGCAGTGCGAATGCTTTCAATTTCTTGCTCCATTCTCTTAGCGTTGTTGAAAGTCGCCAAGAGTGAAGGTAGCTCTTTGGATAACTGGGTTTTTTCCAGCATGAGTGAGAGATCTGTGGAGTTTGACATTGGTACCGACGCAGATGAGCTTCTCGAGCGTAGCTCGGGATCTGAGTTGCTTGTCTCCGTAGGCGAGGGTAAAAGTGAGTCAAGTACGAAAGGATCCGTGGTAGCGTGATTTTTGGCATCTGCCTCAGACAATGATTCCTGTAAGAGTTTGTTTTCAGCCAGCAGCCAATTGAAGTTCATCGAATTATACATAGCCTCTACGTCTATGAAAACGTGGAGGCACTCGTCAAACAAGGACTGATCATTGGTTGTCTGTGCGTCCTGCAATTGCTCCACGAGAATCTTCATAAATGACCGGTAAGCAGGTATCACATTGACATAGTCCTTTCTTATGCTCAACTGGTTCTTGAGCTGCTCCAGCTCAAGATCTATGAGCAAAAGTTTGGAATTTATGAACACGCCGGCAATTCTGTTCTTCAACGTTGACAGCTTTGCCTTGCAAGTAAACCACAGCTCAAGGAGTAAAGTGATGGAGTCCTCTAGGATGCGCGACTGCATACTGGCTACATACTCACGTACAGCGGCCGCCTCCGTCTGCAAATGTTGCAGTCGCAAGGACAGTTTGTCACATTTCTTGATACATTTCAGGGCGATGTCCTTGTAAAATCTATTACCGTTCGTTTCCCTTAGGTTGTCTGTCAGCTCACGATCAACTTCACTTAGCTCAAACTTCACCAGTACACTTTTACCCAAAATCTTGATGTCCCACGTCTTCTCTAAAAACATCTCAATCTTGAGCAGCTCTGTGTAAATGTTCAAAGTCTCGGTGCAGAATGAAATATCCTTGTCCAAAGCACCGGGCTCCTTGGCCTGTTGGTCAACCAGGGACTTGATAACGTCTGACCCCACATTTCTTTTATTATCGCCACTGCCTTGGAATGCCGATATAATTCGGTCCCTGGATTTGGTCGTATCCGACTCCATTCGAACTTCTCCTTCTAACTATATCAAAAAAGGCACAAGTACATGTGTTGGGCAGCGCATTCACTTTTGAACAGTCTCTCCGATGTCAGCAAATAAGGGAAGTAGAAAAACAAAACAAAATATTATGAAATAAAGCGAAATGAAGAAAAAAAAAAAAAAGTGGAGGTGAAAAGAAAGCGAAAATGAAAGCTGAATGAAGGAGGATGATCAAAGCAACTGAGAGTAATTGATAATTGAAGGAAGGTTTTCCCTTCTAAATTATTTTTCAAGAATTTCGTGTCTTAGAAGACGCGTTTTCAGGTTGTTGTTTTGTTTTTAGACATTTTTGTCACCTTTTATAACCGTTGATTCGTAATAAACGATGCTTTGAAGAGTAGCGATCAAAGATCTTGGCGGCTGCATGTGAGGTATTGACGATAGATTTGAAAAATCTTGTAAACAGGAGTGCCTCTGTAGGTTTATGCTCTCAGAGTTTGAGCGTTTTCAATGTTGAAAAATGGTCAGAATCAACAAAAGTAAAAAAAAAAAAATGGAAACAAAACGAAGACGATCCCCTTCACAACTAGTACCACTAGAAAAACAAAAGTAAGAAAAAAACATATATTGTTCACGACTGGAAAAAAAAAAAAAACTGAGCCTTGGAAACAACAATGAACAGCTTTGGATATGATATTGTATGGTCTTTCAACCGACCTATGTAATATCATCTTTTTTCAACACCCGCTGAGCGGAAAATGAGCGAGAGATCTATTCACCGCTTTATATGGAAAAAATTCTGATATTACATCCAAATATTTTAGGTGCTTAAAGACCTATTCAAGGATTTCCAGTGGACATTGAACAGCAACGGTGAACAGTACTCGTCTTTGATGGCTTGGGTGCATTAAATCAGGAGCGCACTCGCAAAGCCACTACAACTTCTTAAAAGTACATATCAATAACGTTATCACCTCTTTCAGAAAAAAAAAAAGTTTTCTGAATTTATTGTATCCTTTTGTACTGGGTATATCCTCAAAATTCAGAATGTGGATGTCTGCTCTACACTGTAAGTTTAAGTTGATAATAAAGGACTGTGGCAAAAAAGTGACTTGTACTAACCGAGATTTACCGTACATTAATCAAATGACGCTTGATTACAGAGCTGTGGAAATGCATATTACTAATTTTTTTTTCCAGGGTCAGGTTTAGGCTTGATTGATTTAACTGTCTTGCATTCAGAGCTATAAATGCCAGACTGTTTGTAAGTTTTTTTCCCTTGCCGATACGCTGCAAGGTGAAGTGATTCAGTTAAAGACTACAAATCAATTCCAGGGGTCGGTTTGTCTACCAAATCGCTTCGTACACATTCAAGTTTTTGCGGCATGTTTTATTTCACAAGGATGTCCATCCCGAGGTGATTGCATACAAAGACTCACGTTTCCTTTAGAAAAAAAAAATGAAAAAAAAATATAATAGTGCGTTTAATGTGAATCTCTATCGTCTTGAAATTTAGGTGCTTTGTTGCTGTTATTTTTTTTTTTTATTAGTGATTCTGATTTTGAATGCAGTTCATGGTGTTTTTAAAAGTGGAAACTTTTGGTTTTCGAAAGGCGCATAGAGAAAGAGTTTCCTTCAAATGGTTACCCCACAGTCAAACTGTTTCGTACCAAATCAAATAAGGTGCCAGGTAGCTCCTGAACGGTAGCATCCCATCAACACCGCGGAAGATATAAATTTTCTCTCGTAACAACGTGAATTTTATGTGCTAATTTTCTCATAGTCTCGTGTCGTTGGCCAAAAAAAAAAAAAAAAAAAAAAAAAAAAAGGGAGTGGTCCAAACTGAGCAAGGACTTCTGCAAGGACTAGTGAGAGGGAGAGAAAAGGTGAAAAAGAGATACAGCTCCTGAATTTCTCCTCCCAATTGTTTTACAGTTTTCAAATAACACCATAACACGCTTTTCAAGTATGGCAACTTCTAAAGAGGTGAGTAAAGCGTCTGCTCCCGGCAATATTGTTGTGGTTTCCAACCGGTTGCCTGTTACCATTAGCAAAAATGCTCAAGGTCAATACGAATACAAGTTTTCATCAGGTGGTCTAGTTACAGCATTGCAAGGGCTTGCGAAAAAATCCACCTTCCAGTGGTATGGTTGGCCAGGTTTAGAAATTCCTGACGAGGAGAAGCCGATTGTCAAAAAAGATCTGCTCGAGAAATTTAATGCCATCCCGATTTTCCTTTCAGATGAGATTGCAGACCTTCACTACAATGGATTCAGCAACTCGATCTTGTGGCCACTTTTCCACTATCACCCTGGCGAGATAAATTTTGATGAGAATGCTTGGTTGGCTTACAACGAAGCGAACGCTACATTTGCTGATGAAATTTGCAAAAACCTGCAAGATAATGATCTTGTTTGGGTCCATGACTACCACTTGATGCTCTTGCCCCAGATGTTGCGTGATCATGTCAAGAAGATGGGCTTAAAAAACATCAAGCTTGGCTGGTTCCTTCACACTCCTTTCCCCTCCAGTGAGATCTACAGGATTTTGCCCGTGAGACAGGAAATTTTGAAGGGGGTGTTGAGTTGTGATCTCATTGGTTTCCACACGTACGACTACGCAAGGCATTTCTTGTCGTCCATTCAAAGAGTCTTAAATGTCAACACTTTGCCCAACGGTGTGGAGTATCACGGACGCTTCGTCAATGTGGGGGCTTTCCCCATCGGTATTGATGTGGACAATTTCAAAGAGGGGTTAAAGAAAGATGTCGTCAAGCAAAGGATCAAAGATTTGCAGGAAACTTTCAAGGGTTGTAAGATTATGGTTGGTGTCGATCGACTTGATTACATTAAGGGTGTTCCGCAGAAATTGCATGCCATGGAAGTTTTTCTTCACGAGCATCCGGAATGGATAGGTAAGGTGGTTCTGGTGCAATTGGCCATTCCTAGTAGGGGTGACGTCGAAGAGTACCAATACTTGCGCTCAGTGGTTAACGAACTTGTGGGGCGTATTAACGGGCAGTTTGGTACCGTCGAATTCGTCCCTATCCACTTTATGCACAAATCTATCCCTTTTGAGGAATTGATTTCGCTTTATGCAGTTAGCGATGCTTGCATTGTGTCCTCCACCCGTGATGGTATGAACCTTGTCTCGTACGAGTACATTGCCTGCCAAGAGCAAAAGAAGGGTACTCTCATATTGAGTGAGTTTACTGGTGCTGCCCAATCCCTCAATGGGGCACTGATAATCAACCCTTGGAACACTGACGAACTTTCCGACGCCATCAACGAGGCTCTGACGTTGCCGGATGAGAAGAAAGCAGCAAATTGGGAAAAACTATACAGATACATTTCCAAGTACACAGCGGCTTTCTGGGGTGAAAACTTTGTACACGAACTGAACGCGACTTCAAACGTCGCAAGACAGTAGTGGCCCGCGCTCAGGAAACATCTATCTTCATTAGGTTCTTATGTATAGTGTTTAGGACTCTTTTGCACGTGAATGATCTTTTACCATTTTTTTTTTTTCAGTTTTTTCGCTCATCAAAGCGCTACGTTCCGCTCCGGTTTAAGGCCCAATACGAACCACCATGGGAACACTTACACGATCTTCTCAGGTTTTGTTTACGTGAAGGGGAATCGCTTATTTCACTATTACTTGCCATCTGTTGATGGCATCGGTGGCTAACGGTTGATCAATTCACATTTCAGTATCAGAATAACAAAGACAATCAGTATCACTTGGAGTGTAACGAGGCAATGGGGCAATTACTCTCGCATCCCTTGACGGAGAAGACAATAGAGTACAATGACTATAAAGAAATTACTCAAGCTTACAATTCAGTTGGAGATGCAGCTTTCTCCGATGGCAAAACTGCGTTACCTCGTTTCTATAATTGTGTGGGGTCCATGCAAGGTTACAGATTAACTCAGGAAGATGCACATTTGGTAGTCAACGAAGAGAAATCAATGTACGTCAAATTCTTTAATCCTTTCAAGAACAAGATAGAACAGTTGAAACTCAGCGTTTTTGCTCTCTTTGACGGCCACGGCAGCGATGACTGCTCGAATTTTCTTAGTGGCGGGCGCCATGGAAATCCCAAGAGAGGTATCGTCAAGTGGATAGCTTACAGCTTTGAAAGGCACCCTTATGGTGCGTACGTCAAAGTCAAGGAAGATGAGCAAAGTCGGGACAATCTAGAATATAAGATCACTCCGCCGAATTCTAGGAGAGCATTTAAAACTATGCAAGGTCTAATCATGCAGATTCTTAAGGACGCTTTCTTTTTGCAGGATCAGGAGCTCTATCAGCATTTCGCCAACAGCTCATGTGGCTCTACCGCGGTCGTTGCCGTTATAATCAACTTTGAAGATCTTTATGTGGTAAATTGTGGCGACTCACGATGTATACTTTCTTCCAAGTCGGCCGGTGTCAAAACGATGTCGTTTGATCACAAGCCACAGCACATAGGGGAGCTGCTTCGTATCAACGATAACGGTGGGACAGTGTCCCTTGGTAGAGTTGGGGGAGTACTAGCTTTGAGCAGAGCATTTGGAGATTTCCAGTTCAAGCGAGGCGTCTATTACAGTAATAACAAGCACAGTGTGTTGAAGGTTAAACAATCAGCGGGAATTCCTCCGCAGGAGTCCCAAGTGACTGTGGAACCAGACGTACTCATGCACAAGATAGATTACAATCGGGATGAGTTTTTAGTGTTAGGATGTGACGGCATATGGGACATATACAGCAATAGGCAGTTGGTGCAATTTGTCAAGTATCATCTGACCTTGGGGGTCAGTCTAGACGGTATCGTAGCAAAGATTCTAGACCATGGAATAGCGCAGGCAAACAGCAACACGGGAGTGGGTTTCGACAACATGACTGTGATAATTGTCGTTTTCAACAAGCCGAACGAGACGCTGCAAGATTGGTGTACTAAGATGAAATTCCGCCTAGAACGAGAAAGAGGCCTAAGTTGAGACCAATCCTGACTTCCAAACACCTTACACGGTATCCGCACCTTTGTTCCTAGCATTTCTAATATTTAGTATTTCCTTCTTCTCTTATTACGTCATTTAATGTTAAAGAAGCTCTTCTAAAGCTACTTAATGTAAAGTTTAAAACTTAATATTTGTTTGCATGACCGGACATCGTCATTTGAAAGAAACAAATAAAGCACAATCGAAGACCATCGTATGGCTGAAGAAAATAATTTAGTAAGATTATCACCAACACCTGAGTATTCCGGAGCACTGGCCAAGGAGTATACTTTGGACATTCCCCGAATTCCAAGTTTGGAGTTGCCCCTCCACGTTTCTTCGAAACCACAGAGCGTCACTAAAGCTGTCAGGATGTGTGGTGGTCTACAGCATGTCAAAGAAGCTTTGAATGAACGTAGGGGTCCCGAGGATGCACAGAAGGGGTTGGAGTTGTATCTCAACGAGGGCAAGGATTCAAATGACTCAGACAAATTCTTCAATGAACATCCGATCATAGGTAAAAGAGTGCCCTTTAGAGATGAATCTGTGGTGCTGAAGGTGCAGCTGCCTAGCGGAACGATGGAACGATTTGGTGGTAATGTTAGAAAGGCATTAGCCTCTCTAAATTCCAAGGAGGTGAGAGTAACGCCTGTCGCAATTGTGAATCATACAATCAAATTCAGAGAAATGTCAGACTTCCAAATAAGATTAGACAACGTACCGTCTGCTAATGACTTTAAAAATAGTTTTGGATCCTTGCAATGGAACAATTTTAAAAAATACGTGGAATCTGTTCCAGACAATGACTCTAGGCCTTTCGAAAATATTAGTAGTATGACCGTTAACCGTAATTACAAATGCCCAAGCAGTGATTTTCAATTCCCACCACCTCCAAGGTTTTCCATGGTTGGACTGCCCTTGCTTTACAAATATACTACTAATCCGTTCGCCAAAAGGGAGGCTAATGGCACTGCAGAAGTCAGCAGCACGTATATCAAGAACTATCAGCAGTTCGTTCATGATATAGCTGAGGAAAGTAGTGTTCCTGGAAAACCACACGAGCTTCTTCAAAAGGATTTCGCAGCCGCCGAAGCCACAGGTGTATACCCGGGCACTAAAAAGGAGTCGAAATTTTATGAGTCATTAATGGAATGTCTGGAGATTTTACAAAGGCTTTTCGAGAAGAGGCCCGTGTGGGTGAAAAGGCATCTAGATGGTATTATACCAAAGCACATCTATCACACCATAAAGGTGGCGCTGGCGCTTGTGTCATACAGGTTCACCACCGGACCATGGAGAAACACTTACATTAGACTTGGCGTAGATCCGCGAGCTTCTTCAGAGTATGCAAAATACCAAACTGAATATTTTAAAATAGAAAGAAAAATGCTAAGATCTCCTACTGCGAGCAAGAATATTCCAAGGCCACCGCCAGCGGTTTTTGAGTCAAATAATCCGGGATACATTGACAGCAGGTTTAGATTCAATGGTCAACAAGTTCCCTGGTATTTTATGCTTCAAATAGATCTTTTGACTGAAGAGCCCAATATCCGTGAAGTGTATGAAAATGCAAAATTTCTGCCCCAAGCGAACGAACTTACTGGTTGGTTTGACGAATTGGACTTGGCTAAAATGAGGAGGATTGTCAAATATGAGCTGGGCTGCATGGTGCAGGGCAATTTCTCCTTCAACAAGTATAAGCTGAAGTATTACAAGAATATGCTATTTGTTAAGGAATCGATGATAACAGAGCAAAAGAAAGATACTGAAGGTGATATAGAAATGGAAGACTCTAGTTCGAATAAGATCTCACGTGGCACTGTGGCGCCCAACGACCTGGAAGAAGCTGAAGAGGATGAAGACAATGGCGTGGCCACGGGAGAGCCAGATGAGGTCGTTTTGGCTGCCGAAGAAGCTGATGAAGATGAAAATATTCGAGTAGATGCGCCTGATCATGACGTAGATGCTGATGCCGATGCTGACGATGCTGACGACGAAGGATTTGATCCCAAGTCTGCGACTTTTCAAGAAATTATTGATCGCATCGCAAAGACTGATCTTAAGACAGCCCAGCGCCTTGCTAGAGATCTTAATGGCCTCATTAATGAGACGAAACTGTAAAATTACTTTACGTACTAGTGTCATGCCCGTAATTTATGACTGTGTACTTTTTTTCATTTTAGTGTGAAAAAATCCATTTTTCTGGTAATACAACATAGCGATATTGAAATAATCGCCAATCTCGGGAGGCTATAGTGGCACATTACGATTAGGTCGCCATATCTCCGTTATGTTCAGAACTCTCATTTCCAAGCGGTGTGCCTCAACAGGTCCGTCGCAAGGCTCTAGTCATCTAGCTATACCCAGGAGGCCCGCTAGAAAGATCCGCCTCGGTAAGGCTAGACCCGCAATTTACCATCAATTTGATGTGCTGGTGGAGCTCAGTGATGGCAGTGTTATAAAAAGGAGGTCTCAATTTCCCAAGAACGAGATCAGGCTAATCCAGGACCAGAGAAATAATCCATTATGGAATCCTAGTAGAACGGATCTAATGGTGGTAGACGCCAATGCAAGTGGCAAGGTAGACAGATTTAAACAGAGGTATAGTTCCATCTTTTCCATGCAAGATGAGGTTACGGCACAAAATGCGAAGGATGAAGGATCACAGAGCAGTGCTCCGAAGAACGAAGCAGAAAGAGACTCACATGCTGAGCCACAAGAAGAGTTTGGCATGGATGATTACCTGTCACTCTTGGATGACAACACAAGGCAGATCAAGACGGGTAAGTTGGCCACCAAGAAGAAGGATAAGAAATGATGTAGTTATAAAGTTTCTTGTACATAAAGCAAAATTACATAGCGAACAATTTTTCGATGAGCATGCTTTACAACTGCTACAAACTGTAAGCAAACAAAAAACGAGGAAGCTATGGGTAGCGTATTTCTTCCGCATTTGCGCACAGGATGGCACGTTGATCAGGCTATTGTGACAGAGACTGAGAGGCTTGTCGTAATTAGATTTGGTCGCGACTATGAGAAACAGTGCATGATCATGGACGAGTTGTTGTACTCCATAGCGGAGAAAGTGAAGAATTTTGCAGCAATTTATCTTTGTGACATCGACGAAGTACCTGATTTTAATGACATGTACGAATTACAAGACCCAATGACTGTAATGTTCTTTTATCGAAATAAGCATATGATGTGCGATTTTGGAACTGGAAATAACAACAAGATGAACTTTCTTGTGGACGATAAGCAGGAAATGATTGACATCCTCGAAAGCATCTTTAGAGGTGCCAGGAAGAATAAGGGTTTGGTTCCATCTCCTTATGATTACAACCATAAGAGGGTTTAAAGTCAGAAAAATTTGATGTACATAGAACGTTGAAATTTTAAGCAGATGTTTTAGGGGTCCAAGGGACTGAAGAACGTCTTTGATACGTTCCGCCGCAGCTTTTCCTTGTCGATAGAGCTTATCACAGGTTCACGTGTGTCTTTGTACAATTTTGACGAAAATTTTGAAAAGTTGAAGATTCTTTGACTCGAAATGAAATATTTCGGTAGAATTTGAAGTCGTTTTCAAAGCAGCAATCCTGCATTTCATTGATCAACCCAGTGAGCCAAGTTGTGGTTTTTAAACTTTTCTAGACGGTGTTATTCACAGATTGCCAAGAAATCGGTCAAGATAAGCCCAATGAGCAGTCAAGAAGTTAAACAGGCGAGGTCCGCCATTCCGTTCAACAGGGAACACTTGGAAAGTGTTTTGAGACAGAGATTCTTTTATGCACCTGCATTTGATCTCTATGGTGGTGTCTCCGGTCTCTACGACTACGGTCCGCCAGGTTGTGCCTTCCAGGCCAACGTAGTGGACTTCTGGAGAAAGCACTTCATCTTGGAAGAGGACATGCTCGAGGTCGATTGTACTATGTTGACTCCTCACGAGGTTCTCAAGACATCCGGCCATGTTGATAAATTTTCTGATTGGATGTGCAAGGATGCCAAGACTGGTGAGATTTTCAGAGCAGATCATTTAGTGGAAGAGGTCTTAGAGGCCCGTCTGGCCGGTGATAAGGAGGCCAGAGGTCTGGTCAAGGATGCCAACGCTTCTGCAAAAGAAGATGCAGACAAGAAGAAAAGAAAGAAGAAGGTCAAACAAATCCAGGCTGTGAAATTGGAGGACGCAGTAGTCAAGGAATACGAGGAGGTTTTGGCAAGGATCGATGGTTATTCCGGTGCTCAACTTGGAGAGTTGATGGAGAGGTTTAAAATTGGCAACCCAGTCACTGGTGAAGCTCTTGAACCACCTGTTGCCTTCAACTTGATGTTTGAGACTGCTATCGGTCCCTCCGGGCAACTGAAAGGTTACTTGAGACCTGAAACTGCACAGGGCCAATTTTTAAACTTCAACAAGCTTTTGGAGTTCAACAATGGCAAAACACCATTTGCCTCTGCATCTATTGGTAAATCCTTTAGAAACGAAATTTCCCCTAGGTCTGGTTTACTGAGAGTACGTGAGTTTCTGATGGCTGAGATTGAACACTTTTTGGATCCTGAGGACAAGTCCCACCCAAGATTTCATGAAGTCAAAGATGTGAAATTGGCATTTCTGCCTCGTGAAGTGCAGGAAGCTGGCTCCACCGAGCCCGTCATAAAGAGCATTGGTGAAGCCGTAGAGAGCAAGATGGTTGACAATGAGACTTTGGGTTACTTTATTGCTAGAATCTCGCAGTTTTTGCTTGCAATTGGTGTGGACGAACGTAGAATGAGATTCCGCCAGCACTTGGCGAACGAAATGGCTCACTATGCCGCTGATTGCTGGGATGGTGAGTTGCAAACCTCTTTTGGGTGGATTGAGTGTGTTGGTTGCGCTGACAGATCTGCCTATGATTTGACTGTACACTCTGAGAAGACCAAGCAAAAGCTGGTTGTGAGACAGAAGCTGGACAACCCTGTGGAGGTAACTAAATGGGAGATTGATTTGACTAAGAAGTTGTTCGGCCCCAAATTCAGGAGGGATGCACCAAAAGTAGAGGCATACCTATTGAATTTGTCTCAAGAAGAGCTTGAAACAAAAGCTGAAGAGTTGAAACAAACAGGAAAAATTATTTTCCACGTCGATGGTGTCGAAGGAACGTTGGACTTAGATGAGAAGTTCGTACAAATCGAAAAGAGGACCAAGGTGGAGCACGTCAGAGAGTTCGTGCCTAACGTTATTGAACCTTCGTTTGGTATTGGTCGTATCATCTACTCGATCTTTGAGCACTCATTCTGGAGCAGACCAGAGGACACTGCAAGAGCTGTATTGTCTTTCTCACCCCTAGTGGCCCCCACCAAAGTCTTGTTGGTTCCACTTTCAAACCACAAGGACTTAGCACCAGTAACTGCCCAGGTTTCCAAACTTCTGAGAGCAGAAAAGATTCCTTTCAGGGTGGACGATTCAGGTGTTTCCATCGGTAAGAGATATGCTCGTAACGACGAATTGGGCACCCCATTCGGTGTGACCATTGATTTTGACTCTGTCAAGGACGGGTCCGTCACTTTGAGAGAAAGAGACTCCACAAGACAAGTAAGAGGCTCTGCCAAGCAAGTCATTGAGGCTGTCCGTAGTATCACATACGGTGCTGTGTCTTGGGAAGAGGGTACCAAGGATTTGGTGCCATTTACTTCGCAGTCTGAAACTGCTTAGACTAGTTAGAATTGTACAGTTCTCTTTAGCTTGATCACAAGTGCTTTTTTTCGACTATGTATTGCAATGAAAAATTGTTCGAGATGGAAAAAACTTCATCGAAACTCAGGGCACATTAGAGTCAAGACATGTCATCACAAGCCGTTAAGGACTCCGCCAAACAGTTGCTGAAGGTTTTGGAGAAGCTACCTGATGAACGTATAAAGCATTTAGTTTCATTCAAAGGTTCGCAAGCTGAAAGGTTTAGAAGAGTCGCCGGACTTCAGCCAAACGATAAGGCGGAAAGGAAAGCCTCCTTAGAGGACATTAAAGACATCATCAGCAGGACATCAGGCCCGCTTGGTTTGCAAAAGGATCTATTGAGAAAAGTTCAGGCAACGTTACCACAAGATGAACTCACTGAACAGAGCATCCAAGAACAAATAAGAGCATTAACTAATCTTGCCAACAACAAGTACAAGAATTACTACGACGTTGGGGATAAGCTCTACAAACCTGCTGGTAATCCGACCTACTACCAAAGGATTGTGGACGAGATCGAAGGGAAGCAAAAGGAGACATTCTTCTCCGCAATGAGGACAGTTCTGTTTGGGAAATGAAATACTAGTATTCTTTGTCATTATCAAAAATATTATTTATGTATCTTTGTAAATATTATCATTTAGCAAATCCGATGGAGATGGTGTGACCGTCCCAGTCGTATGAAGCCGTTAGTTGATTCCTCTTTGCTGTGGCATGTTGCTTAGAGTCGTACTCTACAAATGCCACGCGACGTACCGCAACGAGCCTGACCTCTACAAACCCTTCTCCGGCGAAGAGCTGTTCTATTCGGGGCAAAGTAACATCTGAAGGTAAACTCTGCACGAGCAAAACTTTATTTGGTGGGTTCTCTGCAGTAACAACGTTATCCTTGCGACCCAAACTTTTAGACGGCACGGGCTTGCGCGTCTCACGTTTAGAAGTGGATTTTGTTGGTATTTTGTTGACAGCTGCAGATATCTCCTCTTTGTTTAATCCCTTGGCCCTCAACTTGCCTCTCAATCGCCTCAAGCGTCTTCTCAACACTAAGCGATCCTTATCAGATCGCCTGCGCCTCGTCGCCAATGCACGGTGGAGAGCGTCAGGGTTCTTTAGTGCTATCCCCATAAGAGAGTTCCTCTTGGCCCACTGGATGTCAACTTGCCTGCCATGTATCTTCAAACCTGCTTCTTTGAAGCGCGATGCGTGCTCTTCGTCGACAAAAGTGATAAAGCATTGACTGGTCAATCTAACAGAATTGGAAACCGAGATGTCCACTATACCATTTTTTGCATCTAGCGGAGGTGCCTCACCATTACCCATAGGCTCATGCCGCGGAAGAGGTAACCTATAATTCAGCGCATACGTATTTGCCTCGTTGATGTGTTTTAACAGTAATCTGATGTAATTGGACCTACTCTGAGGTCTTTTGGGCAAATTACGAAGGTACAGACAGCTCATGAGGTGACGGCTGTAGTATACTTAATTTGCACTAACCTCATATTCATACATGCAAGTATCTATAAAAACTGATGAGGTAACCGGGGAAAAAATGAAAATGAAATTGAAAAATGAAAATGAAAAAGAAATCTGAAAAAATGAAATATGAAATGTGTTCAAGCGCAGCACCCAAGTACTGAACCGAGCAAGCTAAAAAAATCTTAACCGCTTGATAAGGACAAAAACTAAATATTAACTAATACATAATGATATTGATGTTTATCACCCTTATTTCTTACCAGCCTTCTGGGCAGCCTTGGTAACCTTACCAGCCTTGTCGGTCTTGACGACGGACTTGATGACACCGACAGCAACGGTCTGTCTCATGTCTCTGACGGCAAATCTACCCAAAGGTGGGTAGTCGGAGAAGGCCTCAACACACATTGGCTTGGATGGGATGAATTTGACCAAAGCAGCGTCACCAGACTTGATGAACTTAGGGTGGTCCTCCATCTTCTTACCAGATCTTCTGTCGTTCTTCTCGATCAACTCGTCGAATCTGCAAGCAATGTGAGCAGTGTGACAGTCAAGAACTGGAGAGTAACCAGCAGAGATTTGACCAGGGTGGTTCAAGATGATGACGGTAGCGTTGAAGGACTCGGTGGCCTTTGGTGGGTCGTTCTTGGAGTCACCGCACACGTTACCTCTTCTGATTTCCTTGACGGAAACGTTCTTAACGTTGAAACCAACGTTGTCACCTGGTAGACCCTCGGTCAAAGTCTCGTGGTGCATCTCGACGGACTTGACTTCGGTGGTCACACCAGCTGGAGCAAAGGTGACAACCATACCGGCCTTGATGACACCGGTCTCGACTCTGCCGACTGGCACAGTTCCGATACCACCAATCTTGTAGACATCCTGCAATGGCAATCTCAATGGCTTGTCGGTTGGTCTGGCAGGTGGCTCAATGGCGTCAATGGCTTCCAACAAGGTCTTACCCTTGACGACACCAGAGGCCTTGGTCTCCTTCTCCCAGCCCTTGTACCAAGAGGCGTTGGTGGTTGGCTCAATCATGTTGTCACCGTTCCAGCCAGAGACTGGCACGAATGGGACAGTCTTTGGGTTGTAACCGACCTTCTTGATGAAGTTGGAGGTCTCCTTGACAATCTCCTGGAAACGAGACTCGTCCCACTTGACG
Organism: Zygosaccharomyces bisporus; assembly: GCA_003707595.2. Taxonomy (NCBI): domain Eukaryota; kingdom Fungi; phylum Ascomycota; class Saccharomycetes; order Saccharomycetales; family Saccharomycetaceae; genus Zygosaccharomyces; species Zygosaccharomyces bisporus. Next base: position 24,356 of record PPKA02000054.1, read on the forward strand.
GAGTCCATCTTGTTGACAGCAACAATCAATTGTCTGACACCCAAAGTGTAAGCCAACAAAGCGTGCTCTCTGGTCTGACCGTCCTTGGAGATACCGGCTTCGAACTCACCGACACCACCAGCAATGATCAAGATGGCACAGTCAGCCTGGGAGGTACCAGTGATCATGTTCTTGATGAAATCTCTGTGGCCTGGGGCGTCAATGACAGTAACGTGGTACTTTGGAGTCTCGAACTTCCACAAGGCAATGTCGATGGTGATACCTCTTTCTCTCTCAGCCTTCAACTTGTCCAAAACCCAAGCGTACTTGAAAGAACCCTTACCCAATTCAGCGGCTTCCTTCTCGAACTTTTCGATGGTTCTCTTGTCGATACCACCACACTTGTAAATCAAGTGACCGGTGGTAGTAGACTTACCAGAGTCGACGTGGCCGATGACAACGAGGTTAATGTGAGTCTTTTCCTTACCCATTTTTATTGCTCTGCGAAGCTGTAGTTGCTGTGGTAGAATTCAAGAAAAGAAGAGTAAATGAGAAGGGAAAAGGAGTAGGAAGTAGAAGTGAAAGTTAAGTGGACACACCTCTCTTATATGGCTTGGGACATGAAACCTCGCTCTTATAGAACCCCCCAGTACCTTTTTTCTTTTCTGCATCATAGAAAAAATTTTTTTTGATTTTTTTTTTTTTTTTTTTTTTTTTTTCATTTCCAACTAGACCGAGAATAGCAAAAAGAAACGCCCGATTTACCGTGTGATGTGTGGGTCCCATTTCGTTTTTTTTAGCTGTCCGCGCCATCTCTGCCCCCTCCCCTCCCCGCCATGGCGTTGCGTGGGTCCGTGCGTTTTGCGTCTCGACTGAGATTTGCAAAATGCATTTTTTTTTTCATCTGGACAGACAACTTTTTCTTTCAAATTTTTTTTTCGCGATGGAGATATGTACAGCTGTATGGAGCAGGTCTCTGGGCTGAGGGCGGGCGGGAGCAGTCACACAAAAGGAGCGGTGCTTCTTGCATGTTCTTTCGGCTTCTCTCACTTTCTTTGTGAGCGGCTCGGCGGTTCGGGACGTGACAGGGTTGAAGTGCTGGTACTCTACTAGTTTACGACTCACCAGCGAGTTGGCGGGTATAACGGCTGCACTTGTCGGCGCCACGGTTGTTTCCCTGCGCTACTGTATTTACTACGCTCTCGCTAGCTCGACGTACATACTAGCTCTACGTACTCATGACCGCCGCGCCCTCACTAGCTGCATGTCCTCCCTGTACCCTGCGCACCGCATGCCGCGCCGGCATTACCCTGCCCCCCTGCTACCCGTACAGACTGGTGGTAATATAAAATGACTTATCTTTTGAAGTAGGAATATTAGCGTGGATCAATTGCGCCTTGTGCCTTCGAGACTCGCGGTGCTTTCGCGGCTGACGACCTCCAGACTGTCGATGATGTTGTTCTGCTGTTCTATGTCTCTTGTAAACGAATCCTGGCTCCCGTTCGACGACAGCGCCGAGGCGTTCAGCCTGATGGGGCCTCTCGGGCCCCGGGGCCCATTCCTATTCGCCAGTTTGTACAGCAACGAGGTAGCCGCACCAAACACACCTTGCACCAGGCGGCCCATTTTCTTCACCGTAGAGTTGAGCAACGACTCGTGCTCGATGAACTCCCAGCGGGGCCGCAGCGGCGTCGTGCTCGGTAGCGCGCTGTTCTTGGCGTCGAAATGGCCCTTCATCTTTTCGTATAGCCATCTTCTGCCGGCGAATTCGACTATGAAGAAGACGGCAAAGATCCCGACAAAGATGCCCAGGACGTTCACCTCGTTAGTCTTGTTGGAAGTGGGGCACGCGTACACGCTGCGCACCTCGAAGAAGTAGGAGCAGTCGTGCATGCTGCCCACGTACGAGATCTGTGCCTCCGACGAAATTTCCCTGTCGCACACGAAATTGAGCAGGGTGGACTTCCTGTCCTTGCCGTTGGGGCATGTGGACCCGTTCTCGTATTTCATGGTCAGCTTCTTGTTGCCCAGCATCAACGGGCTGGTGCTGAAATCTCCGATGGACACGAGCTGCTCGTTCTCGTCGGCATAGAATGCGCCTGTCGTGTTGGCCAGCTGGACCCGCTCTTTGTCTGTGACGGGACTGGAGCAGATGCCGAGGGTGAAATTCGTCCCGTAGCCCCAGCCCCTGACGAGCCACCTGGTTTTAGACTCATGCGGATGGTGTTTGTCGTTGCCATTGTCGTCGCTGTTTGGTGTGGAGGAGAGCTGCGACAGGTCGATGTAGCTCCCAGATGTAGGATTTTTCACTGCGCAGAACAGCCCTTGGTGCTTGCCCTCGTTGGTGCCCGCGTAGGCCCTTTCACTGCGCGACCCCTGCATGGTCGGTGTCTCCGCACTAGGAGTAGCGTAGCACCTAACTGTCGTTAACAGCAGTCCGAGCGCCACCAAAGCTGTCAAAATTCGCCTGGTGTACCTTGTAGCCATTGGTTCTTCTAAAGCGGGAGTTCGCCGCAAGGTATTGTTGCTGTATTTGCCTCTGTCACTTCAGTAAGTGAGTGTATGAACAGCTGCTATCCTATTAATTGTGTTTATGTATTTTTCGCCCATATGTAAATCGGGCTCAATTCCGAAGACGTCCTGTCATCTGATCGTAAGGCTGAGACACACTTGCGGGAAAGCGCCAGACCTGTCTGATTGCTAGTTGATGGCGAATTGGACTTGTGTCAATCGAAGAAAGACATTTCTGAGAGGTGTTCATACGATCAATGGTTAGCCTCTCTTGAAAAGATGTCAATAGGAACCCTAGGCTGATGCGCTGCGTCGACAGCGTTATAGGGGTGGGGCAGCATCAACAATATGGAGTAGAGCAGAGCGCTTGGATTAGCACAAAAACTGGTCGCATCAACTTGGGCGAAAACAAATTTTCATTTTAGTTTAGTTTTGAAATTTGAGCGTTTGCAGTTGCCTTGTTTTACACCATATTATCACACATCCTGAAAAAGTGAATTACACCTTGTCGGCATGAACAAAACATTAATTTGTCTCGGCATAGTAATTCTCTTTCAGTGCATGATCAAATCCTCGCAGCCCATTCACTCGAGTGGAGCCATTATCTGAGCCTTCCTCCTACTCGCTATCATAGAGACATATTCCTCAACGACTACTTTATCCACGTGACGCTCTGTCGCGCGTCAGCGCCAATGAAATATGGTACAAAAAAAAAAAATACGTGGCGGCTATAAAAGGACAAAAAAATAGAATAAAACAAAAAAGAGGGAGAAATTGGCTGGCATAGTATCTACCAAGTCCGACTAATATAACTAAATTCCCAGCTCAACGGAGGAAGGAGCCGAATTTTTGCTAATGAATCTATTTGCTAGTACACGAGAGAAGAAGGAGGACGAGAAGGACGAGGACGACGATTTCATGTTCATGTTCGAGCAGGACGAAAGTTCAAACTGCCTCGATCTTGATTTGCAACGGCTTAACGAGGAAACAGCACAGCTAGGCCTGCTAGTGAGCAATATCGAAGCTCGCACGAAGGAAGATCTTATACGCTGGCAGAAAGTCTTGGAGGATTCCCGTGCTCAGGGCAAGGCAACTTTCCTGCAGCGCATCTCGCACATGATGGCGCCGGGCAGTTGCTCGAGCCCCGTGGAATCGATTGATGAGAAGGCAGTTTCTGCCCAATTGAGGCGTACAATGGACGAAGACATTCAATTAGCCCGCAATGGACATAGACAACAAAGGTACAGCAGCTGGAGAGATTGGTTTAAAGCGTGGATCCATGGCAGAAAGCGGGAGCCCGTAACCACTGATAGTGACTCGGAAGGACTTCTCGTGATGAATTCCGTAGATGTGGAAACCGATCGTCTACTTCCACACCGCGCGCATTCCAGGGTACATGCACGTAATTTTTTCGAAGCAGAGAGACTAACCTCATCCTCTGTGACACTTGCTGAGCACAGGTATTTCTTTGGGGATAACATGGCGGGAGCCCATGATGCAAGGTCTGTCTACGGCAGTAGCCACGAGAGCATCATAAGCGAGTCTACTCCGGGGCTGCAGATAGCTCGTGGACTCAAATATAGTGCCCTTACCAATGAAGGAAGAGGCGCTGCGACTTCAGGTGCAGCGATCAGCGATGACGTTCCCAGGTCCTGCTCCGAAATACGCACACCACTATTCCTCCAGTCGAAAAGCTCCAAATCTACGCCAAGTATACTCAGTTTTCGTGGGCGCCGACGTAAACGCAGCCTGCCCAGCTACGCTATGCGCAGGTACCATCTATAGACCCTACTATTAGAGCATGTAAAAGAGTGTGTTTTTGTGACACAAATGTCGTTTCTTGTTTTTTTAGTTTTTTTTTTTTTTTTTTTCTTCCTTCTATTTTCTTCTATGAAACCCAAGGCGTGACGGGGGGAGGCGTTTTAGCTGACACTTTCATCATCGAGCACGAGTCTACAGCATTAAGTTCGCACTCCGTATATAAGGCAATCAATTTGCTCAACCAGAGCACAATTCACACTTACATAATACAATAAACTAAACCATTAAACAAACAAAACAAGTACAGGAAAATCGATATGTTGAGCGAAATTGTTAACTACGGCTGTGAAGCATGCAAGAACGCCTGCCAGTGTGGTAGCCAGTGCGGCGCTAGCTGTTCCGGTAAGGGCTGCAGCTGCAGCAAGCCAAAGTGCAGTAGCTGTGGCGACCAGTGCGCATGTTCTAGCGACAAGACTTGCGGTTGCAAGCACTGAATTTGTTACGTAATCATGTAGTTTAAGTTGGATCAAAATGTCATTTTGCTTTTAGAAATCTTCGTGTAAGTAATTTCTTATTACCCCCCTAGTGCTCCCCTATGCTCCCTTTAGGCCCACTTGAGGCCCACCTGAGGCGCCCCTTGTGGTTCTTCTACGTTGACACCTTGATGGCTATAAAGGCGAGGACCCACAGGGTACATTCTGTGACCTCTAGTGTCTCTTCAGTTCACGAGAATTACCATTATCAAACATGTTGGGAGAAATTGTTAACTACGGTTGTGAATGTAAAGGCGCCTGTCCATGCGAGGGCAAGTGCGAGAATGCTGAGCATTCGTGCTGCGGTGAAAAGTGCGGCTGCACCTGCAAGAGTTGCGGTGGGTCGTGCTCGAAGTGATTCAAAGGCGGAGTGTTTTTCTTTTGCGCCCTTTTATTAGTTCTACTAGGTTTACTTTACGAGTTATATATATGAGTATCTGTTTAGGTTAAAACAGTGAAGTTTTTTTGGTTAGACCGTGGAGAATTAACTTATTTCTAGAGTGATCCTCTCTGGGGTGGGTCCACTTAAGCCAGAGAAGTTCTCTTGAGGTCCGTGTTCGACCGCAGTATACTCTGCGTCTTTCTTATGGTTACGAAAATCGTGAAAGGTGAAATTGGGGGCACGAACTGCCTCGAGTTAAAACAATTGAAGAGAGGAATTCGTATTTCTGAAAGTTGATACTTTTTACGGCGGCTTGTAGTAACAGGACAGAGCAACTTCCATTAGTCACTTTTCCGTACCAAGTAATTACTAGCAAGACCTTCCTGAAGGGTTCGTTGTAGTCTTCATGATCATCGGTTCTAGCTTATGTTCACACGTATCACGAGCTGTTACTTTCTACTGCAGTTCAGGCTCCCGATGCAGCCTGGAGCTGGCAGCAGCTGGCAGCAGCTTACAGAGTACTGCAAGTCTTGTTGCCGCTGGGCACACTCAAGGGAAAATTACACTGTTGCTACCCGGAACAGCAGACACTATGGCCGAGTGGTTAAGGCGTGAGACTCGAATGGTCTAGACAATTTCGGTTATCTCTTGCGCTCTGCCCGCGCAGGTTCGAATCCTGCTGGTGTCGAAAGGCCGCCTCTTTTTTTTTTTTTCACCTCGTATTTTTCAGACGAGCTCACTTGGCCGTTACGTCCGCGCACCTCCAATCGATGCCCAACAATTTTTCAAGATATCATCCGCCAAGCTCTACAAGACAGGGAGGAAAGAACTGGGTAAAAAAACTAACAGATCATTTCATGAACGGATTACGATTATGTATTTACAACTATATATCCCTGACAATTCATTCGTTTACACATATATTACTATCGCTTAACCCACCGCCCCCTGCGGGTTATAGTATTTGCAGATAGATATTCACGCAAAATTTGCGAGCGACATTGCAGAGCAGAGCAGAGGGCATTTTACCTTGGGTACCAAAAAAAAAAAACAGAAAAAACCAACAGTTGAGACTATAGCTTGCTTGAGTTGAACGACTAAAACTGAACGTTGTATAACTGGCTCTGCCACCTGTAGGTCTCTAGTGCTTGGCGAGGTAATCGAAAAAGTTTGGAACGTCGTTAGCCACTGTCTTGGCAATGGTGGCATTCTGTAGCCACTTGGGGATGTTGCCACCGGCTTCATTCGACGTGCACATCAGCCAGGTGAACTCTTGCTTTCTAGGGTCGTACTCCAACCTCTCCACACTGACATACCACGCGTGGATGTTGCCCTTGTCTTTACTCTCTTGCTTGATGTCAGCGTCTGCGACCAAGGTCACCACAAGCGACACCTCGTTGCCCTTCTCGTTGATGAAGGGCATCATGGGGTATACCCACTCGTTGAACTCGCGGGGGGCCAAGGGAGCGCCGAGTTCGTACTCGGAGTTGATTCTAACCCAACCGCGTGTCTCCTCCTCGATGTTGACGCGCTTGAGGACTTCGATGTACTCCTGCTCGATGAGGCATCTTTTGGACCTCTCTGGCATCACCCACTGTCCACCCTCCTTGTGGATGCCCAGCAGGTAGTAGACCACGCGGGCGTACTGCTGCTCGTCCAGCTTGCGCTTGGAGATTCTCGACAGCCACAGCTCGCCGTCCTTGTAGGTGCTGTACGTCTGCACCGCGTCTTGGCCAAACTTGTAGCATTTACCCTTTTTCCACTTGGGCTCCACCTCTTTGGTCACAGCATCTGCGGCTTCCCAGATTTCCTGGCTCTCTTGGGGCAACTGTTCGGCCTTGAAAGGTTTTGTACTGATGATCATCGTGTGAAAATATTCTTGGCAGTTCTCACATGTGAGGAAAAGTTTTTGTTTCACATACTTGCTTGCAAATATCTATATATATGTCGGTGCGAGCGTGCCTGACGCGGGAGCCCGGAGGATTATTTTGGAGCGAGCAGCACGCAACTCGAGCGTGTGAAAGAAAGAGCACACAGAGACACAGAAACCAGCAAAAAGATGCGTCTTTCCGTGTTGTTACGACGCAGCGGATGTGTGAGCTGCCCGCAGTCGGCGAAGTGCCCAACATGCGCGTCTGACGAGAACTGCGTCATGACGGAGTTGACCTGCGACGCGTGCCCCAAGACGTACTGCCAGAAGAAGAGCGGATCGTCGCTGAACAACAGCACGAGCACGAGCACGTCGCACAGCTCGACGAGCGGCAAAGTGGTGGGCGGCGTGGTCGGCGGTGTGGTCGGCGGTGTGGCCCTGGGCGTCGTGGTGCTGCTGTTTTGGCTGTACCACCGGTACTGGAAGCGCATACTGAGGGCCAAGAAGGACCGGCTGGCAGAGTCGCGGGAGATCTACGGGCAGGACCAGGAGGAGTACAGCGACCTAGACAGCGAGGACGCCAGCGACAACGAGGACAGCGACGAGGAGCGCCTGGAGGGAGCCGACATCCTCACGGAGCTGCCGGTCAAGCGCGACGACTACAGCAGCACGAGGAACAGCACGGTGACCACGCACACCAAGGCGAGCAACATCCTGCCCATTGCATACATCCCGGGGGTCACGAGCAGGCCGGTGGGCGGGCGACTGCGCAGCAACGACGCGCGCTCGCACATCACGCTGGGGTCGTCGATACTCGGTGGAGACGACGACGGGCTGGCGGCGCGCGGCGTGCCCGACGTGGTCGACATGGGGCAGTACCCTGTGCCGGAGGAGAAGCAGCCCGCGCGGAGCACGGAGGACCTGACCACGGCGATCAAGGCCAAGCCCAAGCTGGTGCAGATAGAGGAGACGCCGGAGGCGGCGGCGCCCGAGGCGCCCGAGGCGGCGGAGGCGGCGGAGGCGCCAGCGACGCAGGAGACGCTAGGCGAGCTGGCCGAGAAGCCCGCCGAGACGCAATACAGCGACGCCGCCAGCGACGCCGGCAGCGGCAGCTTCATCCTGGACGTCGGCGTGCCCGACGCGCTGCGGGAGGAGGAGAGGCCCCGGAGTCCGTTCGAGGACCCCGAGCCCGAGCGCGACACCGAGCGGCACACCGAGCGCGACACCGAGCGCGAGCGCGAGCACAGCAGGCGCGGCAGCCAGTGACGGGCAACGCGCCGGCTCCCGTCTCGTCTCGTTGCGTTCCTCTCCACTCGCTCACGCCCCGTATATCTTGGCACTGCACGCAGCACCGCACGCATCAGCAGCTGCCCATTCTGCCTTTTTTCCCGCGCTGAGCCGCAACTCCGATACCGTCAAACCCCGATACCCGGACCGCGGCACCGCAGCCCCGCGGTGCGGTGGGGTGAGGCCAGCGCTGCACTCGCCGCCTCCACGTACGTAGCGGTCTGTATACCCTTGAGCACTACGAAATACCCTCTTATTTCTTTTTTTCTTCTTCCTCGAGGTTGGCGCACGCCCCCGTGTACTGCAGCGTACGCAAGTCGTCGAAGCCAGCGCAACTGCGACCGGCGTATCGCCTACGCAGACGCAGCCAACTGCCCGCGACTAGCTGCCCGCCCGTCAGCCCACGCCGCCGCCGCCGCCGCCGCGCACGTGCATATCACGCGCCCGCGGGCTGCTAAAGCCGGCAGCGATACCGGCGGAAATAAGAAACCACGTCAAAAAAAAGCTCGCCGCGGAACATCGCAATTACAAACGTCGCCCCCTCGCTCCGCTCCTCGCTCCCGCTCCCCTGCACCGCTCGTCAGAGGGTCACGCCGCCTTAGTAACGCTGCTGCGCTCGCCGCGCTCGCTCTCCGAGCTTTTCGTCAAGGGGTAGCGCGCGCGAGAAACGGAGCGCAGCGAGGAGCACTGCGAGAAGCGCAGCGAGGGGCGAGGAGCGAGGAGCGCAGCGAGACGCGAGGAGGCGGGAGACCTTCACACACCCCTCCTCGGGCTCGCGCAGCGGGTGGCAGACAGGATATATAAGCAAGACGAGCAGGCAAGGACCTGGGGGAAATTTGCCACCCAGATCAATTCCCGTTGGGTACTTCTTGTACTGTCCTCTCTTCTCCTTCTCCTTCTCGAGTACCTCACCAGACGCTCTAACCCGCTCACACAGCTCGTTGTCCACAGATAGATACACCAGCTGTCGTAAGTCACCCACAAACATGTCTGCCCACCAATACACCGGAATCGACGACCTGGCCGTCAGGACGCTGAAGCTGCTCTCCGTGGACCAGCCCTCGGCCGCCAACTCGGGCCACCCGGGTGCGCCGCTGGCGCTGGCCCCCGCAGCGCACACGCTGCTCAAGTGCATGACGCTCAACCCCAAGAACCCCACGTGGCTCAACAGGGACCGGTTCGTGCTCTCCAACGGCCACGCGTGCGCGCTGCTGTACTCGATGCTGCACCTGACCGGGTACGACTACACGATCGACGACCTCAAGCACTTCAGACAGCTCAACTCCAAGTGCCCGGGCCACCCGGAGTCGCACCTGCCCGGCATCGACATCACGACCGGCCCGCTGGGCCAGGGTGTGGCCAACGCGGTCGGGCTCGCCATCGCGCAGGCCAACTTCGCCGCCACCTACAACAGGCCCGGCTACACGCTCTCGGACTCGCACACCTTTGTGTTTGCCGGTGACGGCTGCATGGAGGAGGGTATCGCCTCGGAGGCGTCGTCCCTGGCGGGCCACCTGGGGCTCGGCAACCTCGTGATGATCTACGACAACAACAGCATCTCGATCGACGGCCCCACCAAGCTGTCCTACACCGACGACATCCTCAAGCGCTACGAGAGTTACGGCTGGGAGGTCATCGACCTCAACGACAACAGCGAGGACCCCAACGCGCTGCTCTACGCCATCCACCAGGGCATGAAGAGCAGGGACAAGCCCACTTTTATCCGCCTGACCACCGTCATCGGCGTGGGCTCGCTCCAGGCCGGCACCGCCGGCGTGCACGGCTCGCCCTTGAAGCCCGACGACTTGAAGCAGTTGAAGAAGCACCTCGGATTCGACCCAGAGCAGTCCTTCGTCGTCCCCCAGGAGGTGTACGACTTTTATAGAAAGACCGTCACGCAGCCCGGTATCGAGGCCAACGAGAAGTGGGACAGGCTGTTCGCCGAGTACCAGCAGAAGTTCCCAACCGAAGGTAAAGAGCTGGTCAGAAGACTCGCCAACGAGTTGCCCGCCAACTGGGACGTCAAGTTGCCCAAGTTCAACCCTACCGACAAGGCCGTCGCCACCAGAAAGTTGTCCGAAGGTGTGCTCGAGTCGATCCACGCCGAGTTGCCCGAGTTGATTGGTGGTTCGGCCGATTTGACCCCATCCAACTTGACCAGATGGCAGGGCGCCGTCGATTTCGAGCCAGAGTCCACCGGCCTCGGTAGCTTCAAAGGTAGATACATCAGGTACGGTATCAGAGAGCACGCCATGGGTGCCATCATGAACGGTATCTCTGCCTACGGTGCCAACTACAAACCTTACGGCGGTACCTTTTTGAACTTTGTCTCTTACGCAGCCGGTTCCGTCAGATTGGCCGCCCTCTCTGGTCACCCAGTCATCTGGGTCGCCACCCACGACTCGATCGGTCTAGGTGAGGACGGCCCCACCCACCAGCCCATCGAGACCTTGGCCCACTTCAGAGCCATGCCCAACATAGACGTCTGGAGACCAGCTGACGGTAACGAAACCTCTGCCGCCTACAAAGTCGCTCTAGAGAACAAGCACACTCCAAGTATCTTGGCTCTTTCCAGACAGAACCTGCCCCAGTTGGAGGGTTCGTGCCCCATCAAGGCCCAGAAGGGTGCCTACGTCTTGCAGGACGTTGCCACTCCTGACATCATTTTGATCGGTACCGGTTCCGAGGTCTCCTTGGTCGTGGCAGCCGCCAAAGTGCTAGCCGGCAAGGGTATCAAGACCCGTGTGGTCTCCTTCCCATCTACCGACCTCTTTGACAAGCAGTCGCAGGAGTACAAGTTGTCCGTGTTGCCAGATGGCGTGCCTATTCTATCTGTCGAAGTGTTGTCCACTTTCGGCTGGCAGAGATATGCCCACCAGGCCTTTGGTATCAACAGATTTGGTGTTTCCGCCAAACAGGCCGACGCTTACAAGTACTTCGACATGGTGCCAGAGGGTGTTTCCTCGAGAGCCGAGAAGACTATTGCCTTCTACAAGGGAAAGAAGGTGTACTCTCCAATTCACGATGCCTTTTAAGTAAGAAATTTACTTGTCACGAATATAGATTTGTTTGAAATATGTACGTGAATCGTGCGATATATTTTCACCGCTGCCTTGTTCCTCGTCTCTTTCTTTAGTAGCTTTTGCTGTCTTGCCTCTTGATTTAGATTTAGATTTTTTTTTTTTTTTTTCCTCTTTTTCGTTTCGTTTCGTTTCGTTTCGTTTCGTTTTGTTTTGTTTTGTTTTCCGTCACTCTCGAGTGAGATAAACTTATGCTCGACTCTTATCGATAAGTTCTTGGTTACATGTACAGAATAAAAATTACACCGAGGGCAAGATGACAGGCAAGCGCATTTCTGTCGCATTTGTTTGTCTGGGAAACATTTGCCGTTCCCCAATGGCAGAGGCCGTGTTTAGAAACACGGTGAAGCAGCAAGGGCTGCAAGATCGATTCGAAAAAATCGATTCGTTTGGAACTGGCGGGTGGCACACTGGTGAGAAGCCCGACCACCGTAGTGTCGCCACTTGCCGATTGCACGATGTCCCAATCGACCACAGAGCACAACAGATCAAGACCCGCCATTTCGACGAATTCGATTACATTCTCTGCATGGACGACATGAACCTGCGTAACTTGCGTCGTTTGCAGCCAGAGGGAAG
>PPKA02000054.1:36437-69568 GCA_003707595.2 Zygosaccharomyces bisporus
TCAGATTGAAGCTCACCTTTTCTCGTCTCTTTTTTTTTTTTTTTTTGTTCTGTTTTCCACTAATTTTTATGTACATTATTATAACACGATGCTATAAGATTTTTTCAAAATTATCTTCGTTCTGAACAAAATCACTATTGCAGCGCCTTGCGAGCCAACTCCGTTGGTAGTCAAAATACCTCCACGATTCTTCCTCGCTTTGCGCCATTCCTGGAGGTAATTTTTCAACCTCTTTGTAGTACCAGCACCGATCCACTTTGTTGAACATCCACTTGCGGTTCTTGGCTAGTTCCCTTGCCGCCAAGAACTGTTCGTATGTGCCCTGATAATGGTAAAAAATGAAAAAAAGTGTATCCAGATCGAATTTCGTCAGTATGCGAGCCAAGGAAGTTCTTGAGTAAATGTCCTCTGGCTCCTCATGTTCCGTGCTCTCTCCATCTTCTTGCGAGGTAATTTCGCTGGCTTGGCCGCTGGTGGGCGAGACCGAGTGGTGTCGTTGCATGCCTGGCGTGGCATCCAGGGGACATACAAACCTGATGGGCTCGCTGGGGAAAAAAATAGACGTCGGGTGTGGTAACGACAGGGGTTTACGGTAGAACTGCGGTGAATCTGCATCTAGCGAGTCGGGGCAATTCAGTAGCGAGGATTCCAGTTGAGCCACCATGCGTTCGGGCATTTCTTCATACGGTTGCATGAGCGGTCTCTTGGATTGTAACCAAGATTTCAATTCGTTGCTGAACAAAGGTTGTTTAAACGCATCTTGTTCTTCAAGGTCCCGATGTATCTGATCTTCAATCTCTTTGGACCTATCACGGGGAGGATTTACATCCGTTGGCGGTTGCGCCGTGTCTTTCCTCTTGTTACTCGAGGCAGCCTCTATATTATTGTTATTATTATTAGTTGTAGTATTCTGACCCAACGCCAATGTCTCAGGAGTCGGAGAAGCGTGTGCCAATGGTGTGGATGCGCCTCGGCTTGGAGTGGCAGCATTGGAGACAGCTGTAGTAGCAGCTAGTACCGCAGGCTTTGTTACTGGAGTTTGGGCCTGTGCTTGCGTCTGTGCTGGCTGATTCTTTTTCCTGGGTGAAGGCTTTTCCTGTTTCTTTGACGTCTTGGAACCGTGGACGGCTCCATTTGGCGATGAATTAATACCTACCGCTGTGGCCGCAGCTGCGACGAATGCGGCGGCAGCCGCAGGCGAAGAAATCGCTGGTGCACCAGCCGAATTGGTAGGCGTTATGTTTTTCGTGGGGGTGACAGCACCGGAAGCAGTGCCGCCGCCGTTGTTGCTATCCTTGCCGGCATCTTGTTGCGCATTAATCTGACAGCCCATGTCCTCGTAAATTGTATCATACTCAATGAAATCTGGATCATCATTGTTTTCCACGTAGTACTGGATATCTTCTTGGTACTCTTGCACTGTGTCTGGTTCCAATTCGTTATTCTGTAGTAGTTTCAGAACGTTTTCTAAATTGTGAATATGAAATTCATGTCTTTCGACTTGTTCTTGCTCCTCCTGCGCCTCGTGTCCTTCCAACTGTTTTTGCAACTCTTCTAAACACTCCTGCACAAAGAGTAATTGGTCCCTTTTCTTCAATTCACGGGGGTCCTTGATAATGTCCGGGTTCGTCAGCGCCTCTGTGGAAAACTGTTTGGTCTTCATCAATTTCTCCACCGACTTAAACCTTTCCATCCCATTCTCGATCAGCCTTCGGTTCTCCAAAAGAATACCCTGTTTATCCTTGACATCCTCTTTACTGAGCCACGTCTTAATCTGATCCCTGTGCTTTTGCAACTTCTTAATCTCTCTTTTCAGGTCGGATTCTAGTTTTTCTCTGTAAGAGGTGTTCTCGGGATCGGTTGATTGGAATTTATCGTAAATCTCTTCAAACTCTATGAAGCCTTCCTTGACTTTCTTCAGCAGCTTATCGATATCCTGCTGCAGTTTCCTCTGAGACATTATGAATAAATATGTGCTTCCCTCAAAAAACTTGAATGGCTCTCGCTACTTGCTTCTATTCTCCTCTTATCACACCTTTGTCACTTTTGGTTTTAGATATGGTTATAATTATGCCTATAATTACAATTGTGATTATTCTTCTTACTAGTTGCCAAACGCGAAACGGATTTAGACCAGCAGATACATGTAATTGACTTTTCGCTTAATCACAATGCTATGGCAATTACAATAATTACCGCTTCAATGTACTTGTGCGTAGATATATTAACCTTGGTCTCATTATGCGAGCAGTGTAGTGGTATTGAGACTCAAGGAAAAATAGGAATAAAAAAGTTTCGTATTACGCGACATATTTGGATTTGTATCGTAAATAGCTTCAAAGCTTCGGGCCAAACCTGAATTCCGCATGACTTGAATGTCACATGCCATTTCGTGAAGAAGGAAAGTTAATTTGGATTTTTCAGATCAACATAACACGGTTGCCGTCGTGACGCGCTCATAAAGTAATAAGAATACCAACTCCGAATATCTGAAACAATTTACTTAGGACGGCTTCAATCCATCTTTACCGTAGGGTTAGAAAAGACTTGTAAGGTATTAGTTTAAAATAGGAAAGTTAACATTTAGCTCCAATTTTGATTATTAGACGAACGTCTATTTATCTATTTATAAATTTTTTTTTTTTTTTTTGAGAAGCCAGATTCCCATTTTGTTAGTTTCTCCTAAGCTCAGATGTCCAAAATAAATATTCACTCAGGTGGCAGGCAATTTATGCTAGCAAGCATCAATTGTTGTGGTACATATTTAGCAGAAGAAGCCTTTCTTTATGGTTACCTGCATCTACTTTCTTCTCTGAAAACACAAGATGGCCTCCTTTATAAGACCAGGAAAAAGAGCGAGATGATCGCCAGTACAGCAATTATCTATGAAAATAATTATTATTCAAGTGTTACTAAGAAAATCACAGAATTCAACAAGTCTGAGAAGAGAAATTTCTGCTTCAGAAACTTCCGAATTCTTTTTTTTTTTTTTTTTTTTTTTTTTTTTTTTTTTTTTTTTTTTTTTTTTTTTTTTTTTTTTTTTTTTTTTTTTTTTTTTTTTTTTTTTTTTTTTTCTTTTCAATTTTTTTCGATATAATTGTTATGAGAGATGAACTGTCGATTCAACGTCACATTCCCACATATAGTGAGCAGGTGATTCATTTTTCTCAAGAAAGAAAACTTCAAAAACTTCATGCAATAAAAAAACAGGAAAAGAGCAACAGCTATGGAGCTGCCGACTTAAGGTTCTCCCGTGGTACACGAGCTTGTTCTCTTGTCCCTACTTACTGCGTCTTAACTCATCTTTACAGCTTCTTCATGTCCAACTCAGCTTAGATTTGCACCATTTTCATGTTCCTACGATCATTTTTTTCCCTCGGGATTATTGAAAAATAAAACTTGCAATGACTCTTGAACGGCTGGTTAGGGCATATTTGAAAAGTTGGACAAAAGATTTCTGTTCATTCTAAATCTTCACTTCCCTATCACTGTTCTGGTCGAAACACCCCATCTATACCTAGCCATGCAAAGCTGGAGTGAAAAGTTGGATAATCCAACGCTTAGTGTCCTACCTCACGATTACCTACGCCCTTTCCAAGAACCGTTCACTCAAGAGGGCTCTTACTCAGTTGCCGTCCCTCAGCTCGATACACTCACTCACTTTTCAGATAAGTATGTCGTGGCATTAAGTGTGTGGGTCGCCCTGATGTTCAGATTTACCGGCGATGATGACATTGTCCTATATGTATCTGGAAACAAGGTACTCAGATTTACCATCCAGCCAACTTGGACGTTCGAACAGCTCTACAACTTTGTTTATAAGGAACTACAAAATTTGCCGTCCTCTGATGGTGTGAATTTCGATTCACTAGCGGAGCATATGCAGAAGGAGCGGGACCTAGAAAAAGCACCACAATTATTTCGTCTAGCCTTTTTGCAAAGTCAGCAAGATTTTTCACTAGAACAATTCAAACATCACCGTATTGATTTCTCCCTCAACCTGCAAGTTTTTCATGGGAGTTCGGTGCTTGAAATTAAATACAACGAACTGTTGTACTCTTTAGAAAGAGTTTCCATCATTGCTGACCAGTTCGCGCAGTTCACAGCAAGGGTTGCCGAGGATCCCTCGCAATGCATCACCAAAATCTCCTTGTTGACCAGCTCCACCAAGTCTGTGGTGCCAGATCCTAGAGCTAACTTGGACTGGTGTGGTTTCGTCGGTTGCATTCAAGATATCTTCCAGGATAATGCAGAAAAATTCCCAGAAAGGACTTGTGTTGTGGAAACCCCTCCATTACTCTCCACCAAGACTCGTATTTTCTCTTACAGAGACATAAATCGAGCTTCTAATATTGTGGCCCATTATTTAATAAAAACTGGCATCAAAAGAGGAGACGTGGTTATGATATACTCTTCTCGTGGTGTCGACCTAATGGTCTGCGTTATGGGTGTGTTAAAGGCGGGTGCTACATTTTCCGTGATTGATCCTGCTTACCCACCGGCTAGGCAGAATGTATATTTGGGTGTGGCTAAGCCCCGTGGCTTGATAGTCATCAGAGCAGCTGGCCAACTGGATTCATTAGTTGAAGATTTCATCACAAAGGAACTCGATATTATCTCCCGCGTCCCATCTCTTGCTTTGCAGGACGATGGTTCGTTAGAGGGGTCCCTAGGGGATAATGATGTCTTGGCGCCATTTGAACATTTAAAAGATACCCGCTCAGGGGTGGTGGTTGGTCCTGATTCTAATCCAACTTTGTCCTTCACATCTGGTTCCGAAGGCATTCCAAAGGGTGTTTTGGGCAGGCACTACTCTTTAGCCTATTATTTCAATTGGATGGCTATGAAATTCCATCTTTCAGAAAAGGATAAGTTCACGATGTTGAGTGGTATCGCTCACGATCCGATTCAGAGAGACATGTTCACGCCATTATTCTTGG
The DNA here is from genome assembly GCA_003707595.2 of Zygosaccharomyces bisporus. Taxonomy (NCBI): domain Eukaryota; kingdom Fungi; phylum Ascomycota; class Saccharomycetes; order Saccharomycetales; family Saccharomycetaceae; genus Zygosaccharomyces; species Zygosaccharomyces bisporus. The sequence continues at coordinate 41,378 of PPKA02000054.1, forward strand.
GTGCTCAACTGTACGTGCCAACCCAGGATGACATCGGCACACCAGGCAAATTGGCCGAATGGATGGGAAAGCACGGTTGTACTGTGACTCATCTAACTCCTGCTATGGGACAATTGTTAACTGCTCAAGCAGTGACGCCCTTCCCCAAACTTCATCACGCTTTTTTTGTTGGTGATATTCTGACCAAGCGTGACTGTTTGAGGCTGCAGACGCTGGCTGAAAACTGTTGTATTGTCAACATGTATGGCACCACCGAAACTCAAAGAGCGGTTTCGTTCTTTGAGGTTAGGGCAAGGTCCCAGGATCCCGGCTTCTTGAAAAGATTGAAAGATGTGATGCCTGCTGGAAGAGGTATGCTCAACGTTCAAGTTCTAATCGTCAATAGAAACGACCGTACTCAACTTTGTGGAGTTGGTGAAGTAGGAGAAATTTATGTGCGTGCAGGTGGTCTCGCTGAAGGATATCGAGGTCTTCCTGACTTGACCAAGGAAAAATTTGTAGATAACTGGTTTGTGGAAAAAGGCCATTGGGATAGCTTGGACAAGAATAACGGTGAGCCATGGAGAAAGTTTTGGTTTGGACCCAGAGATAGGCTATACAGAACCGGCGACTTGGGACGCTATCTGCCAGATGGTAACTGCGAATGCTGTGGCCGTGCAGATGATCAAGTTAAAATCCGTGGCTTCAGGATCGAATTGGGTGAAATCGATACACATATTTCCCAACATCCATTAGTAAGGGAAAATATCACATTAGTGCGTAAAAACGCAGATAACGAACCAACTTTGATTACTTTCATGGTTCCACGATTTGATAAACCAGAAGAGCTATCAAAATATCAGAGTGAAGTACCAACTTCAGTAGCATCGAACCCTGTAGTGAAGGGATTGGTAGGTTACCATTTACTAGCTAAGGACATTAAAGATTTTCTCAAGAAAAGACTGGCTAGCTACGCCATCCCTTCGATTACCGTTGTTTTGGAAAATTTGCCCCTGAATCCAAATGGTAAGGTCGACAAGCCAAAATTGCAATTTCCAAGCAAGAAAGACCTAGAGTTGGCGGCTGCCAACACTGTGAGTGACATTGATGACTCTGAATTTTCTCCACAGGAACGTCAAGTCCGGGATTTGTGGTTGGAAGTGCTGCCCATAAAACCTACCTCTGTTAGCCCCGATGATTCATTCTTTGATCTAGGTGGTCATTCCATTTTAGCAACCAGAATGATCTTCTCATTGAAGAAGAAATTAAATGTTGATTTACCTCTAGGTACCATCTTCAAATACCCAACCATAAGGCAATTTGCTGCAGCGATTTCTAAGGTAGGCACGAATGAAGCTGCTCCAAGTGCAGATGTTGTCGATTACGCGAAAGACGCTGAAGAATTGGTCAAAACTCTACCTGCAATTTACCCGTCACGTAAACCGTTTGAAAATCCTAGAGAGGTTCTCGAAACATCTACGGTAAATGTTTTCGTGACAGGTGTCACTGGGTTCTTGGGCTCTTACATTCTGGCCGACCTATTGAAGCGTCACCCCAAACACTACAACATTAAAGTCTTTGCACATGTGCGTGCTCAGGATGAGAAAACTGGACTGGAGAGATTGACTAAGGCTGGTCTGACATACGGAGTTTGGGAACCAGCTTTTGCCGAACGCATTGAAATTGTATTAGGGGACCTGTCCAAAGCACACTTTGGTTTGAGTGATGCTAAATGGTCGCGCTTAACCAACGAAATCGATGTTATTATTCATAACGGTGCTCTGGTTCACTGGGTCTATCCTTACGATAAACTGAGAGACTCCAACGTCATCTCGACCATAAACGTGATGAACTTAGCTGCCAGTGGTAAACCTAAGTTCTTTGATTTTGTCTCTTCCACTTCCACGCTTGACAATGAGCATTATTTCTCATTATCCGACAAGTTAGTCGCAGAGGGGAAAGTGGGATTACCAGAGTCTGACGACTTGATGGGCTCTGCCAATGGTCTTGGTGGTGGTTACGGGCAATCTAAGTGGGCTGCCGAACACATCATTAGACGCGCGGGTGAGAGAGGACTGCGCGGCTGCATTGTAAGACCTGGTTATGTCACTGGTGCTTCGAGTAATGGCTCTTGTAACACTGATGACTTTTTGTTGCGTCTTTTGAAAGGAGTTGTTCAGTTGGGAAAGATTCCAGACATTACGAATTCTACCAACATGGTGCCAGTCGATCACGTTGCTAGAGTCGTCGTTTCCACTGCTTTGAACCCTCCTGAAGCAGACAAATATACAGTGGCCCACGTCACTGCGCATCCTCGTATCCTATTGAGAGACTATTTGTGTCAATTGGGGAAATATGGCTACGACGTTGAGTTAGTCGACTATAACTCCTGGAGAAAAGCTTTAGAAGTTTCTGTAATGGAGCAGGGGAAGGAGAACGCCTTATATCCGTTACTTCACATGGTGTTAGACAATTTGCCTGCTAACACCCGCGCTCCCGAATTGGACGATTCCAATGCAGTGAAGTCCTTGAAGAAGGACACTGCATGGACTGGCGAAGATGTCTCTTCTGGTAAAGGTGCCACACCTGCTCAGATCGGTATCTATATCGCGTTCTTGGTCAAAGTGGGCTTTTTGGAACCACCCAAATGTGGTGGTCAACTATCTCTGCCGGCTGTTCAAATATCAGAGAGACAACTCGAACTGGTCTCCTCTGGGGCTGGCGCTCGTAGATAAATTTCAAAGCACCGTATGCCACCCCCTCACCCCCCCTGCCCACATGTATTTACATACCTCATGAACAAGAATATAAAATAGTGAAAATGAGGAAATTCCTTTTTCTTTCTATATTGTCTATTACACGTCGACTATTAGTTATTGAACAAGAACTGCAAATCACCAGGTGTCAACCTATTGATTGCTGCCTCATCTTGATTTATCGTTGCGTTGATCATGTTGGCCTTTTTCTCTTGCAACTCGATGATTCTGGACTCGATACTGTCCTCAATGCAAAATCTCGTAATTTTGACTGGTCGATATTGTCCAATACGGTGTACCCTATCACCACTCTGCCATTCTACACTAGGGTTCCACCAGGGATCCATGATAAACACCTGAGAGGCCTCGCACAAGTTTAACGCCACACCACCGGCTTTCAAACTGACCAAAAATACTTCACACCTTATGTTTTTCATAAAATATTTGATAGTCTCGTCTCTTTGCGTTGGGGACATGCTACCTTGCAGCTTGACGGTCTCGAATCCTGCTCTTTTCAATCTCCAATCGATCAAATCGAGCATGCTGGTGAACTGCGAAAACACAATCGATTTGATGGTGCGATTATCGCTACGTAACTGGTAAAGCTCTTCAACTAGTGCTTCAATCTTGGTAGACGACCGCCAATTTCCCTTCATATTAAGCCTGCTGACGATACTTTGCTTGTGAAACGAATCCAAATCGACCTCTATCGCTTGCTGTGACAGATCAATACTGAGACCGATGTGACACACGGGGCACGTCAATCTGGTTCGCGATTCCTCCATAAATGATTCCACGTATTCTTTGATACACAGACGACAAAACCTGTGGTGGCACTTCGACTCTATGGGCTCTTCTGCTTCATCGTTACACAGCTGGCAAACGATAACACCATCACCGGCATCGGTTCCGGGCAATCTTTTGAGGACAAGATCTGGATGGTCCGCCAACTGCCTCATACGCGTTATCAGAGTAAAAATGTTCGCGTAGTTGTTGAGGACGACACCTTCCTCCACATAGGAATTGTACTTGCGCTTCACATCTGTGTAGAGGCTTCGATACAAGTCTTTCTCCTCTTCGTTGAAATAATCTCTTCTCACTTTGACAATCCGGGGAGGCAGTCCGAGATCATCTGCCCTTTCCACTTTAGTTCTTCTCAACATGATGCTCTTCAGCAACAATTGAATCCTTTGAAACGCCTCATAACCGGGACCTTCTGCGCCGAACTGTTGAATGTTCTTCAACATGAAGTGGTTGAAGAAACTACGATGTTGCATCATGACATGGCCACAATGGTCGCAATGCATGTTATCTGAAAAGCGCCACCGCTTGGAATTACAATCGCACTTTATGCAGTAGTAGCCCGAGAACGGTTCCACATCAAGGAAACGGATTAAAGAATACATCTCGCCAATCCGATTCTGGAGCGGGGTACCCGATAGGCACCAACGCTTCTGGGCACGTAATTCGTTGACGGCTTTAGCAGTGCTGCTTTGACGATCCTTGATGTTGTGCGCCTCATCGAGCACCACGCGGTAGAAATCGACGTTGTGAAGCACCGACCTCTCCTTCTTGAGCCCCGTTTTACGACGGAACCCGTACGCCTGCAGCCGGTACACGGATTCCAGTACAGAGTAAGTCGTCAGCACCACCTGGTAATCTTTCAAATCTGCGAGGTCGTTGGTGCGATTTGCCCCGTGGAAGATGTACACTTTGAGCGCGCCGCCAGTGTGCTCCTCGATCTCATTTTTCCACTGCATGAGAGCCACTGTGGGGGCCACCACCAGCGTGGGCGACCGCTCCAAGTCATCCATGATGAGCGCGATCATCTGAATCGTCTTCCCCATACCCATCTCATCTGACAACACACCTCCCCTGTACTTGCTGTTCTCTTGGCGCTTGAGCCAGTGCAAACCTTCTAGCTGGAAAGGTAGCAGCTTGATCTTCAGTCCAGGCGGCTGAGGAGCTCGCTCGGGAGCAGGCACCACTGCGCTCTGCAGGTCGGGGAACACAGACCGCAGCTGCGGGTGCTGCTGGAAGAGTTTCTCGGTGTTCCGATCAAAATTGGAGACCTTGGGCTTCTGCTCCTTCTTCTTTTTCGTCTGGCGCTTACCGCGTCTCTGCTGGCCGCCGCCCGAGGCACTGCCGTTGCGGCTCCGCTTGCGCCGCTGTGAAAGCGGCTTGTCGTCATCGTCATCGTCATCGTCATCACCGGCACCTTTCCCCTGCTGCGCTGGCTCCTGCGCTGGCTCCTCCTGCTTTGCGCGCCCCTTTTTCCTCCCCGCTGCGAGCAGCTGCGTCTCCGGCGACTCCTCCTTCTTGACCCCAGGATCCTCGACGATCTCCACGTCTTCGTCGCTCTCCTGCTTCACGCCCCGCTCCGGTCTGTACTCTGCGTCACTCTCCTGCTTGACATCCTCATCGCTTTCGGCGTAACTCTTCTGCTTGGCCTTTTGTCTGCGGCTTCTTCTGATGAAACCTCCTTCCTCGACCATATCAGGTCATTTCCGAATACTTCTCGAGCAAACCATCTAGCCGCCGAGACGAACGAGATACGACGTAGGCGGCAAACGCCACCGTATTTATACCATTTTTTTCGTCTTTTGCCACCGACTACTCCGCATCCGCTAAGGGGTTAACTGGCCCAAACACCTCCTCCCAGCACTCCGCAACTTAGGGGTGCAATTTGTTCGTTCATGACTAATCTGCTCATACGTATATCTCATTGGACCATTCAGATGTGGAAAACAATTTCTTTTTTCCAGGGGGCGTGCGCTCGCGGTTTTAGTGGCGTTCCCCAATGCTGTGGCGCGCAGAAGGAATAGCTCAATGTCAATGCGCAGCACTTCTGGGGAGCCAAGCTTTCTCTGCACCTCGCGCGCATTTTCTAAGGGACAAGGTTTATCCGGCCGGAACGTTTCTTTTAATCCAGTTTCTCAATGTTGTTTTTTGTCCATTTTTCTTTTTTTTTTTTTTCCAGTTTTTTTTTTCCAATTTTTTTGCCTTTTTTTTTTTTTTTTTTTTTTTTTTTTTTTTCTTCTTTCAAATAACGTGTATCGGTACATGGCACAACTGCGACGTCAGTCAATGCAAGTCGAACAAACTAACATTCACGTTGCAAGAACAACAACAACGACAACAAGAAGAAACATTGTGAACGTAAGGTGAACACTACAGAGAGGAAAAAGTGACGAAGAAAGAGGAAAAAGCGCGTGCAAAGATTAAAGGTCCTTTAGTCGCTTTGTTTTTATTTTATTTTTTTTTATTTCAAGAAAAGGGGATTACGAAGAGAGAGAGAAAAGTCGATTGTCATTGACATTGTGGTATATTGATATTTCACTGTTGCTTGGAGACCACAGGACCCGCTGACATCTTTAAGCTTCGGGAAAAAACGAGAAAAACATGAATAGCGGAATACAGACGGTGTTGATGACACCTGGACAACAAAAATTACAGCCGCCGGGGCTGGAACAGCAGCAGCAGCAGCAGCAGCAGCAGCAGCAGATGTTAGACCCCCTGGCACAGGCCACGGCGGAGACCTGGTTGTCGCTTGCGTCCCTGGCCGAAACTCTTGGCGACGCAGATCGCGCTGCCATGGCGTACGATGCGACTTTGCAGTACAACCAGGCGTCGACCAAGGCTCTCACGTCCCTGGCGCATCTCTACCGGTCCAGAGATATGTTTCAGAGGGCCGCAGAGCTCTACGAGAGGGCTCTGACGGTGAATCCGGAGCTTTCGGACGTGTGGGCCACGCTGGGCCACTGCTACTTGATGTTGGACGATTTACAGAGGGCTTATAACGCATACCAGCAGGCACTTTACCACTTGAGCAACCCAAATGTGCCGAAATTGTGGCATGGGATAGGTATCCTCTACGATAGATACGGGTCGCTGGACTATGCCGAGGAGGCATTTGCCAAGGTGTTAGAGCTGGACCCGCACTTCGAGAAGGCGAACGAAATCTACTTCAGACTGGGAATCATCTATAAGCACCAAGGCAAGTGGAACCAGGCACTGGAATGTTTTAGATACATTTTGCCACAGCCGCCAGCACCTCTGCAGGAGTGGGACATATGGTTTCAACTCGGGTCCGTGCTGGAAAACATGGGAGAGTGGCAAGGCGCAAGGGAGGCGTACGAGCACGTCCTCCTGCAAAACGAGCATCATGCGAAAGTACTGCAGCAGCTCGGGTGTCTTTATGGCATGAACAACGTTCAATTTTACGACCCTCAGAAGGCGTTGGGATTTCTGTCTAAATCGTTGGAATTGGATCCGGCTGACGCCACCACTTGGTACCATCTGGGACGTGTGCACATGATCAGAAGTGACTACACTGCGGCTTACGATGCATTCCAACAAGCAGTAAACAGAGATTCTAGAAATCCGATATTTTGGTGCTCCATTGGTGTCCTTTACTACCAGATCTCGCAATACAGGGATGCCCTAGACGCCTATACGAGAGCGATTCGGTTGAACCCTTACATCAGTGAGGTTTGGTATGATTTGGGTACACTATACGAGACATGCAATAATCAATTGACCGATGCCCTCGACGCTTACAAACAGGCCGCCAGACTAGACCCAGAAAACATGCACATCAGAGAAAGGCTAGAGGCACTGACACAACAGCTAGCTAACCCCAGCACCGCTGCTGGGTTAACGAATGGCGGCGGGGCCGCACCAGAAGGTGCAACGGCTGCAGCACCACCACCTCCTCCTATTATGTTGCAGCCTACTTTACAGTTTAATGATCAGGTCAATCCTTTGAATGTAAGACCACCTGCGGCTACCATGTATGCTAATGAACCGTTGGGGCACCAACAGATGCAGCAAATGCAACAGCAGGTACAGGTTCAACAACAAGCGCAGCAGGTACAAGCACAAGCACAAGCACAAGCGCAGGCACAGGCACAAGCACAGGCACAAGCACAAGCACAAGCACAGGCACAAGCACAAGCACAAGCACAGGCTCAAGCGCAGGCACATTTGCTCAACGCACATTATCCAAACTCTTCGGTCTTGCCCCAAATACATGCCCAAGGTGAAGCGATGCTTCATGAACATCCAAACTATCCTCAGCAGGTAATGCAACAACCTGCAGCGCCCCAGGCCATATCACCTGTAGCGCAGCCAATTCAAGCAGCCCAACTCCCCATACAGCAACCCTTCCCGACTACTCAGCCAGCCACAGCTAACTCTACCATGGCTTCCAGCCCGGTATTACCGCAGAAGAGGCAGATGGATGGTAGTATCCACACTTTGGTCAACGCTGCTATACCTAGTGTAGGTGATAATGGAGTTTCCAATGCAGGGACCGCCTCAGTGCCCACATTGCTGACGTCGCAAAAGGGCAGCGAACCGCTATCGAAAAAATTCAAGTCTAAGAAATCGCCCAGGAATTCGGTAGCTAATTTAAAGATAAAATCTACTACCGTCAAAGGTAAAGAGAAGGAGAAGGAGAGAGAAAAGGAGAAGGAAAAGGAGAAAGAGAGGGAGCAAGAGAGGGAGCAAGAGAAGGAAAAAGAGAAGGAAAAAGAGAAAGAAAAAGAGAAGGAGAAAGAGGAAGAAAAGGAAGATGAAAAGGAAAAGGAAAATGCGACTGTAAAGACTGCTGCCGCCTCTAACAGCCATACTGCTACAAAGCAAGAGGAGACTGCTCCTTCAGAAGCAGTATCCGCTAAGCCGGATGGCGTTGGCAACCATTCTGCTCATTCAGAAACGACTGAAATACCGACAACTCAAGCGGAATCTGCCCCACAGACAGCTAGCCCCACCTCAGCACAGACTACAGCACAGACTGCCGAACCACAGACTACCACTCAGACGCAAGAAAAGACAGCATTAAGCCCGGTCGTTGAATCGACAATCGCAAGTGATGGTGTGGAAGCGCCACCAGCTGCTTCTTCAGAGGAATCAGGAAAAGTAGCATCGGAACAGCTTGGGACTGTCAAAGAGGGTCCCTCCTCTACCACGGGATCAGAAATCGGCAATGGAAAACAGGAGCCCACTGCTACTTCCTCTGACATGAATTCAAGCGGTAAAGTAGGGTCGGTTGACGAGCGTGATCCGGAAACTGTCATCAAACCAAGCGCGGAGGCGATTGAAAAACTGCAAGAAGAAGCTAAAATACGCGAAGAGGAAGAGCGCGAACGGTTGGAACAAGAGCAAACAAAATCTAAGGCTCAATCTGAAAACAATAACGTCGCCAGGGAAAACTTGGTCAGACAGGTGGAGGAAGACGAGAATTACGACGAATAAAAAACTCCCAGAAACAATTACAATAAGAAATAACTTAAGTACCTATGTAACAAATTTTGTTTTGGTCAAAAAAAAACGAAAAAAGAAGATAAAATTTCCTACGTTGTTTATACGCTACTCAGTTTCAACGATTTCGTCGAGTACCGCTTTAATCTGGTCGAGAAATTCTTGCTTGGTGGAGTCAGGTACCATTTCCAGCGCCCTAGGTTCCACTTTGGAAAGAATCTGGGTAAAATTGGTTGAATTTGAGGAGTTGACCTCCTTATTGACTATACTCTTCAATTCGTCAACCCATCCTTCTTGAAGCAGTCGTTCGCTCAACTTATTGGAGATTCTATTACATCAGTTAGTACATTTATCTTGAGCCTTTTTCTCTCATCGCTTTGAAAACTTACATCTCGTAATTGCCGGACTCTACCAGGTATTGCTGGATCTGTGCCTTTAGCTCTGACGATCCATCGCTATTAATGGTCGTTCCATTCATGCCACCAATTAGCACGCTATGCCCACAAGCCAGTTGAAAGACTCTATCGTACCTAAAAGTACAATTATTATAATCTATTGTATTATTGCCGTTTTTTTTTTTCAAGGTTAGTTTTCATGTAGCAAGGGTTGAACCCTAAGGAGCTTGAGTATCATAGAAAATAACTAGTCAGATGGTCCAGGAGCAAAGAGGGATGGTCTCGATGATTCTTGTTATAGCTTGGTAGCTGTATCTAAAATTTCTTGCAACCGCAACGTTGTTTACGCATACTTGCCAGTTGGGGGCTTTAAATAAAACAGAATAGAATTGAGTGATAAGTTGTCGGAACCTGACCGAATTCTTTGAACTTTTAGGAATTTTACTGTTTACATGATTAGAACCCTGAGAACTCCACCATTAAAGAGATTTTTTAGAACCATGCCAGTGCTCAAGGGAAAGCCAGAAGCCGCCAAATTATTAAGCTCTCGTCCGGCACAGCCTGGGGAGTGCAAATGGATTGGGTTGGAGAAGCTGACTTACCAGGATCCTAACGGACAGCAAAGAGAATGGGATAGTGCCGTGCGTACGACGAGGAGTACCGGTGGTGTAGACGGGATTGGTATTTTGACAATTTTGAAATATAAGGACGGGAGACCTGAGGAGATTGTGCTACAGAAGCAGTTTAGACCTCCAGTGGAGGGTGTTTGTATTGAAATGCCTGCCGGGTTGATTGATGAGAATGAGAGCATCGAAGAGGCTGCCTTAAGGGAACTGAAGGAGGAGACGGGTTATGTGGGAAAAATTGTGGGTAAAACACCTACTATCTTTAACGATCCAGGGTTTACTAACACCAACCTTTCCTTAGTAACAGCTGAAGTTGATATGTCATTGCCCGAAAACCTCGATCCAAAAACGATGTTAGAAGAGAATGAGTTTATCGAATGTTTCAGTGTTCCTTTGAAAGATTTCCCTCAGGAAATGATTAATCTGGATTCACAGGGATACAAGTTAGATGCTCGTGTGGAGAATGTGGCGCACGGTATTAGATTAGCTCAACAGTACCACTTGGTATAAAGGTGCCTATTTGAAGGGCTTTTTTCTTACAATTTCAAAACGTTGGCGGTAGTTGACTGATTATTTATACAAGATGTATGACTAGCTAAACATAAGCTGAAAATTCTGTCATCGTTATACTTGTACTTCGAATGGCACGTCAGCATGAAACTCTCAAATTCAAATGATCCTTCTCAAATACAGAAAATATGGCATACATATTCTTCCCAAAGGAAACTACACTTAAATCTAGTCTGCACTTCTATACTATATTTGAGCTACTAGACTTGAAGAAAAACTCTTTAGATTTCGAAAAAAAATATTTTTCGACACCAGCAGGATTTGAACCAGCGCGGGCAGAGCCCAACAGATTTCAAGTCTGTCGCCTTAACCACTCGGCCATAGTGCCAGAGAAACTATGTTTCTATTGCAAAGCGTGAGCTTTATGACAGACAATATTGAATTGAAGGACGTGATCTGATGAATTGCATATTGATTGATGATCTAGACCGGAATTATACTACTCATTTCGTATATCCACTCTCCTGGTGTCCAATGATTGGGTATTTTCATAGTCCAAATGACTGCTGTTCAAAGGTTCTATATTAAGAGCCACTTTTGCTGGTCTCACTTGTGATTATATCCTGCGCTGTTCAATCATATTGTTTTGTGAAGGTTCGAGCTCAAGTTAGATCCAAAAGGTCTAAAATTAATTTCTGTTCTTCAACATCTGCTTTTATTCGAGAGAGTTGTGTGCCGTCTTAGATGCATTCACTATATTTCCCAATTGTGCTGTGTTCGTCCTTGTGAATTCTTCCAGAGTAAATCTTATACGAATGATAGGATTAAGATCTCTTATGTTGCTGTAAAGAATTTTTATCATTTGCCTAATTCGATAATTCGTGTTATATCTTCTGCTTGTCGATTCTTTTACGTTGGTTAATGGCATTCTACCTGGATAACGTTGTTCATATTCTTCAACCTTTCTGAAGTACGCTACGTCATATGATCGTGATTTTGTTTGTCCGTGAGTCTAACACTTAATTCGTAAGCGTTGTCATTGACTTGTTTCACTTGAATGGTGCTTTGCTTCAAGTGACTTTATTTTCTTGCGAAAACAAAGTCCTGCTTCTTCCAATGAATCCTTTTTGATTTGTATACATTCTCCGAATTTGAAGTTTCTTCTCTCCTCCCTACAAGGTTCAACAGTACTGTTATAAACCAGGATTAATAACCGCGTATAACTATTATATTTGAGCAATAGTGAAATGATGTATATGGCAGTAACCCAAACATCATAAAGTGAACATAACTGTAGGTTATCGAGTTCAATTATCATGTGGCAGATTCATAGCAGCTGACACCCCGAGGCAACAATATTTGGTTCGAGATCATGAGCTGTCAGGCTGCGAACAAACAAGTAGATAGTTCATATTGCAGTCGGACTGCATAATACAATTCACGACTGTATCAGTAAAGGCGAATTTACCTCTAATCCTTAGCGCGTATGATCTAGGGTACTGTAGCTGCATTGACACATTTCATGGCTTAGATACCGCACACATGGTAAAGATTACTGGTAAGTGACATAAATAGTTATTAGACTCTAGTACGCTAGAGAAATAGTGAACAAAATAAATAGAAGAGAAAACAGGAAAAAAAAAAAATAATATTAATAAAAATAAACGAATAAATGAGAAAAGCACAAGACGACCCTGACGCACACTGTGCCAAGCAAACATTTTCTCATTTTCTGGCCAGTAAATTGCAGCCTGCATGTAAATTTTTTGTTTGGTCGTCAGTATGTGGGTTTATAATCGTAATACTAATTTGCTACTGGTTGATTAATAGCAAGGTTGATGTTTCTATTACCACACCAGTTGTAGCAGGAGCGATAGTAGTGCACCATTATGGGACTCAGATGTTCAGACGTGGAGCATCTTGGAAAAAAGCAAACATTATGGGAGCAATAACTCTATTTTTCGCAGTGTTATCTACTGCAACAGCTGTATGGACTAGTGCGTGTGGCCCTGTCATAACAGATGCAGTACACATTACCCACGAGAGAAACACGCAAGGCAGAGGCAAAGCAGAATGTGCAATTTCCGGCACAGTGGTCGCAATAGCAGCGTTTGTAGGTAATACCGTATCTGCATATGTAACTGCAGATGTTGTCGCTACTAATCTCAAGTGGCCATAGCAACAGTCCTTGAACCCTGATCCTAGACCTATTCAACCTACGAGAGTTCGAATCCTGACAGAATAGTAAGAACGAACCGCTCATGTTGTAATCACAATTCGAGCCCAACAATGGTTTCCATTAATGCAGGAGCTCTGTACTATGCAAAGGTCATGTCGAGTACGATGAAGACCCATCACTGCAAGGTTTTCAGGAAGCTAGTGAAAAAAAAAGTATAGTATTTTTTGGATCAAGCTCATCGAAATGAAATCCAGTTCTTCACATTACTCTCTTTTATTGAGTATTTTCAAAAATAAAGCTCACGCTCTACAGCAAATGTTACTATTGGAAACGTGAACTAAATTTTGAGAGATCTAAACTTAGCTCATATGCAACTAGTTCAATGAGCTATAAAACTTTTCATTGTCCAACAAGAACATATATACTACATGTCTGTACAGACATTCAAGAACAGCAGTTTTTGAATGTTTCTATGAATGCCGTCCACTCTTCTACTCTGTCGTAAAGTGTGCAATGCGCAAGATTTTCCAGAGATACGTAGTCTTCGCTTATAACAAGCTGCAGAGGAGCCTCTGTATCATCAATCGCTTGATCATCTACCTGCATCTTGTCCACGCCAAGTAGATCAGAATTTTCTTTAGGTTCGACGTCTTGATCAGTCATTAATTCTTGCAAATTAAACTGTTGAAGTCCTTCTTCTTTGAGCATTGTAGCCTCAGTTATACTAGGACGTTTGTTTTTACTCGAATGCCGCCTTTTTCTGTATTCTATTGCAACACTTGTACGCCTGTCCCTTGATCCAGTCATTGGGACTGTTCCGTTCTCTCCCATTTTGTCATCTCCATTAATGCTCTGTCTTTGTGGAGTGCTCAGGGTAGTCCAGATTGTAGTCAAAACATTTCTGGACCACTGAATGCACTTCAGTATCTCTAATATCAAATCCAAGTTGTCGTTGCTGATGTCCAGCTTTTTGAACTCCACGAGTTGTGTGGTAAAATCATTCATCACCTGGACTTTTTCTCTAGATCCATTGATGGAAATTGAATTCATCAAATCAAGGGAAGTTGAACCGTTGTATTTGTCTTTAATCTCTCCCTCATCTAGCACTAGCTCTTGCGGTACATAGCTTTGGGGAAACCAACTGTGGCGATCACCGTCGCCCACTTCCATAATCAAAGAAATTCCAGATGTATAGCTTTCTGGCGACTCATTAATCCATTCTTTGTGCCCTTCGGAGTACACATACTCGTATAATCTGTGCTGTGGATCTTTTGATTTTTGAAACATCACCTTGGCCAAAATGTGTAGACCATCTTGGGTCAAGATATATATGCCAAATCTGTTGTTTAAGTTGGTTTCCACTTTGAGAGAAGCAGAATTATCGGCGAAGTACAGCCTTAAGAACTGCGCCAACTCTGTGTAATACTTGAAAAGATCTAACTCACCACCGTAGTCCGCGTTTCCCCCGGAAGTACTGTCGTTATTTCCCCCTCCGCTGTTGGATCCAAAATTACCATTGTTGACCGCATTTGAAGCATCAATGTTGATACTGGAATAGGCATCGAGCAAATGCAAAAATTTCAGATTGTGATGAAATTCATGTAAATCAGGATATTGAGTCAAAGAGTTTAGCAAAATATTGCCCTTCTCTGACGTCTCACCTGAGGGATCGTTGTAGTAATTGAAATTGTCAAAGTTGGATGCCAAGACTAATTTCACATCCTTCACGCGACCCTGACTCTTGGAGAAGTCTATGTCTATAACAATGATTTTAGATGCTGTTGATAACCTTGATGTTTCCGAGTCAATATCGTCAATGAATGACTCTAAACCCAGTGTTTGACACAGTTTGGTAATGTTGTCCAAATTAACGGAACCAGACTTATACTCCTGAAACAGCTGGATCATTTCATCCAGCTGCAACGCATACGAGTCAGAAGCCATTGCTCATGTGTCTTTTTTGTCTGTGTTGAATGTTCGTCTAGTTTTCTTTCATTATACGATCTTTGAAGTTCGCGGTTACAATAAAACTTTCAAAGATCAAGGCCAAAAGAATATCCAAAGTATAAATTGGTATTATAACGACTAGGCACAATACATCAAACTGGTTCTGAAAACTGTGTTAATAAAAGAAGAGTGTTTGATTTTGAAAAACCAAGATTGTTTACTGTGCAACAATTGCATTTGGACGTTAATTTAAAATGATGAAAAGCCAAGCAACATAATCATCAGCAATATCTAAGGCACAAGCATAAACCATCTTTAATACGCGCAAGCCCAAAAATTGAGAATAAGCTGGGGGGGGGGGGAAGGGGGACTTTCACCCGGTAGATACTTACGTCTTCACGGGATAACAAATCTTGATTAAGCAATCAAAAATTTTTTCACCTTCGAGCAAAATCAATTTTGAAAAATTCATTACCATCCGTAGCTTATCGTTTTTTCCCACCATCTACGCTGAAGAGATCACATAATAATACTGAGGTCAAATTAGACATGTCTCAAGGAATTACGCACCCTACCATCGTCGACGGCTGGTTCAGAGAGATCTCTGATACCATGTGGCCAGGTCAGGCCATGACTTTGAAGGTTGAAAAGGTCCTTCATCATGAAAAATCCAAATACCAAGATGTGCTAATCTTCAAATCAACTGACTACGGTAACGTATTGGTCTTGGATAATGTCATTCAGGCTACTGAGCGCGATGAGTTTTCGTATCAGGAAATGATTGCGCACTTAGGATTGAACTCGCATCCAAACCCTAAGAAGGTTTTGGTCATCGGCGGTGGTGATGGAGGTGTCTTGAGAGAAATTGTCAAGCACGAGTGCGTCGAGGAAGCTTGGCTTTGCGACATTGACGAAGCCGTTATTAGACTTGCGAAGCAATACTTGCCGGAAATGTCTGCCTCTTACTCGCACCCTAAAGTAAAGACTCACATTGGCGATGGTTTCGAGTTCTTGAAGAAATACCAAAATACTTTTGACGTGATTGTCACCGATTCTTCTGATCCCGAAGGTCCTGCTGAGACCTTGTTTCAGGAGGACTATTTCAAGTTGCTCAACAGCGCCTTGACCGAGAAGGGTGTCATTACCACTCAGGCTGAGAGCATGTGGATCCACTTGCCTATCATTAAGGACTTGAAAAAGGCCTGCGGCGCGGTCTTTCCTGTGGCAGAGTACGCCTATACCACAATTCCAACTTACCCAACGGGTCAAATTGGGTTCATGGTCTGCTGCAAGGACAAGAACGCCAACGTCAAGAAGCCACTACGTGAGGTTTCTGATGCTAAGGAAGCAGAATTGTACAAGTACTACAACAAGAAGATCCATGAAGCTTCTTTTGTCTTGCCAACTTGGGTGGCCAAAGAGCTGCAGTAAGTATCATATACGTGCGTGTAATTCAATTGTATAAACTCTTTTTCTTTTACATGCGTGGAAGAATATGGTCGAGCAGGAGCGAATGGCGAAATTTGTAATAGCAACTTCCACTTACCAATCTCAAGTGGTTGACCTACTGCCGTGCAATAAATGGCGCAAATCACAACTGGCACACGCTCTAATCAATAGTTACTCCCTCCTCGATAAGTTCGACCATGTTATCACGACGCCTTGGTGCGATAAACAGGATCTTGAGAGATTTCATTCCAAGGAGTATGTAAACCTATTGCTGAATCCCAAATACAATTCGACGCTGCCTTATGACGAGGATGAAGCTTTATGGTTCCAGCTGAGTGAAATGGCCTTCGATTGGGCCGACAGAAACGACAATAAGTGCTATAGGTCAAGAAGCAGATCTGATCTCTACGAATATTTTCGAGTACTTCAAACCAAAAAAAGATCTGCTGGAGATGCATTTGACCAACCAGCGGAGCCGGTTTTGGATCTTCACCAGTTTAACCTAGAAGGTGATTGCCCCATTTTTTCGTACTTGCCAATGTATTGTCAAGTAGTGACTGGTGCGACGTTGATGCTGGCGGATCATATAAATGTGGGTGAAGAGCGTACCATAGCTATCAACTGGGATGGTGGCAGACATCACGCTATAAAACGAAAGGCCAGTGGATTTTGCTACGTGAACGATATTGTGCTCACGATCCAGAAACTGAGAGCCAAAGGTTTCCAAAGGATAAGTTATATCGACTTTGACCTTCATCATGGAGATGGGGTAGAAAAGGCATTCAGGTTTTCATCTAACGTGCAAACTCTATCATTACATTTATTTGAACACGGATTCTTTCCGACCACAGGGTCATTAGACGATACGAAACATGGCAAAAGCATAGTAAATATCCCATTATCACATGGGTTAGATGACGAATATTTACACAAAATTGTTGAGCAACTTGTAATACCTCTGGTGAACAGGCAAGATCCTCAATTACTGGTCATTCAATGTGGCGGAGACGGACTCGTCGGAGATGGTTACGCCGAATGGCAGCTTACTATCAAAGGGTTGTCTCAAAACATCATTGAAATTATTAATCACTATAGATCATGCTCCGTAATTTTGCTTGGCGGAGGGGGATACAATGAGACAGTAATGAGTCGATATTACACATATCTAACGGGGCAGCTCTTTGATGCTTCTTTCCTGCGAGATGAAGATGCCATGATACCAGAGCATGAATTTATAGATGAATATCACGATGAGCATTACAAATTCTGGGCTTACGAGATTGAAGGTAGTCTGCTGAAAAAGACACTAAAAAACGAAAACCGTTTAGAGTTTATTACGAAGCTTAAAAAATACTACGGAATCAAGGCGCCAACAATCTAATCTCCTTCATAGCGGTTTCCCAGCTGGCGTTCCATCTCGAAGTCGCCTCTAGCAAAGCCCCTTTCTTCAACCTTTTATGAACACTTTCGTCCTTCACTGCAAATATGAGAGCCTCATGCAATTCTCTTCTGTCTAAAAATCTTAGCCCGTTTGCATCGTGAGTAATCAATTCATCCAAAGTGTTGTAATTAAGGGCAATAGCTGGTATACCAGATCCCAACATGTCTAAAATCTTCATAGGTAAATCCAGGCCTGAACTGGAACTATGAAGTGAGACGCCATAGTCACATAGTCTTATCAAACGGGGATAATCCTCTGCTGATAACCATAGAAACTCGACGTGGCAACGATCCCATTCGAATTGATTTACCTCCTCAATGTAACGTTCCTTCAAAGGTCCTTTACCCGTGACAAAACATACTATTTTAGGCAAAGTATTGTCGAATTTTTTAAAAGAGTTTTCGTAAATCTTCAGTGCTCCAAACAAAATTCCTAGGTCTTCATCTGGGGTGAATGAAGTTGATGTTACTAGGACCTTGTCTTTATCAACATCAAAATCCTTCGGAAGGTACGGCGCAATGAAGGGCTCTTTAAAAATCTTCGCACGATTTGAGGATTCCGGCAATGGTCTAAATTGTATAGCTGGTCTATCATAAAGTACTGCAATTTTCGTTGGATTCAGTCCAAATTTCTTGACAAGGTATATTTTCATCGCCTTCGTTACCGTCAAATGATAAGTGGCAAATTTAGAGAAAAACCACTCTACCATAAAATATAGCAGAACCATTGGGTGCCAGAATCTTCCCTGGAATTTCAGTTGCAAAATAGTATAGCCTAAATTGTGCCAATCGATTATTAGTTTACAACCCGTTAGTCGGTATAGTACGGCTAGAGGCAGAATCGGAATCGTAGGTGGATTTTGTAAAAGCAAATAATCGCTTCCTCTCAACAGCCAAAATTGGTACAAGATTCCAAAAATCTGCCAAACAACTTTACGCATCATATACAGTATCCCATGTCCTGGAGCCAATGCTGGCAGAGCATGCACGGTAATTCTTGGATCTTCTTCAATGTAGTTCGGCAACGCACTTTCCACATAGCCACAGAGCTCCACTTGCCATCCATGAAGACTAAAGCTGGATGCCTGGTTGCACATCCTAGGTGAGCGGGCTATATCGCCCACTACATATACGATTATTCTTCTTCTCGTGGATCTATCGCCATAAAATAAGTAGGGCATCACGAGATACCCTAGCACTGGAGCTATAATGTAGACACCTATTAGCAGTGCCCACCATTTGATATCTGCCTCCAAAAACATCAACAGCTCCTTGATGCACAGGTAGCACTTATTTTAACAAGAAGTTAAACTGCTCATCACCTTCAACTCTAATGCTCGTCACCGATGACATTATGCTCCTTTTGTTTAGCGATCGAAGTAAAAGAAAAAAAAAAAAACCGTTTGAGCAAGGAAAATCGGTAACAAACTTGCCAACTCAAAGGTTCGATTGATCAACCTTTGAAAAAAGGGTTACATCTCTAGAAGGGGTTTACTACTAATTGGGATCTCGAGTTTATTACAAAATGTCTTCGAATCTTACGGAGGAACAGATTGCTGAATTCAAAGAAGCTTTTGCGCTCTTCGACAAGGACAACAATGGTTCCATTTCGTCGAGTGAGCTGGCTACTGTAATGAGATCTCTTGGTCTTTCGCCCAGTGAGGCTGAAGTGGCCGATCTAATGAACGAGATTGACATAGATGGAAACCACAAGATTGAGTTCAGCGAGTTTTTAGCTCTGATGTCGCGGCAGTTGAAGAGCAACGACTCTGAGCAGGAACTTTTGGAAGCTTTCAAAGTCTTTGACAAGAATGGTGATGGTTTGATCTCTGCTGCTGAATTGAAACATGTTTTGACCTCTATTGGTGAGAAATTGACCGATTCTGAGGTGGATGATATGTTGAGGGAGGTCAGTGACGGTTCTGGAGAAATCAACATCCAGCAGTTTGCTGCTCTTCTGTCCAAATAAATAGCACAAGGAAAAAACCACATAAATCATTAGTATAGCTTGAGTTTAATTTACACAATTACAGAAAAATCTAAGTAGGCTTATGTAAACGATCATGTTCTGATGGAACTGCACTCTTCAAGTAGCGCTCGAACGGATTTGATTCTTGTTGATCTTGCCTTAATGAGGCATTCTTATTTGGCACTGGAGGAGGTGCCTGTTTAGTTGCGAAGCTTTTTCGTGGCACTACTGGTGGTGGTACTGCTTTCTTTGTTTGTACCTCTTGTGCAGAGAAGCGGGAGCCTGTCTTTCTTAGGTGAACATTGGCCAACTCTTGCGAAAGATCATCTGTAATTGGCGGAGCTATACTAGAGGCCGGAGGATTTGCGGGTGAAGGAAGAGATTGTGATGCACCGGCGGCGGATAAGATGTGTGGCTTAGGCTTCACCGCTGGAGGTGGTTTTTTTCCAGCTGTTTCTTGATCTCTTGCTGGTGAAGGAGACACTATGCGACCCCGGGCCACTGGATCTGCAGATAAGTCGTGTGAACTCATGGAGGCCTCCCTGATGGCTGATGGTCTTGTTTTTGGCTTCGGTGGTGGTGGAAAAGAGGATATATCCAGCATTGGGCCGTTCCCAGTAGGTGCGGACACTGGCGGCTTCAGTGGTGATGCAGCCGAAGCTGCCGGAGGGTCAGAGATGGCTGTCTGTGCTGGCGCTACAGCTGGCGGTGCTACTGGGACTACAGCTGGCGGTGCTACTGGGGCTACAGCTGGCGCTATTGCGGGTCTTGCCATTGGTACCGGTGCAACAGTGGACAAAGTTGACGGAGACGAGGCAGGAGGAACAGAGCTATGGCGAGATGGCAAGGGAGGATGTGGAACCGATGCCGCTTTAGACGGTTGTGAAGACTTTTGCTGTCCAGCTCTGTATGGTTTAGGTGGTGGAGCAAAGTTAGCGGGAACATTTGGCTCGTACCTACCGGATATATTATTTCGTAAGACCTCAGGACCTGCTGCTGGTGCTGCTACGGGAGCTAGTGTGGTTGGCACTGCTGTGGGCGATGGGACTGGGGGTACCTCAGTAAGCTGGTTTTTGGCTGAAGTTGTACCTATGGTTGATGGAGTTGTATTCGGTGGGGGTGCGGGTGAGGATGACGCTTGACCTGTTCTTGAATGGCTGGGAGATTCAGTTCTAGGAGGCGAGTTTCTGTCTCTATGGGTTGGAGGAGGTGGCAGTTTCGACAAATCAACCTCAGGCATATCCAATCTAGGCTTCATTGGCGGATTGGTCGAATTGTAGGGATCTGTAGTTGTGGGAGGTGTATAGGCAGTTCCCTGAGGGGTGAAACTAGTTTGAATTGGGGGGACAGTTGGTGGAGTGGTAGCGGAATACTGGTTGGAAGGTTGTCTTGGTGGTTGCGGTGGAAGCGATTGATGTTGGCTTGACAAAGACGAAGTAGAAGACTGGTACGTAGTTTGGGGCAAAAGTGCATATCCAGGTTGCTGAGGTTGTGGGGGCTGTGAAGCAAAACTAGGATGTTGAGCCTGTGCATAGCTAGACTGCTGCTGAGGCTGCTGATAAGTAGGTTGTTGTGGTTGTTGTGGTTGTTGTGGTTGTTGTGGTTGTGGAGGTTGTGGAGGTTGTGCTGGTTGAGCATAACTAGACTGTTGCTGAGGCTGTTGATAAGCAGGTTGTTGTGGTCGTGGTGGTTGTGGTGGTTGTGGTGGTTGTTGATAAGTAGGTTGTTGTGGTTGTTGTGGGGACTGCTGGGGCGGTTGAGACTGTTGATAATTAAATTGCTGGGGTTGCTGAGCCGGCTGTTGATAACCAGGTTGCTGTTGGTAACCAGATTGCTGGGGTCGTTGGGGTTGAGCTGGGGGATAACCGGATTGCTGGGATTGCTGAGGCGGTTGTTGGTAGGCGGGCTGCTGAGGTTGGGGATATCCAGGTTGCTGGGGCTGCTGAGGCGGCTGTTGGTAACCGAGTTGCTGAGGAAATCCAGGTTGTTGAGGCTGATAACCAGGCTGTTGAGGCTGGGAAGGGTAGCTAGACTGTTGGGGTTGTGGAGGATAACCGGGTTGTTGACCTTGTGGAGGATACCCTACCTGCTGAGGTTGAGTGGGATAACTAGGTTGCTGAGCATACCCCGGCTGTGCAGGCTGAGCATATCCCTGCTGCCCTGGTTGAGTATAAACCTGCTGAGGATAACCCGATGGTCCTGGCTGCTGATAACCTTGGGCGTATCCTTGTGCCTGAGGTTGCATACTTGCGTTTTGAGACGGATGCGTTCTGCTAGGTGGAGGGGGGAAAGAGGCCGCGTCTCTTGACGGAGGATGGCTTGTATGCGAGTATTCTTCCTCACTTTCAATGTCACTCCCATCTTCATTTTTCTTATGATGCTGGCTCTTCTTATTATTGCCCCAATTCCTCTTACCGGCATTGTAACCACTCTTGGCCACGTATTTCGTACCTTGGAATCCAACTTTACCAGTTTTCTTGAGGCCGGCAGCAAATGAACCTTTGTTTCTCTCCCAAAAGTCACTCATGCTATGTTAAGTTCGAAATGATGCTGTGGAACTTGTGCGATCTTGTTGATCGGTTGTGATAATCACATAGTATAGGAGTTTTCTCAAGTCCGAAAATTTAAACGCTAGAGAAACTTTCCAGAGACAATTATACGTGGCGCAAACATTGAATCAATACTAGCCTCGAGGCACCTTCTGATGCGCCATGTATGGTCGTCATTTGCTCTTCACAGGTACATCTCCTTGGAGGATGCTTTGCCCGAATTAGGAAGATTGTTGGGCTCACCATTAGATCTTGATGTGACCGAGATCGATGAACATTGCAAGAGAATTGATCTTAAACAGAAGCTAGATGAAGAAACAAACCAGTTTGTTGCATTTAGTAATGTCCAGTTACAAACACCCATGGTCTTGTGCTCGACTGGAAACAACCACACTATTATGCTTTTCATGAGCTGGATAAGGGCTCAAGGTGTCATTTTATGGCCGTTGAAGCTGGATACAGCTGCTATGGTTGCGATAGCAGACGCCATAGGATCCCAAAGGTGCTATGACACAAGGCTTGTCTTCGAGTTGGTGACACAGGGCAAACATTTGAAGAAAATAGAAATCGAAGTTGATAAGCAATCGTTCAGGGCTCTTGCTGGCGAGAAAGAATCACCACTACAAAAAGCTATTATCCCTTACATCTACGAAAGATCCGGTCTGGTAGTGGATAAGCTACCCCTCGTGCTGGTGGCCTTTACTGGGGTTGCCGCTGTCAGCCCCCACGAGATTATCATTTCGTTTTGGAACATTCAAGTTCTGACAAAACTGCTAGAGTGTATCCAATAAACTATTAACATAAATATACTACCTGACCTATGCAAAATGAACTCGCTTATAAATAACGTAAAATCACCTCACTGGTTCGCCTCGACGTCAAAACTACTGCCGCACCCGCAACTGCTCTTCATGTTGCCGCCCGCTATCTTAAAAGTAGATCCGATCAGTTCTGTAGTATATGTGAGAGTCGTCTTGTTCAGTATTTTGAGAGTGCTCTCATCGAGTACCACCTTAGCACCACTTCCGGGGAGAACAAATATAACATCTTTATTCTGTTCAAAGTCGTCGTCATCGAATTCTTCCTCGTCTTCGTCTTGGGCATCATTTTTTGCAGTGCCTTTCTTAGGCTTTTTCGCCTCCTCCAATTCTGTTATTGAGCGCTGTATCTGCGAGTCTGGTATCAGCTTTAGGTTATACTGGAATCCGTGGCAGCCACCACTTTCAACTTTTATCCGAAGTACTTCTTGGCTATCTTTGTAAATGGTCTCCAGTCTATCTGCAGCCCTCTGTGATATGTCGAAATGTTTCCCTGGAAGTGGGTTCAACACTTTCAAGGGCTTCACTAGTGAATCTCCAGCACTTGCAGCAGCATACCACCTAGCGGACAGAGTACTAGGCCTAGCTAAAATTCTGCAAACAGTCAAACGTCCGATCATGGTAGTTATATGTGAACCGAAGTGTACCTTTATTTGCTGAGTTTCAACTTAGTCAGCTCGTACGTAGGGTGGAGCTTTTCTGTTATTCGTTTGGTTCCCCGATGCAAATGAAAGTTGAAAGAAAAAAAAAAAAAAAAATAAGGAAACCGCTTAAGGGTATACAATTCGTTGCACTAAAGACCGCTGCATACTGAGCACGTATCAAGTCTTGCAAATTGGAAAGTGTTGATGTAGAGCCCGCTGGTGCCACTTATGGTCTTGAAGTTCTTCAGAGTGTCAAAATCAACGCGATCATTATATATTTTAAGCAATTCGTTGCAACAGATGGCGGCTACCAGCGCGTTCGTGCTGCTGACGCTAGGAATGATGCGCTTAGCTACACCTAATGCATAGGACTCTGTGAGCTTTTCCACCGGTATGCCAAAAAGCTGGGCCCTTTCCCGACATAAGTTGACCAAGCGCTTTGTTTCTAACTCTTCTCCGGCCATCTGCACAGTCACAACGTACTCCACGACGTGTTCTAAGTTCCGAGGGCTATTTGCAATGGTACACATCGGGTATTGTGTCTGCTGTTGTGGTAAAGTGTCGATGGAACACTCCCAGCAAGCAGTGACTCCTGGAATAATCGTTTTGACGTGGCCATGCAGCCCTTCAGTTCCGCCATCGATTAGCGGAATACAGCTTTCGAAGTTAGAGCTTCTAGTCAGCTGCACAAGCATCTGATTGACGAACCGCCTTGGCTGCACAGCGTCCAATCCTGATATGACGAAATCGAACTGTCTGTAAAAATCCGGCCCCATGGACATTAAATCCACGCAGTGCGCCTCAGCCCTAGTGCATGCTTCTGTTTGACGTTCCGACCAGCGGTTGATATAGTCGGCAGCGACCTGCGCCTTGTAACGGCCAATGTCTTGGTCCTTGAACAGAAACTGGCGATTCAAATTGGTCAGCTCTATGGTATCCAGGTCGACCACGTGAATCTCGCGTACCCTGAGAACTGCTAGATTCTTGACGAGCTCGCATCCGAGCCCACCAGCACCCAGGACGAGTACTTTAACGTCCATCTTCTTTGTTCGTTCGGCCTCAACCTTGGGTCTTTACTTGCCTTTTGTACTGCTACAGTGAGATGGCTTGAAGTTGGTTTACAAAAATACCCGTATAATTTTACATAGTGCTTTTCAATCTTTCTTGACGCCACCGTCGCCGGCTCTTTCAGCAGCCTCGATGCTCTGCTTGTCCGTCTTGGGGCCCTGAGAGGAGCCAAACATGGGCTTCGAGGTGAAGGGTCTCTTGAGTGAGCCCACGGGCAAGGCACCGAACAGGTGTATCTTGACCTCGTTGTGCTCAAGAGCGGTCTTGATGGGACTGATGACCTGCATGAACAGTGGGTTCGTGTACTTCATGTACAGATGCATGAACCCCATCATGGCCAGACCGGTGTAGATGCTCTTGATGGAACCGTCGATCTCTTTCAAGTCGTAGTCACGGACAGTGGTGACCTCGAGCTTTTCGCCCTCCCCACCAAGAGGGTTGGCGGGCTTGACGTACTTCAAGGTGGTGAGATCGTTCTTGGCCACAATGGCCCTGCGGGCCAGCTGGAACACGATCCAGCCGATCGCCACCGAGGACACGTATGCCACACGGATGTACAACACGTTGGTCTCGTCTTCCATGTCGATGCGGCGCGACAGCTGCATCATCACCAGCATAATGACAAGGTTGCTGATCTGCGAGTTAATCATGATGGAGGCAACGGTTTGACGTACGTTTTCGAGTGGCGGGATGGAGTGGAACGCCTGGTTGTGATGATTGTTGGCAGTGGCAGATGTGCGTATTTGAACGGTTTTTATTTTTTTTTTTTTTTTTTTTCAGCAATTTTTTCCGTCGCATCACTTTACACGGAGCAGGCCACGAGAGGCGGCGGCGCCCACGAGGCCTTCTGTCTATCACATGCAGCGTGCGGCGGAACAATAGCACGTTCGAGGCTGCAGGCAACATGCCAGAGGGCGCCGAGGCCAGAGGCGCCGAGGCCTGAGGTTATTCCGCCAAGGTAGCTGCAGTGTTCACCGGTAAGGCTACGGCGAGGTAAGCCTTGTTTGCTCGTATCGTCTCTTGCATATACAGCTTTACTATGCTACGAAATACTTTTTTTTCTTTTCTTCTTTTTTCGAGATTGGAGAACGGCTACGCCATACGCTTCCTTCCGACGGCGGTCTTGAGTGTGTAAACAAGCATCCCGGTTGGCTGCTAGTCCTGATATTGCGAAGCTTCTTTACCTGGCTCTCTCCCGAGGTTGGATCGGGTCCCGCCCGATGTACCTATGTTCACAGTGTGGCCGCGTGCGGCTAAGGCGTACAGGAAAAGATCCGGGAAGCGCCATTCTCCAAGTGCGAACGCAGGCACGCACAGCAGCGCGGGACCAGGCTATCGATATAAAGGACGTTCTTTTTCGAAAAAGAACCAAAAACGGTGCCTGTTCGCTGCGCTCACAGACGAAGGCGCCAGGTATTGCAGCGCAACTGCAGGCGTTCTTGCAAAAGACAGCAAACAGTAGCCTTTTCACTGAATACCGTGTTTTTCACACCGACCGATCGATGCAAAGGACGTTCTTTTTCGAAAAAGAACCAAAAACGGTGCCTGTTCGCTGCGCTCACAGACGAAGGCGCCAGGCATTGCAGCGCAACTGCTGGCGTTCTTGCAAAAGACACCAACCAGTATGCTGCGCTCTGCTCAGCATAATGCGCGTTTGCAGCACCAAAACAAGGCATCACCAGGTATTCTCTCCGTTGCAACAATAATGCGCACCGCACCTCATTTGCTGCCCCTCCGCAGGCCCTGAAGATCGACAGTTGCGTGACACCGCGCGCTTCCGGCGCCCCGCCCGCTGCGGCAGCGGCTCCCCGCCGTCCCGCCCCCCGCGTTAATTTTTTCACGTTCTTAGATCTGGCCGTCTTCCCCCCCCCCGTACCAAAAACCAACAAAAACTTACTCCCGCCACTTGGCCAGCAAATCCGTCTCATGCACCGTGAGCTCTAGACACATCTGCTCAAACCAAGGCGACACGTACAGACTGCCGCCCAACTACATCGGCCACACTAACCGCCGAGTGACAGTATTCCAGCAGCCCCCCGCGCTCTAATCTAGTGACTGTGCCCACTGCTGGCACGCCAGTCTTGCTTGACATAAATGACGTAAAAAAATAGACATACACATATTCTTACACACGCTACCTGTGACCGCGTTGGTCAAACGGATAGCTGTAACTAGTACGCTGCCATTGCCAGCCCGTGCCCGGCACGCTAGAAGTGCCCGGTATCGACGCGCCAGGCATCGGCGAGCTCGCTATTGGCGCACTCGGCACCGGCGCACTCGGCACCGGCGGGTACATCGAGTGTAACATGCCCGGCGGAGGCAGAGATGGCGGCCGCAGCGGCGGCTGCGGCGGCAGCTGCGGTGCCAGACGTGAGAACCTGGGCAGATAGCTCTGCATCGGTACGTAGCAAGGAGGCTGGTACAGCGGAGACCCGGAGGGTCCCGGGGGGCCTGCAAATGTGGGGGCCGAGCTCGTAAGAGCCGGGCCGCACGTCGCAGGTGGGCCCCGCGTGGTGGATCAGCCTCCGCTTCTCCGCGTGGTGGCCGTCGACACTAGGTGGCTCCGTCCTCGAGCCCCTCCGTTTGTGTCTTCTCACCGGCTTGTAGCGGTAGTCCGGGTACCTCTTTTCGTGCTCACTTTTCTCCTGCCGCGCCAGTTGCTCCCAGTGCGCGCGCTCGTGCTCGTCGAGCGCCTTCCAGCGCGTGCCCAGGATCTTGGAGATCTTGGAGTTGTGCGGTATGTCGACACCCTGCGCGGTCCACTCCTCGATTAGCAGGCGGTGATGGTGCTGCCGGAACAGAATGAACGCGTTCCGCGGCCTTGGAATCCTCTTGTCGCTCATCGCTGGGGAGATTCTCCCTGAGGGGGGGGGGGGGGGTTATACTGTCTTGATGAAAATCTTTTCTTAGCTGGTTGGGTTTGTTCTTTGCTGTAAGTCTCTCTCTCTACTCTGGCCCGCCTTCCTCTGCAGCCTTCCCGCTCCTCCTGCCTCCGCGACCAGACGCCGAGACGCGCAGGCTCACATCGCTGCTCTCTTATGTACTTGCCGCGGGTGTTGCGGGTTTGCTAGACGTTGTTAACGTCGCGCAGGTGCCGCAGGCGCCATGCGGCTCGGGATATTGTTGCTGGGGCCACTTGCAGATGCATTGTGCGCGCCGCCAAGTGCAGCTGGGAAAGTGCTGCGCGTCTCCCGTGCCAGAGTCAAACCAGGCGCGCGAACCTGCGGATGTGGCGCGGATGAGCGCTCCAAAAATGCGCGCTACGCACCGCGGAAAGGGGGGCACCACGCCGACGTTTCAGGTTGTCAATGGCGACGTTTCCGTGCAGCAACAGTCAACCCGAGCCGCAGACATGGCATTTCTAAGCGCGCGCGCAATCCATCCGTGCGAAAACCCGACAGAAGTCAGGGGCCCAGACACACAGCTGACATAAGAGGCGCGTTGCACCCGGAAAAACTGTTTTGTGCTGCCACCGTTGCTACGGGCAACCACAGTTGTTCCGCCCCCGTTTCCGCTCCGGCTGCCCTATGGGGTGACTCACCCCACCGTAGCTGGAGTGCGGGCGTATATTATATGCCTCTGCGGACACACACGCCAT
>PPKA02000055.1:0-46600 GCA_003707595.2 Zygosaccharomyces bisporus
CGACTGCCTTTTGAGCTAACATCTTGTTTGACACATCTGCACAGTAATCTGTGCATGCTTCATCATTGCGATAAGTCTTAATTTTGCAGGATCCAGACTCTATTGGTTGCACAATTTCTCTCACAAAAAAACGCCTACACTGCTCTCCACTGTAGAAAATGGCATAGTGATGCCCCGCCCGTTCAAAGAAGTCATTAACGCTAAATGCAATTCTCCGCCAAACCATAGGATCCCCGACAAGATTCATTCCAGCGACTTCCTCCAATATCTTTTGTAGAAATTTCTTTTCAATTCTTATGGTTTTCCTGTCGTACATGAAGGTCGCAAAAAATAAGATAAAGTATACAAAGTAATGAACAATTATCCATAAAGGATATACCATTTCTAAGCATGTTGTTTCAGGTCGATCACTAAAAATTGCGCTCATAGCGAGGTACATCAGATGTACCACGAATCCCGCCATGGCACCGGAAATGGGAAAAATGCTGTTAGCGATATATACTTTCTCGAAAAAGTACCACGAAAAGAAGTACGTACACTTTCCAGCCAAACTGCCTTCTAACAAATGTATGCCTTCTTCATCTCCCGGATGTGCACATTTTTCCAAATCTACTTCATTCTCATAATCTCTCATCTTATTTATCTTGCTGTGTTGCTGAAGACTTCATTGCTTGTAAGTGTCAGAGTATCCTTTATATATTATATTTTCGCTCCGGATTGTTTCCGCCGCGCGAGACAATGCCATGCGGGAGAAACTAAAAAGGCCAAGGTGATTTATCAAAGTTTCCACAAAAGCGGTAGACGAATAATTAGAAGGTCAATCTGGAATTTTTATAATCCTTTTCAAACCATCTACTTTAGGCGTTTATTCAATTGGATAACTTCAGGGCTCATTTTTGTGGCATGAAATGTCGTAGCTGGTATAAATTGTCAATAAATCAGAAACATGATATTGACTCAACGAAGAACCGCCAAAGATTGACATGAGAAATAACAAGAAGAATGATAGGATTAAGGTCAGCAGGAGAAAGAAGCATCCCCGAAGCAATTTTAACTCTCGCAGACAGAGCAGTCTGCCACAACAAGGAGCAGACAATAGCACTACCGATCCGCAACAAAGCGACAACGGTAGTACTGGCTCTGAAGTGAGCAACAATACCACTGATTCACAACGAAGTGACAACGGAGAAGCTGATTCTAAAGCAGACAACAGTACTACTGGTCCACGAAGAGGCGACAATGGCGATGCTGAAACAGGCAACAATATCACTGACTTGCAACGAAGCTACAGCCGCAATACTGGCTCTGAAGTGAGCAACAATGCTACTGATGCACAACGAAGTGACAACGGAGAAGCTGATTCTGAAACAGACGACAGCACTGCTGATCCACAAAGAGGCGACAATGGCGATGTTGAAACAGGCAACAATATCACTAACACGCAACGAAGCGAAAGCGGCAATACTGGCTCTGATATAGACGGCGATACCACTGATCCGCAACGAAGAGAAAACGGTAGTGCCGTTCCGGAAATAAATAATATTACATTAGGTGATGACTGGTTCCGTAATCCATTGTTCTCTAAAATGAGGTTAGAACATGTAACAACGACTTGGAGAAATATTAAAAATGATCGAAGGTTCGCTGCAGGATGGTTTGGCAGCTTCTTTCTCTTCTTTTACCCTTTAATCCTGACGGCATATTGTATCTTTGGTTTCATAAACGAAGACAAACATAATAGCATGTACGTTGCTATGTATGGTGGTTCAATTTTTATGGCTTTTAGCTTTTTCATACGATACCTGAATAATGTCAACATCTTGCTTTCAAGCGTATTTGAGGTTGGGCAAAAGAGTTTCCTCGGATATTTGGCAGATCCCATAATAACAGAGCTAGGTTTGACTGCGTTTGAGATTGAGGAACTCATTCGTCAATTCGTAAAAGGTGGACAAAGTAGGCGTACCTTTGCCTGTGGCATTTGTGCTTTTTCTTGTTATCTCCTAGGAAATGCTTTGCTACTCTTCAAAAGTAAGCAGCCAGAACCAGTTGCGAATGATTCACCGCCTGAGTATGAAATGCAGCCTTTGCCATAAAATTCTAATCCTGCTTATTTAACCATTCCACTGAATGACAGGAATCTCGCTGGAGTTGCAAAAACAAGTGACTTCGTAGTCCCATGGGACACACACAACATTTATAGAGGCACTTAATAGTCGCATATATTCAATCATCAAAATCGCTTTATTGAATGACAAATATTATTTTGGGTACAGCCCTAGCATCTCGATGATATTTTTTCACACACCGTCTGACAAAGTAGTACTTTAGCTGTTTAGCCCTGTCACGCAGATCACGAGCTGGATAAGGTGACCATGCTTTTTTTTCAAAAATCTCCAACTTCTGGCATTAATATGAGATGTAATTAGAAGCTGGTCTCGGTGCCGTTTGAATGCGCAATGCTCCAGAAAAAATGTTCACATATATCAAACAGATAATGAAATGGAAGTTTTTTCTCTGGCGCACTTCCCCTTTAAATTCATGGGACAGTAAAAAACTGTCCTGCATTTCAAAGATCTCGCTTGAACAGCAAAAAAATCTCCCGTTCAACATATCCCAAGAAACCAAAAACGATTTATCACAGGGAAATGTCACATCCATCTAACACTCTCGCATAGCCCTCTCAAAAACTAGCATTTTAGCTACTTTGTTATTAGCGTATTTAACTTCCTGCTCTTGAATTTCAATATGTCGTTTTCCCCAATCACCCGTCAAGATATTCTCCTTCGTCTAACCAGGCTTAAAGGAATCTATCTCCCACAATATTGTTGGAGCGAGGGTCAGCTGCTTTTCCAAACTGTCAAAGATGGAGACACCAATCTTGTGCATTTCTCTTCGTCTTGTACTCATCTTCTGCTAGTCCACTATTGGTATTAAAGTCCACGCTTTGGAATAAACATTGCAACTACACATTTCATGAATGAATGATCTCTGGCCACCTTCGCTATAATGATGCATGATTATTTCAATATCCTCTACGGCGCCCCACTAAAAATTTGATGATAAAATGCAAGTGAACCACTGGTCTTATGATCATGTGGTGTGATCTGAGCTTTGTTGCGTGCCGTATTCCTCCTGTAATAAACCGTCCGATGTAGTGTAACGGCTATCACATCACGCTCTCACCGTGGAGACCGGGGTTCGACTCCCCGTATCGGAAATTTTTATGCACTTCAAAGATCATGGAGCAATCAACTGAGCGAAGGGAAAAACCACTACTTTACGCGCACCGAACAACACCAAGAAGAACCGTAAAGTGCACTAATTGCGGCAATGTCATGAAGCAACATGACAGCCTCATGGCTCAATTCATTAAAATATGGTTTTGTGGCCGTTACGTCAATATAACAATAGTATTAATGTATAATGAGATCTTAGGTGAATTTAGTTCCTAGCTACGTATTCACAACGAGAGATTATAAAGCTATTTTGAATGTAGTGACATATTCACTAGTAATTGAACCGTAGTTCATTTTAGGCAAAAACTGCTCGCTGTGCGTAGTAACACTCTAGAAATTCCACCGTCAAGAAGAAAAAGTAGTTTCGTTGGCGTAATGGTAACGCGTCTCCCTCCTAAGGAGAAGATTGCGGGTTCGAGTCCCGTACGAAACGGTACGAAAACCAATTTTTTTTTTTTTTTTGGTCCCATCACCACGCACTACACCGACAGACGTGCATGTTGAGCAGCTCTTGTCTTTTTGCAAGGGCCCCACCCCCCTCTACCATTTTATCGCTGTTCTTTCAGCGTCTCCGTCAGTAACAGCTTGCATAGTGCCGGGTTGATGGCATTTTATTTTCTTGTTCTCATCACTTGTTTGGAAAGAAGCGCACTGCTGTTGATACCCGAAAGTCCTCGCGCTGTTACAAAATGTAAATAATACCATCACTAGTAAAGTAGCGCTGAATTTTCAAGAGGGCTGAAGAAAAAAGGCTGCCATTTAGCAGGGTTAATCAGTGGATTAAAGTCGAGTCGGCATATTTTTTGACTCTAGGCTGCTGGATATCTGAGACCGCTTCGCAGGATAAAGAACGGTGAGAGAAAACTCCACAGCAAGTAAAAATTTTTTTAACTAGAACAACTAACATCTCAGAGCACAGCTGTTGACGCTAGCATGTTTTTTGCTTGTATCCCGGCCGCACCTTGGTGTTTAATGAATAAATAAATAAGAAACTGACAGACACTTTAAGCGCAGCTATACTGTCCGTACAAAGCGATATCATACGTGAATCTTGCATGCAACTCTTTGACTGCCAGGCCCAGTCCAGGAACAGCATCCTTAGTGCTGCAGTCCGCCAAAGACGTTGCTGCAATCATTGTGGCTATCTCACGCACCACAGCGCTTCAAGCAAAGTTGTATTGACTAGACGACGTACTCTGTGAGAGGTGTCACGTGATGAATGCCACTACCAGCTTTCTACATCAGCGTAGAGCCAAGAGATATCTGGAGAGAGAGAGAGAGAGAGAGAGAGAGAGACGGCACCCCACATTTTCAGCTTGAGCGCCATTTTACCGAAGTACGTAGATGCAAATGCAAACTGCAGGTGCCAACTTGTAGTCCCACCGCCTCTCAGCTGCACGGTAAAAGCAGATTTGCAAGCCATTTCCGACCTCGCCGCCGTTTCTTGGTATCATCGGCGACGATGCGCCAGTCTCCGAAAAAAAAAAAAATTTGTCTGTATTCCAATATGGCATCGCAACGTGAAATAAAGGAAAAGGACTATCAACTTACTAAGAAGTCTGCTGCATTGATACTTAATTGATTCCTCCGTATCTCTTATCCCATAGCAGCAAGGCTCGTTTCCTCATCACATCAAGATGTTGTCACTCAGGAAATCCGCTGTTCAATCTGCCGTTTCGCGTCTTTCCCTGGTCAAAAGATCTTTCCAATCGTCACCAAGAGTACTTCAAACCCAAGGTAATGTTGGGGGTGAAGCTGCCCCTGGTTCGCTAGGCAATGGGAAGTATCACGTTGTGGACCACGAATACGACTGTGTTGTTGTGGGTGCCGGTGGTGCCGGTTTGAGAGCCGCGTTCGGGTTGGCCGAAGCCGGTTACAAGACTGCCTGTATATCTAAGTTGTTCCCCACCAGATCGCATACTGTGGCTGCTCAGGGTGGTATTAACGCTGCGTTGGGTAACATGCACCCAGACGACTGGAAGTGGCACATGTACGACACCGTGAAGGGTTCTGACTGGCTGGGTGACCAGGACTCGATCCACTACATGACCCGTGAGGCACCCGAGTCGATCATCGAGTTGGAGCATTTCGGTGTGCCCTTCTCGAGAACCGAGGACGGTCACATCTACCAGAGAGCCTTTGGCGGTCAATCCAAGGACAGAGGTAAGGGCGGTCAGGCCTACCGTACCTGTGCCGTGGCAGACAGAACTGGCCACGCTCTACTGCACACCCTTTACGGTCAGGCCCTAAGACACAACACCCACTTCTTCATTGAGTACTTTGCTCTAGACCTATTGACTCACAACGGCGAAGTCGTTGGTGTCCTAGCCTACAACGAAGAGGACGGTACCATTCACAGAATGAGGGCCCACAGAACCATTATCGCTACCGGTGGATACGGTAGGGCGTACTTCAGTTGTACCTCGGCCCACACCTGTACCGGTGACGGTTACGCTATGGTCTCTCGTGCTGGTTTCCCACTACAGGACTTGGAGTTTGTCCAATTCCATCCATCCGGTATCTACGGTTCCGGTTGTCTGATCACTGAAGGTGCTCGTGGTGAAGGTGGATTCTTGGTGAACTCCGAAGGTGAACGTTTCATGGAACGTTATGCCCCCACTGCCAAGGATCTGGCGTGCAGAGACGTTGTGTCGCGTGCCATCACTATGGAAATTAGAGAGGGCAGAGGTGTCGGCAAATTGAAGGACCACATCTACTTGCAATTGAGCCACTTGCCACCATCCGTTCTACACGAGAGATTGCCAGGTATTTCTGAGACGGCAGCTATCTTTGCTGGTGTCGATGTCACCAAAGAGCCTATCCCAGTGTTGCCCACTGTCCACTACAACATGGGTGGTGTGCCAACCAAATGGAACGGTAATGCTCTAACGATTGACGAAGAAACTGGTGAGGACAAGGAGATCCCAGGTTTGATGGCCTGTGGTGAAGCTGCGTGTGTTTCCGTTCACGGTGCCAACAGATTGGGTGCCAACTCGCTATTGGACTTGGTGGTCTTTGGCCGTGCCGTTGCCCACACCATTTCTGATGAGCTGCAGCCAGGCCTGCCTCACAAGCCATTGCCAGCTGACTTGGGTAAGGAATCTATCGAAAACTTGGACAAGGTAAGATACGCACACGGCAGCCAGCCAACTGCGGACATCAGATTGGCCATGCAGAAGGCCATGCAGACCGACGTTTCCGTGTTCAGGACCCAGGAAACTCTAGACCAAGGTGTCAAGAACGTGCTAGCCATTGACAAGGAATTCCCAGACGTGCGCACCACCGATAGATCCATGATCTGGAACAGTGACATGGTCGAGACATTGGAGTTGCAAAACTTGTTGACCTGTGCCACTCAGACCGCCTGCTCTGCCGCTAATAGAAAGGAATCCCGTGGTGCCCACGCCAGAGAGGACTACCCAGAGAGAGATGACAAGCACTGGATGAAGCACACTCTGTCTTGGCAGAAGTCTACTGGTGATGACGTCAAGATCAAGTACAGAAAGGTCATTACCCACACTCTAGATGAAGCTGAGTGTAAGTCCATCCCACCAGCCGTCAGAGCCTATTAAACGCATGAACAAATGCACGCGCACCTGAAAACTTGTATTTGAAACCCTTTTCCTACGTATTTATTTCTATTTATTATTTATTTATTCGTGAATATATATATAACGAACATGTCGAGTTGATGTTATCAATTTCATGCTTCTATCTCGAGGTCTAAGGCGTGGAGCGGGAAATGGGCAAAGTACGAATAGCGGTACAGGGTTGTTGCCATGGTGAGTTAAAGAAAGTGTTTGCGCAAGTTACCAGAATACATGAGGAGAATCCACTGGATCTTTTACTGATCTTGGGGGATTTCCAAAGTATAAGAAATGAGGAAGACCTACAATCGCTGAGCGTGCCCGCAAAATACCAAAGAATGGGTGATTTCCAGCAGTACTACCTGGACGATGAGCTCAAACCGCCATGTATGACTCTGTTCATTTCTGGTAACCACGAATCCATGCGCCATTTGATGCTTCTTCCGCATGGGGGGTACGTGGCTCCCGATATCTACTTTATGGGGTATTCGAACGTGCTGTGGTACCGTGGCGTTAGAATTGGCGGACTCAGTGGTATTTGGAAACGTTGGGATTATGCCAAAGTGCGACCCGGTTGGGAGGAACTTGAAGAGTCTGGATCCTGGGGCGAAAGAAAGAAAGAGCTGTACCATGTGAGAAGGACTGACGTGGAGCCACTGCAACGCATTGAAAAGCCGCTACACATTGTCATGAGCCATGACTGGCCTAATGGGGTGGCTTATCATGGTGATTTGAAAGCTTTATTGCGTAAGAAACCTTTCTTTGAGAGGGACGTACGACAGCGGCAACTAGGTAGTCCGGTGTCTTGGGAACTTCTGCGGAAGCTGAAGCCCCGTTGGTGGTTGAGTGCACACTTGCACGTCAAGTACGAGGCCCTCGTCAAGCATGGCAAGCGCAGAGTGACCAATGAGGACGAATTGGAGCTCGATCTATCCGACGAGGAAGAAGAGGAACCGGGCGAGACCCACTTCTTGGCGCTAGACAAGTGCCTGCCGCGCAGACAATGGCTCGAAGTGATCGAAGTGGAATCAGACGAGTCGCACGAGTCTTGGAATCACACCGATACGCTCTACTGGGACCCGGAGTTTATCTCCAACTTGGGGGGCACACCATCGAACGGCTACGACATCCCAGCCTACTCCAGCGGGATCCAACGGCAGGAAGCGTTGCAAACGTCTCAATTCGTACAAAGGTTTTTCTAGTTATTTGTATAAGAATTCGTGAAATAATATATTTACTCAGAACTTGAACACCTGCTCCTCTCTGTAGCCCAGGTCCTTCAAGGCGCCCTTCAATTCTCCCTGCTCGGCGGGACTCTTCTTGTTGCCCGAGATGGCCTCCATCATAGGTGGTGGACCACAGACAAACAGATGGGTCTTCTCGCTAGGTTTGGCCGCGTGCGCACCGATAAAGTCGCTGCTGATGAAGCCCTTCTCGCCCTTCCAGTCACCTTCAGCCTTGTCCACAAAGTATGTGATGTTCACCTGGTCTGGGTGCTTCTCCTGCAGGCTGTCCAGCTCCTTCTTGAGCAGAATGTCGGACGCGCTCTTGTTGGCGTAGTACAGGCTCACTTTGGTCTTGTCCTGTGGGTTCTCAGAGACGCTTCTCAAGAGCTGGTAAAGGGGAGTGATACCACTGCCTCCGCCAATCAGGGTGATGGAGTCGAAGGCATTGGGCTGCCACTGGAACTTCTTGATGGGGCCCTTGAAGGACAGCGTATCGGAGGGTTTCAAGCTGTGGATGTGCTGGCTCATCTTACCCTGTGGGTACGACTTGATGACGAGCTCGAACTCGCCCTTCTTGTCCAGCTCACTGACAGGCGTGTATGGTCTGACGACGTTGTTGCCCTTCTCGGTGACGTACTTGGTCATAAGGGCGGAGCAGAGGGTCAAGCCTAGCTCCTGCTCCGGGGAGGGCAATGCAAAGGTGAATTTCTTGGTGTCGTGCGACTCGTCCTCGACCTTGGTCAGCTTGAGGTCGATCCACTTGTCCTCGCCAGTGAAAGCTGGCTTGGCCTCGTTTCTGATGGCGTTGCCCGCTCTCGTGGCGTAGAATGCTGAGCATGCCACGGCTGCGGCACCGAATGCAATGGGGACGTATTTTGTGTTACCTCTTGAGAATCTAGCCAACATAGTCGAATACAACTGCTTTCTTAGCAAACTTTTGGGTCTCTTCTAAAGGATAATCCCCAAAGGCAACGTTTACGTGTGTGGATTCCATGAGATTGGCACCTTTTATATTAGGGATGCATCTCCTTTCTACACGTGAAAAGGTGAAAGGTGGGCCAATCACTACCAAGATAATCTCGCTCGAAATCTTCGAACTTTCGCAAGGAGTCAATCACTGCCGCAAGAAGCATGCCCCTTCTGAAGCAGGGGGGGGAGGGACAAGATGCCACGATTGTAGTGACTATTAGTAAGAACTGGTGAGGCTGGTCGGTAGCAATCGAAAGTACATCATGATCACATCGCATCCCGTTTTGACGTATTTCAATTTTTTTTTTCAATAGGTGAAAAAGTTTAAATATTTCAGCTCATCGCAGCGCAATTGAGTAGGGGAAGGGCTACGAGAGCAGCAGCAGTAGCAGCAGCAGCAGCAGCAGCAGTTACAAGATTAGTGCTGATAGCAAATAGAAGTAGCAGTAGTAAGTACTAGCGCAGTCATGAACAGCAGTGCGCTCAGTAGGTTGAACCACAAGGAATTGCTCAATTTAGCCAGGAAGAAGTGCGTTACGCCGCTGCTTCCGCAGCTGCACAAGGGTCAGAACGGCAGAGTGTGTGTAGTCGGGGGCTGTGAGGATTACACGGGGGCGCCCTTTTTCAGCGCGAGGGCCACAGCGCTGATGGGCTGCGACATGACCCACGTCATCTGCGAGCAGAGTGCGGCGACGGTGATCAAGAGCTATTCGCCCGATCTCATGGTGCACCCGTACCTGCACGAGGGAGGCCCAGGCGACACGGCCAAGATCCAGGCGCTCGTGAACCGAATGCATGTGCTGGTGGTGGGTCCCGGGCTCGGTCGAGAGGACTTCATGCTCGAGAGCGTCAAGGAGATTATCCGGTACGTGCTGGAAGAGCACGGTGGGTCCATCCCGATAGTGCTGGATGCCGACGGGCTGTGGCTGGTGACGCAGGACGAGCAGGTGCGCGAGATGCTCAAGAAGTTCCCGCGGGGCCGCATCGTTCTGACGCCCAACGTGGTGGAGTTCAAGAGGCTGGCAGACGCGCTGGACCTGGGAGACCAGCCCGGGGAGCTCGGTGCGCGCATCGCAGACGCCCTCAAGTGCGTCTTGGTGGAAAAGGGCCCACAGGACAAGATCTTTGCGCACGGCACGTGCCTGGTCAACGAGAGCGAGGGCAGCCTCAAGCGGGTCGGAGGCCAGGGCGACACGCTGACGGGCACCATCGCATGCCTGCTGGCGTTTAGCCGTGCGCGCCACGACTTCCACGTGTGTGGGGACGAGAAGGAGCCGATCGAGTGGATCCAGCACGCCATGCTGAGCTGCTACGCCGGCTCCGCCGTGACCAGGGAGTGTGCGAAGCTGGCATTCGCAGACCGGGCGCGGGCCATGCAGACGTCAGACGTGAATGCGCGCGTCGGGGACGCCTACGAGAAGTTGCTGGGGCAGCGCCAGCGAGACACCGAGTGAAGCAATGCCAGATTTGCCCAACGCAGTGTTTTTAGCACGTATACAGGTACGCATGATGTTTATGTAGTGGGTAATACCACCTGTGGCGTCCACACCCGTGAGGCTACCCGTGGGGGTTTACAGAAATGAAAAAAAAAAAAAAATAGAGACACAGAGCTTGCCAACGCCCAGAACACTGCTCCTGCGGCGGCGGCGTCTTCGCGAGTCCTGCGGGACGTCGAAACCTGCCTGCAGCAGCACAAGACGTCTCCGCCACGCACACTGTGGGACATGAAGGCAGTCAGTTGGTCGTTGTGGCACGCGGAATTTTTTTTTTTTTTTTTTTTTTTTCGGTTTTGTGACATGGCGACACTGTGACGCCTCAGTCCGGCAGGCACCGCGGACACAGCCGGACACGGATTCCAAAAAAAAAAAAAAAAAGTGGAAGCCGCACTTCTCCCCTTTTAATGCATCTAATTACAGGACTCCCAGCCAGATTCGGAATAGTGGAAGCTCGGCGTCCTTCGCATTGGGTGAGTGGAGACAAAAGTCGCCCAGTGACCTTCCTGACCTTCCTGACCATTTGACCATCGTTCAAGTGGTCAACCATTAGTATATAAGGCATTGCGATGTGCGCTACGACTGGAAACTTTTCCATTTCATTGGCAGGCTACATATAGTCAAGTTCAAACCAAGAACCACACACACATACCACCTACAATTGCAATGCCTAAGCTAGTTTTGATCAGACACGGTCAGTCCGAATGGAACGAGAAGAACCTTTTCACCGGCTGGGTGGATGTCAAGTTGTCCGCCACCGGTGAGAAAGAGGCCAAGAGAGCCGGTGAGCTGTTGAAGGAGAAGAGCGTCAAGCCAGACATTCTTTACACCTCGAAGTTGTCGCGTGCCATCCAGACCGCCAACATCGCTCTTACCGAGGCCGACAGACTTTGGATCCCAGTGAGAAGATCGTGGAGACTAAACGAGAGACACTACGGTGCCCTGCAGGGCAAGGACAAGGCTGCCACTTTGAAGCAGTTCGGTGAGGAGAAGTTCAACACCTACAGAAGATCGTACGACGTGCCTCCTCCACCAATCGAGGCCTCCTCCCCTTACTCTCAGAAGCACGACGAGAGATACAGAGACGTGGACCCAAGCGTGTTGCCCGAGACCGAGTCCTTGAAGTTGGTCATCGAGAGACTGTTGCCCTTCTTCCAGGACGAGATCTCGCACGACTTGCTAGAGGGCAAGACTGTGTTGATCACTGCCCACGGTAACTCTTTGAGAGGTTTGGTCAAGCACCTCGACGGTTTGAGCGCCGACGAGGTCGCCAAGTTGAACATTCCTACCGGTATCCCATTGGTGTACGAGTTGGACGAGGAGTTGAAGCCAACCAAGCCTCGTTACTACTTGGATCCAGCTGCTGCTGAGGCCGGTGCCGCCGCCGTCGCTGCCCAGGGCCAGAAGAAATAGACAATTTAGCAATTTTTTCAAATAGAGTGTGATGATGAAATTTTTATACTTTAGTGATATTACTTTAAATTGCAGATTGAATAACGAAAGAGATTAGATGCGTGGCGTTTTAAGATTAATTTTATACACAAGTTAATAGCGTTGACGTGAAGTAGTTGTTGTTCTCGTCGCAGTGGGCAGGTGGGCCGGCACCGTGCCATTCGTGACGGGGAGAGAGGGAGGAAAGGCTACTCGGTGACGTTGAACCGTATCTTGAGAAAGGTGCTGCAGATCATCCGCAGCGACTCCACGTCTTGCAGAAACCACAGCTCCACGAGCCGCGAGGCCATCCTGCACAGCTCCACTGAGTCCAGCAGCGAGCTCGCGGCCTCTCTGTAGTTCAGTAGAATTTCCACCACGTCGTCGTAGTCCTGGTCGGGTTGCAAAAGCTCTCGATGCACGTTCAAAAGGAGCACCACCACTATGCTTGCGACCAATGTCTCTATCGGATATGTGTCCGTCAATATGTGGTCCCACAACACCAGCACGTAATCCCGGGGCAGCTCTCGCAGAAAGAGAACCCTGGTCCATCGCAGAAGCCATAGGAGATTCGTGTGGCTGCCCTCGCGGTACAACTGTGCGTGTATGCCCGGACTGCAAACTTTGAGCAACGGCGCAAAGATGTGCTGCTCCCACTGCGCTAATCGTGTCTCGTCGTAGAACAGCGGGACTAACTTCTCCATAAGCCTTTCGAAGATGCACATCGCTGCATGCGGTTCTCGCAGCTGTAACCACGCCATGGCTAGCAATTCGTGATAACCCTGCTTGTACGACCACTGATGCCGGTCCAGCACCATGCATATTGAATCCAGCAGCACTTTCTGAACCTCGGGCTCCAACAGCTCGTCGTCGTTAAGTCGACGTAAATCCAATTCTATAACTTCCTTCTCAGGTGGAGATGCCGCCGGGGGGAGCGTTGGAGGTGTCAACCGTCTCAATTGTTGCTCCGGCTGCACATGCCGTCTACCCGCAGGTGCACTGTCCTCCTCCATGACTAGCACCTTCCACAACCAACCTCGACCTTTGCCCGCATCGCTGCACCTGTAGAGCTCACCTCGCCACACGCCACGCTGCACCAGCTCCTCCCGGCTGCCGTAACGATCCACCGCCACCTGCCGCAAGTCCATCGGGAGGGAAATTGTTGGACTCGAGGACATTGTTTGGGATTTATGTCTACCTTAATTAATATATGCATTCATATACATATATATATATATATGTATATATATACATTGCCTATTCTGAAAAAAAAGACCGATTGAACCCTGGAACGCTGATTAGGGCGCGAGAAGTAGATTGATAAAAAGCAGCGCACAGTGCTTGGACCAGTTAGACACACAGCCCTTAGAAAATGGGTTTCTTTACAAAATCAAGCTTATTTGATTTCGCTCGTATCCTTGTCTTTTTTTTTTTTTTTTTTTTTTTTTTAGATATATATATATTTTTTATGTGCATATCTCAAGAGGAGTGTGACGCTTTAGAAACCACCGCGCAAAAGGACACTGAAAGGAGCACGGTTCAAATTGTTCTTAAAGACGCCAGAATAGCGTGCCGTGCCGAACCCATACCGAGTCTGCAAATCTCTCCGTGCTCAGGATTAAAGATTACCCTTGACACGAACTATTTATGTACCTTGTCCACCACTAGTTTCGAGTTAGTGAGATTACTTGCTTACTTCGCAAAAAAAAAAAAAACAACGACTGAAAAGGCCCAGATCAGGGTGATCTAGCATTACACTCATTCAGCGCCCAGCGCAGTAGCGATGCATGGCAGGGGGTCGTCGTTTACCTTTTTTTTTTTTTTGTTTTTTAAAAAAAAAACTATAATTTCCAGGCCTCGAAAGCCTATGCATAGTCGACGCTCAGTTCGCTCAGTTCGCTCAGTTTATCTAGTTTCAGGGTGCTGCTCCCCACACCCCCAGCTTTATTTTAACCATAAAGTATATATCGATGGGTTATTTTTCTGCGTCTTTTATTGGTCGCCTGCTACGGCCGTTAAACCAAAGAATACGCAAGGAAAAAAACAAGGGGCCCTTAATACTTTCCATCACCATGACTATTCCTTCGAAAGCTTCTTTAGAGAGACGGTCGGTCATAGAACTCAAAGCAATTCGAAGTGGTTGTGGCTTATTGCATGGGTAGAGACCTTGAATTTAAAATTTGGTTGGAAATATTTGGCAAGCAAACATGTCGGATAGCACCCATGATCCGCAAAAGCTGCTGAGGGCTCACAAGATTGGAACATTGGACGTGGACTGGTTAGTGAATGCCAGAAACTTGAACACGGACAAGCCGGTAAGTCGTCCCGATAGAAAAGAACGTAAAGAGAGGAGCTCAAGTGCTAAAAATGAGGCGAAAAACGAGGCCAAAAATGAATTACCCCCGGAGGACCCGAGGAGTTCAATGCACATCAATGCCAATATTCCAGACCACATGTCTCGAGCAGCTGCCAGGGGTAGAAACAACTCGTCGTTTCGCCTCTCGAATCCCTTCGAGGCCGATGACGACACATCCAACGCATTGAGGAAGACCAAATCCCTGTCGGCGGCGTCCCCAGACCACCAAGAGTTCAACAGGCAGAGAAGGGCATCCATATCTGCATCTCATTCCGTGCCCCAGAAGAAAGAGAAAAAAATGGGCTTTTTCAAGAGTCTATTTAGTGGCATGAGAAAGGGCAGCTCGTCTCCTCCACCTCCGTCAAAGCAAACGTACACTGCACCTTCGAGCAGGAGAGGCAGTCTCAATCCCGGGGTACCACTTACGAGGGCAAGAACAGCGTCCATGAGTACAGGACAGCAACACAATCATCAGCACCAATCGGGCCATCACTTTTTCGAGCACCATGACTCGTCTAATGACGATCAGACGTCACCTGCAGAAAATGACGGTTCGCTGACCAGGGCGCGCACTCACATGGCAGAAGATGATCCCAACGCCAGGGACCCACGGCTTGCAGAATTTTTACGTTATTACAAGGCAAATGGGTACCCTGTTTCAGCGTTCCGCCGGCGTAACGACGAGACAAAAGGTTTGGAGGTGGGAGACAAGCCCACCGGACCCGGGGCTGGCTTCCAAATAGGACGCAGCGAGAGCAAAAGTGAGAGCGAGAGCGAGAGTGAGAGCGACGCCGAGCGAAGTCCAGGTGTGGGCGTGACTAGATACGATGCAAGAGGAAGGCCTATCCCACAACATCCAAAGAAATCAAATTTACCGCCCGCGCTTAAGGGCGCCAGAGAATCACTGGGCGGCAAGTCGGAAGGTCGGAGTGAATCAAATTCTGAGTCTGATTCCGAGAATTCATCTTCCAATCGCTTTGGTTCATTTCTTAAGCGTGTCACATCTCACCACGCTAGCTCAGGCACTAGCACGAGTCCCACCCGCTCAGTGCATCACCATAATCATCGTTTTGATCCTACAAAGCTGAGGGACGTACCCGGCTTGGAGAATATGAAACCTCTCAAGCATGTGTCGTTTGCCACCAACACGTATTTCAACGATCCACCACAACAGATTTGCAGCAAACATCCTCGCAGAGGTGAAGTTGAGGTGAAACCCAACGGATCGGTGGTTGTTCACAGACTAACCCCACAGGAAAGGAAGAAAATCCTGGAGACAACGAGCGCTGGTGTCGTTGTTGGGGGCTCTGGCCAACTAAAACTTTTGAACCAGCAAGCAGATATTAGTGGAGACGCGAGGAAACGAGAGGAAAAGGCACCAGCTAAAATGAGTTCATCTCATTTGCATGAAGACGGTTACGACGAAAACGACGAAAACGATGACGATGAGTCCCATACAGCCCAGCACAGAAATATTAGATTGGCAGCCGCAGAGGCCGCCGCTGAAGCGAGGGCCAAGGATACACCGAACGAGTTGGCACGTGTGAGTACTAACAATGAAGAAGAAGTT
This sequence comes from Zygosaccharomyces bisporus, assembly GCA_003707595.2. Taxonomy (NCBI): domain Eukaryota; kingdom Fungi; phylum Ascomycota; class Saccharomycetes; order Saccharomycetales; family Saccharomycetaceae; genus Zygosaccharomyces; species Zygosaccharomyces bisporus. The sequence continues at coordinate 15,869 of PPKA02000055.1, forward strand.
GGCGTGAGCGGTATGGCCAGACGTGTTACTATCGACAAACCAATGGTGAGTAGACGGTCAATAGCGAGTAACTCTTCCCTCTCATTGTCATCAATGTCATCCAGTGAGTCATCTGATGACGATATCTTACCGCCACCGCATGTCGAGATTCCTCACGATGTAGTATACACACGGTGTTGCCACTTGCGTGAAATCTTGCCTATTCCAGCCACTTTGAATCAATTGGTCCCTGGTTCCACTGATCCCATCCCATTATTACAACTGCGTAATCCTAGGCCGTCCTTGGTAGAAGTGTGGTCATTCAGTGACTTCTTAAGTATAGCTCCAGTCTTATGTTTATCGCTGGATGGGGTTTCGCTTAGCGTGGAGATGTTCCGAATCATTCTGAGCGCTGTTATGGGGAAGAAAGGCTTTGAAAAGCTATCCCTGAGAAACACTCCAATCGATCACGAGGGCTGGCAAGTTCTATGCTATTTCGTATCAAAGTCTGAATCCTTGTCCGCATTAGACTTGACCATGGTTCCAGAAATCAAGACGAACGCGCAGAAGCCTTCGAAGTCCTCTTTGAAAAGCTCAATTACAAGAATGCAAAGTAGACTAGAGAACCGTGGTGACATGAATTGGGACCTACTGGCGGGCTCAGTAGCCGCAAAGGGCGGATTGGAAGAGGTTGTCATATCAGGTGCTCGCATGCCCGCAGACCAGTTTGAAAACTTTATCGATGTGGCGTGCATTGCTACCGTGAGACTTGGACTGGCCTACAACGCACTCACAAAACAGCAGTGCGATGCATTGGCTAGGTGGCTAGTCCAATCCAAAGTCACTGGTCTGGACATGGGCTTCAATGATTTGAAAGGCAAACTCTCTGCGCTGAATGATGTCATTTGGGATAAGGTATACAACAAACATCAGAAGAACGTTTTCCGTTATATCTCTTTAAATTGTACTGGCTTGGAGGTGGATGCCGGTGAGGTCAGCCAAAATAATGAGGTCTTGAAGCTCATTAGTCTCTTGTGCTATTGCGAGGATTTAAGATTTTTAGACATTTCAAATAATCCCAAGATTTTCCCTCACTGCCTCAGTACCTTAATCGATTGCCTGCCTGTATGTGCAGGCTTAACCCGTCTGCATTTGGATTATGAATCTTTAGAGCCAACTTCCGTGGTGACTTTGGCGGAAGCTCTTCCACTTTGCTCTAGATTAAACTACTTGTCGATGTTGGGTAATAAGTTCGATCTAGCTTCTTATAAGGCACTCGCCGAGGCAGTCCGAAAATCTCCTTCACTGATAACGTTGGATGTGGATTACAGTGGAATGCCGCAGAAGATTAGAGAAAAGGTATCGCTTTATACCATGAAAAATGTGGACAACGAATTAAACAGGGTGAGATCAAAGAACTCTGCGAACAGTGGCGAAACCCCCCCAAGCTCTGATTTGCAGGAAGAATTATCAAGGTTACTCAGTGGGAACATCGAAAATAAGGATCTATACGACGAGCTGGTACAAAATTATGTACAGAGGGTCAGTGTCGCGAGAGCTAAGATCGGGAAAGTCGTCCACGATTTGTTTGCTATTAGGATGCAGGGTCAATTGAATGTGGAAGGTAAGGAAACATTGATCAGATTATGTTTTGTAGACGCCAGCTTAGAGAAAAGATTAGCCTTACTTGAAGAGAGAAATAGCAAAAAGCAAAACACGGCACAATCTGCTGTAGCACACTCTACTAACAACCCTTTCCGAAACCCAAACCAGACTTCGACCGCTACTTATATGCCCTCTAGCATGGCCTCCACTGCTGGCCTAGATCACACTGGTCATTCGGCTCTTTTGCCGTTTGGCCGGGCTGAAGTGGAGGCAGACCAAGAGCAAGTGCCTCAAGCTGACGATACTGTAGAGTTGGTCGACAGAGATGAAAACGGAAATCCTACAAAGCTTGATGATGGATCGGTGTACGGTGTCAGCCATCACCATCGCCACTCGCGTCGCGATGGCGTAGACAAAGAACAGCTCGGCAAAGCGGCAAAATCGCTCGACACCGACAAGATAAAAGATTACCTCATGAAATCAGATGTCACCGAAATGGTAGATGTAATTGATGAACTACACAATCAGGGCTACCATTTACACGATTTTTTCAAAAAGCAGCCTAAAAGCCCAGCTGAACTTGCCCGACTACCACAAAAACGAATTCCCTTGAAATCAAGGACAAGCTCAACAAGCGTCAATTCACTGGGCAGCTCTAATTCAAAGGCTGGTTCTTTGTCATCGAGACCCTCGAGCGATTCTTTGAGGGCCGTGAAAGCAGAAAACGAAGCTATCGACGCTGCCTATGATCAGGTTTTGGACAACCTGCAGAGAGATCGTACGCAGGAATGAAAGTCAAGACACTCTTTTGCACTTCTTCACTCATATAACCAAATTTATGCACTATTAATGTTTGTATTATTACAATGAACTACGCTACCCGGACCCGCTCATTTTTTTTACAAGGCTTCTTCCCGTGCGCTGCGCTAATCATTGAAAAGCAGAAAACAACCTTTGACAATACATAAAAACGTTTGCAAGGTCCTTAAATAGGTAAGGGAGGTCTTTTGTGGAGGCCAGTCGATTAATCAGTATGTTTAAATCTTCAATTAAAGTTATACGCTAGCGTTGCCCTCGATGGATTTCTTCTGCATAAGAAATTGGAGGCACTTTGGTGGACCATGTTACGAGTGATAGATGCTAACGTATTATAATAATAGTGAGTTTTAATACACCGAACAAGTCTGAAAATAAGCCTTCCTTTACATTTGGTGCTGGTGCAGGTGCTAATGGACAGGCGTTCAGTTTCGGTTCGAAAACAAGCTCGAGTGCTGTGCCTTCGTTTGCCCCTGGTGCTAATAATGGCGGCAGTGGCGGCAACGCAGCTGCTGCTCCTTCGCAATTTACTTTTGGTAATGGTAATGCTAACAGCGGCTCAGGATTTACTTTTGGTGCCAGCACTAATAGTAACAGCAATACACAGCAAAACACAGCAGCACCTTTCCAGTTTGGATCATCTGCAGCTTCTGCACCGGGATCTGGGGCTCCCGCTAACAGCGGCACCAGCTCTACATCACTATTCGGTTCTAGAGCTCCATCTTTGGGCGCCCCGACAGACAATAAGATGGACGCAAACGCATCACCATTTGGAGCTGGGAAGCCGCTCTTTGGTACAAACAGTAATTTGAACGACAAGAATGAAAAAGGGACCTCCCAATTTTCATTTGGAAACCCAAGCTCCACTAATGGGCCAAGTTCTACAAGTCATGACAACAAGCCTGCCGCGACAGGATTTACTTTCGGTGGCACCAACTCCGGTGCTAGCTCAGGATTCAACTTCGGAGGGGCCAGTAAGGACAATAAAACAACATCCGTTAAAAATGGTGAGCCTGCAAACAACGCTACCAAAGCAGCTCCCTCCTTTAGCTTTGGAAATGGACAGTCGAATAATTCTAGTTCTCCTTTCAGTTTCGGTAATGCAACAGCCAACGATACGAAGAAAGATACCCCAGCATTTAGCCTTGGAAGCACGGCGAATAATGAAACCAAGAAGAATGCCCCTGCATTTAGCTTTGGAAATACGGCGAACAATGGCGCAAAACCAGATTCGCCAGCTTTCGGAACGGCCGGTTCTGCTAATAACAATGGCTCTACGCAAGCCTCGGGCTTTAGTTTTGGGAATGCTGCAAAGGATAACAAGACGCAGAACTCTTCGCTACCTTTTGGTACAACTACCATCAGCAAGAACAATGACAATTCTGCAATTTCGTCTAGTTTTGGGGGTGGGACTCAAAAGGAAAGTAATAAGGAACAGCAAAATACAACCCCAGCTTTTGGAAACATCTCGGGTACAGCCAAACCCAGTGGATTTTCCTTTGGCCTTAATGAAGACAAGAAAGAGAACAAAGATATTGGGAAGACGACCTTCTCATTTGGACAAAAGACAGATGGCCAAGCTGATAATCAAAAGGATGCCACTAAGAAGACGTCTTTTTCTTTTGGAGCCAATAAGGAGGAGCCAGACAAAAGTGCTGAAAACAGTAAACCTCAATTTTCCTTTGGAGCCAAGAAGGATGACCAAGATAAAAGTGCGAAAAACGATAAGCCATCGTTTTCGTTCGGAACCAAGAAGGACGAGACAAGTCAAAATACAGGAACAAATAAGCCAGCTTTTTCTTTTGGAGCTAAGAAAAATGAACCTAGCAAGAATGAAGATGGAAAGCCCTCCTTTTCCTTTGGCGCAACAAAGAAGGACGACCAAGACAAAGGCATACAACCTTCCTTTTCCTTTGGGGCGAAGAAGGAAGAACCTGCTAAAAGTGACGTCAAGAAACCTGCTTTCTCCTTTGGAGCCAAGAAAGATGATGACAAAACGACTTCGTCTGCGCCAGGATTTTCCTTTGGCGCAAAACCGGCCTCGGATGCTCCTTCCAAACCAACTGGCGGATTCTCATTTGGTGCCGCAAAGTCTGATGACAAAAATAAAGAGGCGAATGCCAATACCGGAGGTGGATTTGCTTTTGGTGCCAAGAGTGAGGATGCTAAGAAGTCCGAGCCTGCGAAAGACGCTGGTTCCAAGCCCGAAAACGAAACTTTAAAAACCAAACCCATTGAAGTTGGTCCAGTTTCTCTAGACAACAAAACTTTGGATGACCTGATAACAAAATGGACTGACCAGCTGTCCGGCTGCGCTACTCATTTTGGCAAATATTCAAGAGAAGTAAATCAGTGGGATCAAATACTGGTCAAGAGTGGTGAGCAGATTAGTGATTTGTATTCTAATACTTTGGTAGCTGAGCAAACACAGAATAGAATAGATCAATCCTTACAGTATGTGGAAAGACAGCAGGACGAGTTGGAGACATTTTTGGACAACTATGAAAGGAAAACTGAAACGTTGTTGTCGGACGTGCTTTCAACTGCTGGTGGAGCTGCGGCTAACAATAATGACCAAAAGAGACAACAGGCGTACCGTACTGCCGAAACGCTAGACGAAAACCTGAATTCCCTTTCGCTGAACTTGTCCTCCTTAATTGCAGAAATCAATGAAGTTAGCAACACTTTCAATAAGGCAACAACAAGCAGTCTGAGTGGTAAAGATGAAAACTCTCAGCTAGTGAAGCTTCTCAATTCTCACTTAGATGCCTTAAAGTCACTCGACAATAACTCCTCTGCTCTCGATCAGAAGCTAAAGCTCCTGGGCAAATAATATTTCGGAATCTGACTCTTTTTTTCTAATATCTATTTTTATTTCTCATCGCTGTATATTAATTTGCATAATATTATACCCAGGGGTAGCTATTAATGATATGGCTAAGATGAATCATGTACTGTTACAACTATGTATTTGAGATAATATATAGTACGTTATGAATTAACAGGGTTGCAACAGCCTTTCTTCCCCATGGTAACCTGTCAATGTACAAAGCATGACAATTAATTTGACCATTTGTGCAAGCCCCTCCGAACTTGACCCCGAAAGGTGATACTTGGGATTAGTATCCTTCAATGCATCTCGTTTCAAGATACCCAGAGAGAGCTTTCGGAACTTGACCAAAAGTTTCTTCACTTCTTGAATAACTGTTTGGTTGGCACTGCCCATACTCAACAAAACGGCCGATATTAATTGAAAGACAGGAACAAGCAGCTCGAACAACGAAATGCCATTAGTATCTTTGCCCAAAAAGAGTGGATTATCCAGGCTTACATTGACTGTGAGGAAGCTGGAACTTTTCACGGATAACTCATCAAACACTAATTCTAGACCCAAATCTGGGTCTACTTGTAAGAGCTTACAGTCCTGGATGACTTGGAATAACTTATTTTGTATCAAAGCGTGGGCGCCATTTCTACTTTCAGCGATCCGAATCAGTAAATAGAGAAGACTTTTGAATGCCGTCAATTCGTATAGCAGGTCATCAATGCTTATATTTTCATATGACGAACTTAACATGGTATCCGCATTCTTAATGGTACGAATTATCAGCAGCAACTGCGTGTTTTTCACTAATGAATCAAGGATAAAATTTTCCTTGTTTATGTTGCCAAGTTGAATCAAAGAATCCAGTAAAAATATACCAGTAATTCTATTTGTTCCTTGCCCATAAATCACATCATTGCAAACAATTTCCACCAATCTTTCATAATTCATTTTCAGATCTTGCAACACTAGCTTCGCTGATTTAGAATCTTTCAAAATTCTGACTAGGTAGCTGTTTGTCAAAACATAGAAATCTGATCTCAGAGTAAAGGAAGAGAGTGGGGAATTGATACCTTGAACGCAAACCTTGAAGAGGTTGTATAGCCTTGTATCCACAGTTTGATAATTATCGATTGAAATTCGATCCTTTTTGTAAACATCGTATAGGAAAACAGCCAGCGATACTAGCTCTTCAGAGAAGGAAATGTCAAATTCGACATAATCGTTTATCTTGGGAATGACACTACCGAAAACCTCTAAAATAAAGTTGGAGCGGGTTAAACTCGAAAGCTCGCCATCGGAAACCACTATTTGAACCAATTGAACCCAAGAATGCAAAATAGCAAGTTGGCGTTCCATAAAGTTTTTGCGACTTAGATAACTCGTAATACAGGAACAAATGATCTCAGACTCATTTTTAGCTTGTTCAGATACCTTTGTAACTTGTGCAGAGTCATGCGTGATGGAAGGCACGGAGAGCGACGTCATTGTGTAAACTCTCTGAGACAATTGCATCAAAGATCGGATGGCACTGAAGTCAAAAATGTTGCCTGAGCACGTAGTCTTTAGATTAACTTTTTCTAAATCCAAAGGAAGATTGGCAAAGAGTTCCAAATTTTTGATAGGGCTATAGTCTAGTGGCAAATCCCCAAGGTTAAGGCTATCTAATAGAGAAAGAATCCTGGCGGAGTAGATCGTGTTGGAGATGAGGAGATCTATGAGTGAATTTATTTGAGATTTTCTACCACTTTTGGACAACCGATGAATTGCCAAACTCAAATACTGTAGGAAATAATTTCTATAGTTCAAAAAGGATAATAATGATCCAATCGATTCCGTTTGCACAAATTTTTGGATGTTTTTTGGAAATTTGAGATCAAATAACCTTCCATTCCATGAAGTGCAGTTGCTAACAGCCAAATCCAGCTCAAGTAACTTTTCGAATAGCTGCCTATCAGCAAGATAATCCAGTACAATATTTGAGGAGAGGGGATTACGACATAGTTTCAAAACAATCTCTAAAGAAGCAGTGGCTAGTCTCATGGGCGCATAATCAATCTGTTCGCCGCTCATCGTCTTTAGGGATGACTCTAAGAGGGAAATCAATGAGCTCAATAAAGAAGTTCGGGAACCAATGAAAGTTGATAGGTTGGGCCCCTCTGATAAAATATTTGTTACCTGAAAACCCAAAAGCATGTGGGCCACTGTGAACCTTTGGTCGGTATAAGACAAATTTGTGCTTATGAAATCTAGCACTTCTATTTTCAGCTGGAGTGCTTCGGCGCAATCAATGGGCCTTTCAACTTGAGATATGAAAGCGTCTTTGATCCTGGCGGATTCGTCAACAGAGTCAAATATTATTAGCAGTTTATTTTTCACCGTTAGCTGAGTATCCTCGCTTGAATTGCGAACAGCTATTTTATCCAATATCTGCAAGGATTTAGAGGCCAAAACGTAGTCCTCGACACCGACATATAAGCCGAAATGTGCAACGGTAGGTAAATTGAAGAAGATGGCATCATAGAACGAGCGTAGTCCATGCAACCCAAAATTTTTGGGGATAAAGTATTCAGTTTTACCGTGCCTTACAAATATTGGCGCCAGTTCTTCAATGAAAGTCTCTTGATTTGCAAGAACTTCATTGATAATTTTCACTGCCATGTCAACAAGTTGTAATTGCTCAGCACCACTCCCCAAGTCTATTGATAAGCGATCCACACCCACATCAGCAATTTCGAAAAGGCATTTGTAAGTTTTTTCCTCAAAGAGATAGTTGAAGACAGCCGCAGCTGGACATTCCTGGATATAAGTAAAAAAATCCTCTGTTTCCACTAGCTTGTCAAGGTTAACACCAGCTGCCATCGAGTCTAAGATAACATTGTAGTTAAAGGAAAACATTGCTTGCTCTATGATTTGAAGTATTGGCAATTGAACTGATCTTACACTCCAAATGTGATGTAGCTTAGTAGAGTGGATGAAGACTTCATTAAAAATGTAATCAAAGTAGGGCCAAATGCCTGCTTTTCTGTAACTAGCTCCTAGTTTCATTGGGAAAGCCAGTTTGCCAAATGTCATGTAATCGCTATCTGGCTCTTTGGACTCAATAGCTATAAGTTTACCAAAGAGCTGTAAAAACCCGACAACCTCAGAAAAATTGGTCAAAACCGAAGTAAAAATGTCTCGATAAGAAGCTGGCAAAGTGGCTGTTGATGATTTTTTAAATATCAAAGCATCCAAAGAATACCAAAACTTCGCTCTTTCGGATTCTAATTTGGGAACCAACTCACTCAATGTTTGAAAACAAGCGCCAATCAAGGGAGTATCTAATTTGGCGAATTCAAATAAAATATCGATGAATAAGTTGGTCAATGACTTTTTCACCTCGTTATTAACGTTATGGGCAACGGTGCTGATTAGTGTTAGCAAAGGCGAAATAAAGACCACAGTTTCCTCATTCAAGCCTTCTTCAAATGCTACTGCTGTCAAATCCACCTCACCTGACTCCTGACGTTGCTGCCTTCGTTGCATTTTTTCCGTCAACTTATTGATTCTTGAAATATAATCACCGATGCACTGTGCGATAACTTGCCAGGAGACACTGTTGTTACCACCAATGTAATGATAAGCACTCAAAGAGTTCTCCGCACCATATGATAGACTGGAAATCATCAAATAAAAGCACGATCTCATGAGATTGTCACTGCACTTAGCAGCCCATTCAATGAAACCATATGCATTTGACTCCTTGTCCTGCCAAAATGATTTAGAGTACTCTGATCTATAAGAATAGAAGAAGTAGATTGTCAAAAAAAATCTTTCTAAGTCAGCTTTGACAGATATATCGTCCAAATCCAGGTCTTCTCCAGACAACAAAGAATCCTCCTCTGCATCTTTGATCTTGGTCAATAAAAAGGCACAGTCTGCTATTATCGTTCTGAGAGCTTCGTCAAAAGCCGATAGAAAAAATCCTTGGGTTTGTTCTGAGAAAACAATGTGTTGGAAATGATCATTTGCAGAGCCTAACATTTTGCTGGCAATATCTGAGCTAGCCACCATGCCATTGTTCTGGTGTAATTCTCCATCGTTATCCAACATCTGCTTCGGTACCAACCTTGGAATATGCCGCTCCAACAGAGATCTTACATCATAAAACAGGTCCAAGCTCTTTTCTTTCCCTGCTTCAGAAGTGTCAGCTGCAAAAACTAGTAATTGCTCAATGGCACCCAACTCAACTGCAGCTGTCATAGGCTCATCCACAGCAATGGGGAAGTCAAAGCTGTCGGCTCTTTTGGAAGGCTCCAGTTTACACCATCCGATGAAATATGATAGAAATACGAAAATAAGGGCCACTTTTACGGGTTTTGCGTAAATTGACTCATTTTTTAGGTCCTGAATAAAGAGTGTGTGCATATCTCTGACATCGGAATCTGGAAGATGATTCAACAGACGGAATGCGTGTAAAATCGCAGGTAAGTAGTATGCTATGAAAAAATCATTGGGGTCCAGCTCTGAAGCAAAATTTAAAACCTGTAGAATGTGCTCCTTTTTCAAAAATATTCCCTTATCAACTAATCCATAAAGAATTTGGCTGAGCATATCATATTCTCTTAGTAGGAAATCACGCTTGAACTTCACGTTTTGTTGAAATAGGGCGTTGTAGTTGTCAAGTATCAGTGCCCTGTTGACAAATTGCTTTATTTCAGCCAGTTCGGAGTGAATAAACCTGAAAGCATCCAAAATTTTCGATGCCAGCGTTCCATTAGAGGTCAGGTTTTTGTAAACAGGACTATCAGCATCGGCACAGTTTACAATATAGGCGACAATTTGTAAGATGAACTGTCTTCTCAAAAAATATTGCATCTTGCCAGCAGTTACAAGGGAAATCTCCTCATCGTTTTCTCCGTTGACGGTAGAAGGGTCAGAAAGAATCAGTTCACACACGATCAGTTCATCGAGATCTAATTCATCAGAAAGTGTGATGACAGCCACCATAAACTGTTCATTGATTTTATAAGTATTCCCGTTCTCGAGAGTAACCTCACCTTTTTCTAATTGTGCCCTACTTGTTGCATTTTTCCGTTTATTATCGTTCAGATTTAGGTTCTGCAAATCCGTTAAAAGCTCTTGAAATAAGGCCTCATCAAAATTTCCGATCTCTATAGAATAGTAAAGAGACTGAATGTCAGTAGCTGACCACCTCATAATACTGACAATGGCCTCTCTTTCTTGCCTTTGGGCTTTTTACAAGGAGTCCCTACTAAATTTGTTTTCATCTTGTATCTTGATCTCGGACCGGGCCAGAGTGAAAAAAATTTGTCAACTTAAAAGCGAGGACCCACAAGACAATCCGAATAAATCTGGCATAGAATAGCGTATGATCCTGACATTCTTTCTCGAATTCTGTCTTTCGTGGCACATAACACCAGACACTACATTTTATTCTTGGGGCTCCCATTCGTAAAAGCGACAAAAATAAGCAAGCCACTGCTCAGGGCATGGTACTTCTACTGCCGACAAGGGCGGTGTATTACACAGTCTTGACCAATATCAGAAGCTAAAATCTGCCTTAGAGATAAAAAAAAAATGAAAGAGCGAAGTCGATCATTATAATCATTCGTGCCACAAGTTGTTAAGTTAAGCGCTGGGTCATAATTTTTAGCCAATTTTTGAGCGTCAGTAAAGGACAAACTCACTTGGCTTTTGTTATATTAGAGTCCAATCTACTTTTTCTTGTATTTTATATTCTTTTACTAATTTATTTCATTTTTTTCCCTCGATTTCGCTTGACATAGGACAAACCTAAGAAAGCTTATACCGATAGATGGGTCTAACAAATGCGTGCTATTTGACTCAGATAGGGGTTGATCAGACCTTTGATGTTGGAATTGGACGGCAAAACTGCGTTGGCAGTAAACACCACCTCCCTCAGGCGCTACGAAAATAAAATTATACGGAAGAATGAAGTAAGAAGGCAATAGGAAAAGAGCTACGTCCTTTGACAAATGCATGACAATAAATCGTGGGACACCTTACACGCACAAAAAGAGAAGATCTCCGCGACGGGGAATTGAACCCCGATCTGGCACGCGACAAGCGCCCATTCTGACCATTAAACTATCACGGAAACAAAGAGCTCATGGCGGGGGTCGAACCCACAATCTTCTGATTAGAAGTCAGACGCGTTGCCATTACGCCACACGAGCTACTATTTGTTGAAATCGTCAACACACGGTTACTGTGTTCACTTTCGTTCATGACCACTCCTATTGAATTCCATTTTCATGCCAGACCAAGTCATCTCAGGAATCGGGCATCGCTTAGCATTAGTGCTAAATTCTGATGTTTATATCCGGAACTGAGCTCCATGAACCGGTTCTTTTTAGTCACCGCAGCATTCGCTTATTATACTATATGGCTTCTTCTACCGATCTTTGATTTGGACTGCGTAGGTCCATTGTTTCCTTTCCCGAGCGTCTATGCTGTATATATTCCTATCGCTCTCGTGCTCCTTTTGTTCACAACAGTGGGCACCTTTCTGGGGTGCCTGCTCCTGTTTGACAAGGACGAGCCCATGACTAAGGGATAACAAATCGTTGCCTATGTATTATTTTGTATCTTAATTAACTGCTCTTTCGTCTATCCAGCACTCCCACTTCTCAATGTTTTGTTTCAAGACGCTTCCATCCAAGGCATCGACATTCCCCTCCACAGCCTCAAATTTGAAGCCATTTGTCGAACTTAATCTCAAACCTTCAGGTTGATCATCTGCGCCTTCCTCTGTCTTCTCACCTTGCACAGTGTCTAGAGATTTCTGCCTCCTAGCGATGATCTTTTCGATCTCTTTCTCCAGAGCAGCTCTAATCTTGAGAGGTTGCCTTGCGATGAAAGACTCGGATTTGTTGCATGCTATCAGGATGTCCACGCCGTTAGGGAATCTTTCAGTGACCTGCAAAATCTCAAACAGGAACTCTGCTGTTGTAGTCAATTCTTTAGGGTCCACGGTGGCATCCACTACGAATATTAATCCCTTCAAATTGCTGGAATTCTGTAAAGTCTCAAATAGTTTGTTCCGGAGCTTTATATGGCCAGGAAACTCCATCAATCTCCCACTGAACGACTTTGTAGCGATGGGCATCTTATAGTCTTGAGCAACATTGGGCTCCAAAGAGGTGACTACAGGCCTCAAGGATCCAGTAGTAAGCAATGTGAAGAGGCTTGTTTTACCGCTTTCTGAAGGGCCAGCTATGACAAAAGTGGGCTGCCTATTCAAAGATTTACTCCCACTGCTAACAGAAATCAAACCGCTGCTGGTTTGACGTATGATCAGAAAAGCTGATGTTATCAGCACCAGGATAAGCGCCACAAGTACCGCATTACTTATCATAATGGCCTTAAGGGATCTACTAACGAGTAGTACGCCATTACTAAGTTAGCCTTACGTTTTGAAAAATTTCAGCTTGTTCATGCGTATATATAGAACCAGAAAAATGCGATGAGCATAGAAATGCACTCTGTACAGACAAAATAAAGAGGAAAGGATTGATGTTGAGATCAGCGGGGCTCAGAGTATGGACCTCTTTTAGATTTCACTCTTCGTTTCCAAAAGAAGCTCTCAAAGAGCTAAATTTTGATCTAGATACAGGTTCTAACAATGATAGTCGAAAGTCGTTTGGTCATACTGTGGATGAAGAAGGTGGAAGTAATCCAATGGTAGTCGATAGAGAACGACTATTTACCGAAGGCATGAACTCCGACTATCGAAACGAGCGAGGTGAGCCCCTTCAAGGAAGAAACGCACAAGAAGCAAGACTAAAACCTCAGACGTTACAAGGAAGGACCAACAGAGAGCAGCTACATCTCGATCCGGAAATCTCTAAGGCTATAAACAACCATATTTTGCTCTTGCAAATACCAAATAATATCAGAAGGTCGTCCTCCAGCTATTTTGCGGAGATGCATCAAACCAAAGTACACAGACCTGCGAGGACGAAGATGGAGGTAGATTCCCATATCGCATCATTGTTTCTGCAGAATTATGGTGCCATCTATCAGAGCTTGGCGGAACTTCAAAAACGTCTTGGAGCTGACAAGTTTAAGCCTAAACGTATTTTGGATGTCGGATATGGTCCTGCAACAGGTATAGTAGCTCTGAATGATTTGATGGGGAAGCATTTCTTTCCAGATGTGAAAGATGCTGTTATTCTGGGTCATTTGGACATGGAGAAAAAGGCTAAAATCATTTTGGGCCGACAAATGAATGAAATTCCAAGGAATACAGACGCGTCCCAGGAGCATGTGCAAGAAGACCAGCAAGATGACATCGACGAAAATGATGAGCTGGTTGGTGAAGTAATGACCAAAAAAATCAAGATTAATACAAACTTGAGAAATACAGTACCAGGCGCAGCTGACAAACAGTATGATCTTATAATTCTAACACATCAGCTTTTAAAAAGTGAGGAACGGTTTCCTGTTCAAATAGATAATAACATAGAGCATTATTTGGGCATGCTGGCACCTGGTGGTCATTTAGTGCTCGTTGAAAAGGGGAATCCCTTGGGATTTGAAACTATAGCCAGAGCTAGACAAGTCATGATTAGACCCGAAAATTACCCAGAAGAGCATGGCAAGATTCCAAGACCATATAAACAGGGGTCTTCTGGTGGTTATGACATAGAGGTTGAAAGAAAATCGTCCGAGGGCGTCAGTCAACAAGAAGCAGAAGAGGCTCAAAGATTGATCGCCGAACTCGATAAGCAATTTGGATCTGTACAAGATCGTGAGTTAGAACTTGAGCCCGAACTAATTGACAGTATTTCTAAGAAGGCGGAAAACTCAGAGCAGGAAAGCTATCACTTGAGGGTTGTGGCGCCTTGCCCCCATCACAGAAAGTGCCCTTTGCAAATAGGCAAACCACAGTATTACGAATACCCAGAGGGCGAGAATCTTAAATTTTGCAACTTTCAAAAATCGATCGCCAGGCCCAAATACACAATGGAGCATAAAAAGGGCAAGCTTTTGGCCACACCTTGGCAGGAACCTACAGATGGGATTGGCAAGAAAGGTTTAGCCAAACCTGGTACTGGCAGACCTAATGGCCGCAATTATGAGATGTTGAACTATTCCTATTTGATTATGGAACGTTCCAACATTGATGCCAAGACTGTGCAAGAGATCGAACTTCAGCGCGCAAATCCACCAAAATACGAAGTAGGTTCTCTAGGTGATAATACACAAGCCACTTGGCCACGTTTAATCAAACAGCCTCTGAAGCGCAAGGGCCACGTTGTCATGGATCTTTGCGGAGCATCTGGTGATTTAGAAAAATGGATTGTTCCCAAATCCTACAGCAAAGAAGCCTATCATGATGCGCGTAAGGCGGCAAAAGGTGACCTTTGGGCACTAGATGCCAAGACCAAAATAAGGAGCTCTGTGAATATCAATGTCGAAAAGTTTGAAACGATAGAGAAGGAAAAGATCAAACAACTCAAGAAAGAAGCCAAGAGACGCGATCTCCAGGTGTCAGAATCATACAACGAGTTGACTAATAGTGGCGAGGAGAATGTGGAGGACGTGGATAAGTTGGCTGAAGCGCTAGCGCATCAGTACCAGCGGGCCTACGGTAAAAAGGATAAAAAGTACACACAGCGGGAGAGCTAACTATGTATATAGTTTATTTATTGAATACTTGTAGATATAGTATTTTATTTTTTTTTTTCTGAATTCGCCACGCAGTTCTGAAATGCCACTGTGAGCGTCAGCCGTGCAATCGAGACAACAGCAGTAGCAGGAACAACAAACAGCGCCAATACAACGGGAAAGCTGGGGGGGCAGCGCTCCTCAAGTAACGTAAGATGATCTGGAGCCTAGTGCAAAGACATGAAGCAAACGAAAAACATAAAAAAAACCACTCTATTGAAGAGTCTTGAAAACTATATAATTCTTGAGCACGCTAATTCGACCAAAACTGGTCTGAACACATTCCATAGCGCCCAAAGACGCCACTCGCCACTCGTCACCTGCCCGCCGACGTCTTTGTTGCCAGCAGAGCGTTGTGATTCGTTGCAGCTCGTACGTGCTAATGTATATTTCTTACACTACTAAACATAGATTAATAATCTCTCTAATTACTTTCTTCTGAAAGAAGTGCCCTCGGACAATTTAGCCTTACCACCGGTTGGAGTGCACAACACAGTAGAGCAGGACTCGCAGGTCACTGCGGTCTGGGCATGCGAAAAAACAGTGGTAATGTTCAAACAACCTGGGCACTTGACATCCAAGAAGTACGATCTTGGCGATTGGACCAAAGTCTTTAACTTGTGCTTCCTAGCTTCAGTAGCTGGAGTTGGGTGTAGCAAATCTTGAACTAGAACCTAAAAGAAAACATGCGACTGTTAGTATGCCATTATAGGGATCGAAACAGCGTCTCCCGGGTGCGGAGAGGGCCTGCGTGTCGTTAACATCACGCTCCACATACCATTCTGTCTTGCTATACTGCTCTTAATCTCTATGCTGCAAAATGAAATTTCAGCTCTTAAGTACTGCGTAATGCTTGCAACTTTTCACATACGGAGCGCCATGCTGGAACGAAGAGCCAAGCGATGAGCCCAATGGAACCCGATGGATTTTCTTGCGTCGCTTTGTAAGAGGGCCGAGCCAACTTTTTTTTTTTTCATTTTTCTTTTGCTACAAATTTTTATTTTTCGAAATAAAAGAACAGTTTATTATGTGATGTATGGAGTCAAATACGAAATGAGAGGATGGACAGTCACTTGAAATATCGCTGAAGCTGGTGCTGAGGGCAAGAAGAGAGTTTCAAAGGAACATTGGACGAACTTCTGGAACTTCTTTGCAAGTATTAAGGGCTGTGGTGGGTGACAAAGAGCGAGCCTAGAATCGTATTAGGACCGCGCAAGAAGAGTCTCGAAGTTTTACGTCTTCGTTGTTTCTTGTTCTTCGTAACGAGGTGGTCTGGAGCACAGTGATGGGGCCCTAATGCACGAGGCAACGATTTGTAAGACCTCGCCGAGTTTTGGAGGCGGGGGCAAGGGAGCGCCAGTTCGTCTCCAGATTTGTGCTCCTGCACGGTGCAGATCACACTTATTTTTTTTTTTTTTTATTTTATGTTTCCATCGCGATGACGTGCGGACAAGGCCGCATTTCTAGTAAAATAGTACTGTCTGCACGCCCGCTGCTGCAAAACTACCTTGACAAAAAAAATCAGCCTGCTGTGACCGCTGATTTACAGCTTGCATGTCGAATCTTACACCTTCTAACTTGCGTTTCTCCCTCTCAAAACTTCTTCGACGATTTACGCCAGCCGTATATCGCTTTACCTAAAAGGGATTGTAGAGATCAAACGGCATATCCACGAGCACCTGACTTTGCGACAGTGGGCGACGTCTGTACTGGTCGCGCTAGCCAAGAAGTGCTGCACGTTGGATAGTTCTTGAGGTGGCAAATATGGCGTTTACTCGCGTCACTCTTTCACTCTTTTACTACTGTCCGTTTTTTTTTTTTTTTTTTTGGGTTCTGCATGCGAATTTGAAATTTACGTTTTGCAGCTGAAAAACAAATTTACGTGCACGACAGCTTTGGATATTCTTCAAGATGCAACGCTTGCACATGGTGGAGCACGAAGCGAGCTGATTCTGCTCTGGTACATGTATTAGAAAGAGAAAAATGCAACTCAAGTCTTTATCTTTTTTGTGTGAATATGATAGTGTGGGGGGAGGGGAAAACAGCTGCTTTTTCGTTTAACAGCGCGTTAAACCTTACAGGCCATCTTCAAACAGTGCATTTGAGTTGCCAGCTACCGTGGCCAAATTGTGGCAACTACACCGATGAGGCAGCCGGTCAACGCACTCATTGCTTCGACACAGTGACTGAATGCTTAGAGATGTTATATATCGCGGATTACCCGCCTTCAAGTCTCGTGAAACGCCTTGTTTGGTTTTTTTTTTCTGAGATCTAATATTCTTTCCTAAAAAAGCGAGTGAGTAAACAATCAGAAGTGAACCTATCCGGGCGTTAATGCTGTATAAGACTAATCAACTGAGTCAAAATTGCGGTTCACCATGGATGCCATGACCAGAGCACTCTTTGACCAACACAGCAGCTTGCCCACAAGGCGACAACCCAATTCCTCCGGTTCACAAGGCAGTATGGTGGATCAACATTCGCTAGTATGGGTACCCGATAGTGAGAAAGTGTTTGTGCAAGGTGAGTTGGTTGAGGAAAAGGTGCTTACAGATAAGGGGAACAAAGAAAAAGCTTTGAGTGTGGTTAGAGTTGGTGGACATGAAAGGGAATTCCCACAGAATGAGGTTTGTCCTGTGAACCCCTCCACTTTTGACAAAGTAGACGACATGTCAGAGTTGACGCATTTGAACGAGCCGTCAGTCCTTCACAATCTGGAAAAACGGTACTATGACGACCTCATATACACATACTCTGGACTTTTTCTTGTAGCCATCAATCCATATTGCAATGTGAGGATATATACCCAAGAATACATCAACCTTTACCATGGTTCGCCGAAGGAGGATAACAAACCGCACATCTTTGCCGTTGCAGAGGAGGCGTACCAGAAATTACTATGCGATAAACAGGACCAGTCGGTCTTGGTTACGGGAGAATCTGGTGCGGGTAAGACGGAAAATACCAAGCGTATACTGCAGTACCTGGCATCTATTACTTCGGAGGACAAATTACTCTCGACAAAGCAGGAAAGCTTCGAGCGCAAGATACTAGAAAGCAATCCAATCTTAGAGTCCTTTGGTAACGCGCAGACCGTAAGAAACAATAATTCTTCAAGGTTCGGTAAATTTATCAAGATAGAGTTTGATGAAAGAGGTAAAATCAATGGGGCACACATTGAATGGTATTTGCTGGAAAAATCAAGAATCGCTTATCAAAACCCTCAGGAAAGAAATTATCACATTTTTTATCAACTGCTTCAAGGGCTGTCACCTCAAGAATTGAGAAAATTGGAGTTAACCTCAACATCGATCAAGGAATATCGCTACTTGTGCAATTCTAACGCCTCTATTCCCGGTGTTGATGACGCACAGGATTTCCAAGAGTTGCTCTCAGCGTTTAAGATTGTGGGGTTCACAGATGACGATGTGGCTCAAGTCTTCCAAGTCATATCCATCATTTTACACCTGGGAAATGTGGAATTCGTCTCTGAAAAGGCAGAACAAGCGTCTATTAAGGGCGATATCTCGGCACTCTGTAGGCTGATAGCCATCCCAGAAAACGATTTCAAAGCAGCCATCCTAAAGCCTAAGTCGAAGGCTGGTAGGGAGTGGGTAGCACAATCCAAGAACGCTCAGCAGTCTCGCTTCATTCTTAACTCCCTGTCAAGAACTCTTTACGAAAAGCTTTTTTCATTCATCGTGGACAAGATTAACCGAAGCTTGGATCATGGCTCAATGACAGCTAACTACATTGGCCTGCTCGACATCGCAGGTTTCGAGATTTTCAAACATAACTCCTTTGAACAACTATGCATTAATTATACCAACGAAAAGCTGCAACAGTTTTTCAACCATTACATGTTTGTTCTTGAACAGAATGAATATTTAAAGGAGAATATTCAGTGGGATTACGTCGACTATGGGAAGGACTTACAATCTACCATAAACCTGATCGAGCAGAAAGGCCCACAGACTGGCCTTTTATCGCTATTGGATGAAGAATCGATCTTACCAAAATCCACAGATGATTCTTTTTTCTCCAAGCTCATTTCTACCTGGGACCAGAAGTCAAGCAAATTCAAAAGAGCGAAAAAACCTTCATGTTTTGTGCTTAAGCACTACGCTGGTGATGTAGAATATAATACGGACGGATGGCTATCCAAAAACAAAGATCCGTTGAATGACCATTTGTTACGACTACTTTCAGAGTCATCTAATGATATGATAAAGGGATTCTTTAGTGATTCGCCGAAAGTGCGCGGTGGATCTTTCAGAACCACTTCTTCGCGTCATAGAGAACAGCTATCATCTTTGCTGAATCAGCTATCATCGACCAACCCACACTTTGCCCGCTGCATTATACCAAACAATAGAAAGAAGGCCAAGGATTTTGATAAAAGACTAATTTTGGACCAATTGCGTTGCAACGGTGTCTTGGAAGGTATACGAATTGCTAGGGAAGGCTATCCAAACAGAATATTTTTCAAAGAATTTTATCAAAGATACCAGATCTTGGCCAATGATAGTAAAGTATCCAATGGGGCCAAAAAAAATTCAGAATTCCTACTTTCATCATTGCATTTGGATCCATCTCTTTATAAAGTAGGTGCTACCAAGCTATTCTTTAAAGCTGGTGTTTTGGCGGATTTGGAATTGAGAAAAGAAGAAAAGATTTTCGAGACTGCAATTAGGGTCAATGCATATGTCCGTGGTGGCCAGATTCGGCGTCAAACAAATCAGAAACTGCAAAAATTGAGAGCTGCAAGAGTTTTGGGCGAAGCCTTTAGGGCTCACAATAAAATGATGGAAGATCCTTGGTACAACCTTTATTTGAGAATTAAGCCGCTCTTGAGCTCCTCACAGGATATTGCCAAATCCAAGAAAGTCTCAAAGCATGCCAAAGAACTAGAAGCCAAATTGAAAACAGTGGAGGGCGAGAGGGATAAAGCTCTCGAAAATGAAACATCCACTGTAAAAGATTTAGAAGAAGTTCGCCGCCTGCTAGCAGCTGAAGTAGAAAAACTAAAACATCATCAAGAGCTGCTTTCAACGGCAAAAAGCCACCAAGCTTCTTTGCAGAAGAAATTGGATGACGCCAACACATTAAAAGAACAAATTGAACAAGAAAGACAAAAACGCGAAGAACAGCATGAAAAGGCATTAGAAGAGCTTACGAGCATTAAGCAGACATCCAATGATGGTGAAGCGCAACTCAAAGAGCTGGAAAAAAAGAATGCTGAGCTGGAGAACCATGTAGCTCGCTTACAAATGCAAGTTACAGAAAAAGAAGCATCGCTGCGCACTCTAGAGCAATCTAAATCTAAGATCTCGAAGGAATTGGTAGCGCTTAAGTCAAAAGAGAGCTCAGCAGAGAAAGAATTAAAAAAATACAAGTCAGAGCATCTTTCAAGGAAGAAAGAAATGGAAAAGTTGAAGTCGGCTGAAACCACAAGACAGAAGGAAATAGAAAAGATAAAAGCTGAAGCTTCATCTAAAGAGATGGAAATCGTAACCTTGAAATCTAAATTGAGCTCTTCAGAACAAGATGTCAACATCAAGCTGAATAATTTAGAGAAAAACTGTGAAGCAGCAATGAATCGTTTAAAAACACTAGTAGAGGAAAACGGTGACTTGAATTCAAAGATTGCTATCTTGGAAAAGGAAAAGAATAATAATAGTCGTGAGCTGACTTCGAAGGAGCGTGAGCTGAACAGAATGAAAGAAAAAAGTGATCAGCATCAAGAGGAAATGTCAATTTTGGCGGCGCAAAGAGATAACGTAGTAGCAGAGCACAACCAGGTAATTCAGGAGTTAAAAGAGACGAGAGCTCAACTAATGGATTACAAAATGAAGTTTCAGGCATTAGAAAAGGAATACGAAGCTTTGAGTGTCCAGGCATCCGAAATCCAAAAGACGAATGGGAATGCACATCTCGAGGATTCTAAAGTCAAGGAATTGGAACGCCGTATAGCGCAAGAAACGTCTCTAAACCATTATCTAACGCAAAAACTCTCATCACGCCCAAATAGTCCTAAATCAATAAAGGAGATAGGTCCAATGAGAGAAGAGGAGCTGAAAAATTTTGAAGAAATTAGCATTCAATTAGAGGATACAAAGAGAAATTTGGAAGCTCAAATAGAAGAGAAGAAAGACTTGATTTCCAGGTTGAGGTATACCGAGACTAGGCTGGCTTCATCATCATTCGATTCACAGCTGGCACATACCCAAGTTAAAAAACTGAAAGAAATTATAAAGAGCTCCAACATATCAATTAATTTAGACAATGAATTGCAAGATTTGAAACCATCTGATGTAAATCTAGAAAAGTTGGTTCTGGAAATAGATCATTTGAAAAGGCAACTAGACATCGAAACGAGAGCTCGCTATGACGCTGAAAATGTTGCGTCGGCGTTGCACAATAAATTTAGTCAAATTCAAAGATCGGATTCATCATCGGACATATACAGACTGAAATATGAGGCAAGTGAAGAGCGTGCCAAGTCCTTGGAAAACAGACTACGCCAGACGCCATTAAAAGACAGGACAAATTTACCTGGTAGTATTTTCACCAATCGGGATAATATTTCAAAATATGCAGATGAGGTCCGGTTTCACAAATTGGAAAATTATAAGCTTCAAGAGATTTTGGCTGACTCCAACAAAAAGATTACAACTTTAAACCACGATATCAAGCAATCGAACGCTAAAGAAGTAATGCTCATTGAGCAAATTGAAAGGCTAGAAAAAGATTTACACTCTACTGAAGGCCAAAATCAGATGTTGGCTGCAACAATAAGGCAGCAAAAGGCGCAATTTGAGAATTGCATTAATGATCTACATGAAACGGAATCTAAATCTAGAGAGTACATTAACGCTTTGAAGCAAGCTGAGGAAGATGTTCAAAGTATGGTAGCAGTCATCGACAAGATGAAGACAAACATAAAGCAAAAGGATAAGGTGATATGGCAAAGGGAAACGGAAAAGAACGAGCTTGAAATGCAACTACAGGAAACAGCATTGGAATTAAAAAGGGCTCAGGATATTAATAATATGCTCGATGCTGATTTGACTCATTTGAAAGAAAGATTAGCCAAGCGAGAAGACAACGCTCAATCTTTAGCAATTATTGATGGATTGAAGGAAGAATTAAATGACTTTATGAAGTCAGAAACGAGCATGAAAAAGGAAATCTCAACTTATAGGTATCAATTAGAAACTTTGGCGAATGAGTCAGAAGCAAAGCTTGCAGAACTTTTGAAACAAGTTCAACATTACGAAAACTTAGTCTCCACCTTGAGCGACGAACGAGACATGGCAGATGCTGCTGAGAAAGATTTAACCAAAAAACTCGAAATAATGATGTTAAGAGCGGATGCGCTTTCTGAGACTGTAGAATCTGTCACCAGGGAAAGAAATCAATTGCAAGCTGATGTTGAAAACATAAAAAGCGAATTGCTGAAGTCAAACGCCAATTTTGAAAAAATCTTGCAAGAAAATCATGACATTGCAAACAATGTTAGCTACCTAGAAGAAACTCTGCAATTGCAGAGAGATCAAAATGCGAGGAATGAAGCATTAGTAAAACAACTACAAGATGACGTAGAGTTGTTGAAGGCAACCGCCAAAGAAGAAAAACAGAAGTTTATTGAGCTTCACGAAGAAAAGCAAGCTCTTGAAAGGTTAAATTCTCAAGCTAATAGTAAAGTCGACTTTTTAGAGAGTCAGCTTGCAGATACGAGTGAGAAAGATGCTTGGTTGTCAAAGATGCATCAATTGGAAAGCCTTGTGACTAAGGAGACACAGGAGAAATATGAAGAAATGAAACATGTCAAAAATCTTGAATTGGTGGTGCAAAGCTTGAAGGAAAAAAATGATAGCCAGGCGGAAATGATAAGCATGGCTAATGATGATAAGGAACAGTTTGATGCTAGAATGTTGCAGTACAACGATCAAATAGCGCAGATGGAAAAGCACCTCTCAAAACAAGAAATGGATTTGAGGAAATGTGTCCGTGATAATGCGAACTTTCAGAATAAAGTGGAAGGACTTGAAAGAGAAATTTCCTTCTGGAAGGAGAGATATGACACACTAGCCTCTGGTAGAAGCAAAGCAAAGGCTACCCACGCAGAGGAAGTTTTTGTATAACCTGTCGAACAAGCAGCAAAAAAAGAAAAACTTCGATAATGAATATGACATGGTTACTTTTATTTACAAGCTATTCCTTTTTATATTTGTTTGTCTCTCGTCCTTCATTGATACCAAAAATGACCAAGAGTTTTTCATGCAAGGAGGAGAAAAATGGAGTCTACGTATAAGATGAAGTAGCATTTGTATTATTTTAATGTTAAAACCATCCTAACCTTTTAGTTTTAGTTTTAGTTTTAGGCTTTGGGTTTTCCTCGAGTTTTGGATAGTTACCTAAGCCATGTTGTCTCAACACTAGCTCAACATCACCGAATGCTTCTCTTTGCCCTTGCATGACAACTGTCGCTTTACCTGTAGACCCACTAGAATTCTTTACCTTACCTGTGAAGATTGCTTCTGCTACACGTTTGATGTCATTCGCAGTCAATTTTTCGATATTTTGCACCATCTCTTGGACAGGTACTTTCTTATTGCTCAATTGCACCTGTCTGCCCATGTCTTCCAATTCAACCAGCTTAGACTCCAAATTCATGAGCAGTGAGGACTTTAACTGATTTTTAGCCCTCGAAACTTCCTCATCCGTTAGTTGCAAATTTTCATTAGCAAATAAATTCATAAATTGTCTGGCGATAATATCTACCACGTAAGTGGCTGCTTGAGGAACACACGATACGGAAATGCCAAAGATGCCCGAGTCCGAGTAAGAATGGTTGAAGGAGACACAATTTTCAATGAAAAAGAACTGGTTCAACACATGTGTGTAAAGCCTAGAATACATGCCCTTACCGGGACCACCAGCGCTAAAAGACCCCCCACCGCCTAACAATGTTTGCAACGTGGCTACTGCGTAGATATCTGGATGATCTATGGGGTAGCTTTCGAACCCAATCTGAATATGATAGAGCTCAGGCAAATTGCCAAAGACGGGCGCCGGTGGAATGCAAGTTTCGCCTCCCGTATACACTGCAGGTGCCTTTGCAATAGGTGGATGAGAAGATTTCCAGTCGCCCAAGTATTTGTCTGCATACTCTAGGGCACGTTCATGTGATACCCCGACGAAGGCTGCCACTGTATTCTCTGGATTGTAAAACTTGTTTCTATAATCTGTCAAATAATATTTGGATATGGAGGGGACAAGTTCACGGGGGCATAATAATGGAGAACCCAAAGTCTCCCCAGAATAAGCCGTTGTGTGTAATAGCTCTGGCAAAATCATATCTGGCTTCAGCCACACTTCGTCAATCTCGTATTGTGCCGTTAATTTTTGCTCATCTATTTCCTCCTGTGTTATAAGAGGATATCTCACCGTTTCACTCATCAATTTTAACATCTTTTCCACCTCTTGGTTGAAAACAGAAGCTTGATACATCATGGTTTCTCTAGATGAGGTACATTGGTAATTACCGCCCAAAAGTTCCAAAGTCTCGGCCATCGTTCTACCGTCGATATGTTCTGTGGATTTGAAAGCCAATCTATCAAGGATGTGGGTACACCCTTTCAGATTCCTAGTCTCAAAACGAGAGCCAGCACCTACGTAAAGGCCTAATGCACTGAAATGACCGGGCGTGCTCGAGGTAGCCACTTTAAGACCATTCGATAGTTGACTCAGACGAAAGTTGTTATTAGCAACCTGCGAATAGAGCCTGGTGGAGCATCTAAGCATGATAAAAATGAATTAAATTGCCAGTAATTCAATTAGAGACCTTCCCAGATTTCAAATCGACTTCTCTTCGGTTCAGATCGGTTATGTTAGTATCTTAATAATGAATGGTGGATTCATTACTTCGAATATAAAGTTACGGCTTCTTTTTTTCAAGATATTACAAAACTTTCCTTTTGTGTATAATTACCACATCTGCTTATAGAATATTCACATACTACGAACGGTAACCGAAGCACGTCCATAGCGATACACTAATGTCAGCAAGAATAAGCTGCTTCAGCAGCGCATCCACGAAGTGGAAGAATACTTAGTGTGAGACCCATTTCTGACAGTGATGCCCGCCCCCTTCATATATTTTGTAGCAATAGCAAAAGAACATTTGAAGTACTACTTTTAAATGTTCTTTAATTTGTAAAAATCATTCTAAAAATCTGGAAAGTTTATTTATTTATCATTTCTTTGTTGCTCCTGTTCTATTAGCTTGTTGTATTAGCAGACTACTGAAAAGTATTCAACAGATTTAGCTCTCTTTTTTGAGAATCAAATCAAATATAATTCGTTTAATTTAACTCACCTGCAAATGCGTCGACATTTTTTTGTGTGTTTCAACTGATCTTTATAATTAGTCTCTTTCCTCATCACCTCATGGGTTTTAAAGGGGAGTTTTTTTCTCGAAGTTTTCGTATTCAAAAACTTTCTAACTTCCCTGGGAAGCCATTAAATCGATATTGTGATACGCTTGTTACGTTACGGTAAGAAAATCGAAAGAAGATAATTTTCACACAAACCATGTCAACTGAGGTCCTTTTCATGCTGACCAACTGTGAAAACTATTAGTGAAAGAGAAAAATAAATTGAATTGAATTAGTCTTCTTTTTACCAATGAATTTCATTACATTATATAATGATGTATACGGAAATGTCTACTCTTTCAAACACAAACACTCGTTAATATTCTGACAATTTGTACATGTACCCTTTGTAAGGTAATTTTTCCTCCAATCATTCCATAAAGTGAGCACCGAGCTTGCCGCACGTCCATATCAAGCCTGTAAAACATTGAATGGAGCATGTAAAATGGGATATAAAATTAATACCACTGAAAACTGCAACAAGAATCAATAAATGACAGATATTTTTTTATCGAGATTTTTAATCCTAATACAATACTTATTAGGTATTAGCTCACTTTCATTATGTTTCATCAGTTTGTGCTATTTTCTCATTCTTTGCAGCATATTATTAGGGCGTGCAATTTCTCCTCGATAACTCATTGATTATGCTTAGAGGAAACATATGAAACTGGCGTTTGAGTAAAACCATTGCGCAAGTGAAAAAGATTTCGATTTTCACTTTTAGGCATCATCTATTTTGACATCGATTGCGGGTTCCTACAGGTTCATCAGGTAGACGTGTATTTTTGCTGGGATATGCAGACTATCTATAGAGGAAATGATATGTTACAAGAAAATACAGACGAAGCTCACGCTAGTCTATTCCTGATAAATAAACTGCGACAGAGAAATTGATCTTGCCGCTGGCCTTGCCGCCGGTGGATTCTCTTGCCCGCTCCTTGCCGAAATCAGTATATTCTGACACTTTGCACTAGAAATTCTGTGCTCCTGGCCTCTGTTGACATCGCGGTTGGTGAGTGGTTTCCGATCCCTAACTGGTGTCTCACGATCACTGCTTTGGCTGGAGTACCGGAACCTTTGCAGGGCATTGCGGCAACTCACACCGGTAGCTCTATCCGAAGCACTTAGTTTCTCAGTGTTTACGGGTTTCTGGTCTTCTTCAAGCTCGCTTAAAGAGTCACTGTCATCTTCTTCATCCTTTTGAGTTGACACACTGGTAGGTGCAGTGCTTAGTGGGACAAATGAACTGGGGATTTGTGTCAACGCCTGAGATTCTGGGATTTCAGTTTCTGCCTCACTTTCGATATCCACATTTTGATCCACATCTGTTGGAGGAGTCCGGAGTTGCATGCAGGTTTCCTCCTCAGAAACTGCCCGACTAACAAAAAACTTGCTTGCGCCAGATGTCTTGTTGGTTTCAATAGACAATTTTCTTCGTTTTACTGTCTCATTTAATTTCGTTTCAAAGCAACGCTGCGGAGCCACTGGGCGTTGACGTTTCTCAACAGGTCGGCCCATCTTCTTGAAGAAAGATTCAATGACTGGTGTATTAACAGCGCCACTGGCCGATACACGTATTCCTGGACCTTCTGATTTGGAAGAGAGTTGCAATTTGTGCTCTCTGTTCACCAGTCTTTTGTGGGAGTCATAAGGACACAATTCCCCCATTGCAATAAGTGCATGCATATCGTGATCAATTTCATCGTCTTTCATCACGCATTGTTTCAGCTTTGTATCCCTATGTATAACATTACCAATGCATTGATACAGCTTTTCGCATGCTAGAAGGTCTCGTGGAATAGCGTTTAGACTTACTATTTTGCGCTGTGAAGGACAGAACACTCTTTGGTACTGAAATGCAAAATTTGCTAGTTCGAACTCAACCAAGAATTCAGATGGAACTTTCAACTTACCCTCGCGCTGAATGTACAACAGTATACGCTCCAATGTCCTAAACCTTTGTACGAGCTTCATAGCCGTGATGAGCCCGACTTTTGGTATTCCATTTGTATAATCACACCCTGACAAACACACCATAACTCGAATTTCCTGTTCACTCAATTTGTTCATAGCAAATTTGTGGGGAAGCTTGTTGAAGTCGTCTCGACAAATTTCAATGCATTCACCAAAATCATTTAATTTGGTTATTAAACGGCAGCACCCAAAGACGAGTAAATCTGAATCTTCCGAAATGATCCCCTGTATAATCCCACTTTTCTCCAAATAAACCATCTGTGCATCGGCTTCAAATGGAGCAACCACGTAAGAAATTCCTTGGGTCTTGCAATAATCGATTACGCACTTGGCCATCTCCGGAGTAACATCGACGCATTTTTGAAAATAGTCCATAGCATTTCTTCTTTCTCCAGCTCGCCACAGCCTCTCCGCTATCTCTTTACTCTCCTTTCGTTTATCCTTGCGTTTGATCTCAGTGTCCTTCTTGACCCCAATAGCATCTCCATCGAACACCAGATATGGCTCGATCTGGAAAGATCTCAGCATGCTCAGCTTTTTAACAAAGAACTGCAAGTATTTCTCTGTCGGTTTCCCAACTGCCAATTCATATGCGCAAGAGCAGGATGCTCTATGTAGCCAAGCGTAACCATCAATACCTAACGTTTGGCCTTCATATCTTCTCAAGGAAACAGGATTCTGGATAGACTTTAACTGAGGTAACAGTCCTTGAATACCCATATCAGATCAAACCAGCTCGAAGTACCGTTTTCGAGCTTCCAACGATCTCAATGGTACCTTTCAAACTCGTTCTCAGTGCTAAGCGCCATCTTTTGAAGCTCTTGATTACCGCATTCTTTTTACGCGTCACAAAACAAATGTCCGTAAAAATAAATGCGGCGCATTTCACGTGAATTCCGTTAAGTATACAGGTTTTACTTGCTAATAGCTACCAATTTTAATGATTTTGATTGATTAATTGAAGAGCACCCTAAGTCAATTAGTGTTCTGAGGAGGCAAAGCATACAGTTTATAGTAATCCACTTCTTGTCCTCCAAGTAATGCTTTTGAAGTTGTAGGAGAGTACAATACCCTGCGCCAGGTGGGTGCGGTAACATCACTTGTGAGCCAAAAATCCTTCCAATTGGTCTTCCAGCCATAATTTGTCGGGAATGAGAATGTTAATGACTTCTTTGCGCCGGATACCGAGTGCGACATGCCAAAAGTTTCTTTGAGCACCATGAGCCACTGATCGACTCCCGTCAGAGCACAACACATACCAAAGCAAGTAGTTGATTTTTTTAAATGAGAGCGGGCAGAGCTAACGCTTTGGTTCAGAGAGGCGTCACGTAGCTCGGCGCCTTCCTCGATGTCACCATTAATCCTAAGTAGCTCTTCTGGGGCTGTGCCAAAGAACTCATTAAACAAAACAGGGTCGGTGCCAGTCATCCTACTTTCTTTCATTAATTTGCTAAACTCATAGTTAGTGACACCTTGAAACACTTGAAAGATTTGTACTACTATGAGGAACCCAACCCAAATGCATTGAAATGCGATCCATGCGCATATTAAAAACGTAAATTTATCGTAACTGAATCCCAGGCACAGCTCTTCATTTCTTAAAATTACGCACTGAGGTTTTGCCCCCGTATGTTCGTAAACATCCTCCAATTCATCAAAATATTCTATGCACAAACGGACGAATAGCAACATGGCAAGTTCCATTAACAAAATGCATACCAGAAAGGCTTTGTGGTTCTTTAGACCAATGTCGTTATAAACCCAGGGACAGTAGTGGTCGAATCTGGCGATCAAAGAGTTGCTCAAGCTTGAAAAGCGACTTCTCAATGGTTTCCTAACCCACGTCTCAATACAAAAATTCTTTGAGTCAAACTTGCCTACATCTAGTAGATCTTTGATCGTTTCCCTTATGACTTCCGTATTCGTTTCTGCGGGTATACGACCGGGATCTGACTTCATCAACACTACCAGAAGGTAACAAACGATTGGCAACGTTATTAAAAGTGAAATATTCGCTCCAAATTCTTCTTCCATCGTTAGCGACATGATCCTGGAGATCCAAACGAAAGTGGCCCAAAATATACTGCCGGTAACGAGCCCGGAATATAACGGTGATCTCAGCAACGATGCAGAGGAAACCCCAACCACGTTATAGCATGGAAGAATATATCTATTCAATGCCTTGCCGATAGCGAGTCCTAATATCAGCACAATAGGCATTGCGAACAGGGGGTGTATATGAGCCAAAAGCGAGAATGCAATACCCAGGAAGACCCAAGGTATGAAGAAAGTTAAAATCTTGGCATAAAGATTATTGCTTAAAAGCTTCCTCATCGGATAACCATTAGAATCAAATCCACAATGGCGTAGCGCATCTGTTAGTGAATATTCAGTATTCATTTCACGCGCGATGGCGAAACAGTCCTTGCCATCATCAGTCTTTTGGAAAAAATCACTACCTTTTTGTATTAGGTAAATGAGTACATGAGGTTGGCCCTTCAAGGTTCCCCAATGCAATGGCGTAAACCCACCTCGATCAGCTAATTTGACATAGGCTCCAAATTTCAAAAGCGAATCTACTGTCAAAGAATCGCCTTGGTATGCCGCCCACAATAGTGGCGTTCTTCCATGAGGGTCTTGGCTATCCACCTCTATGAGCCCTTTGTCCACTATGAAGAAGAGAACATACAGAACTAACATAATGTTAGAACTATTCACCGACAAATGCAAGAGGTTGAAACCTTGGTCGTCTGTTAACTTTGGATCAGCACCATGCGCTAGAAGGTAATGTACGATATAAACGTATCCGTAGCGAGCGGCCCAATGCAGTGGTGGTGCATGTAAATTGCCTGCTTTGATATTGATATCCGCCCCGTTAGATACTAAAAAATCCACGACGCCAAGCCGATTGTTTATGCTAGCCCAATGTAATCCCGTAACGTGCTCATTCCTATCAAATTCGTTGTTAATGTCCACTTGCCCTGATTTCACCAACTCTTGCACAGTTGCCAGGTCACCTCTTTGGCATGCACTCATAAAACGATCTAGAACCTCTTCCGACTCTTGTTCAGCCGGTGACCCTTCAGCCGGTAACCCGTCAGCCGGTAGCCCTTCAGAAATTTCATTTGAAATCATTCCGGTTCTCATTTCATCTCCAGCAGTTTCACCTTCGTCACCAGAAAGTATTGGTTTCATTGAAGACAGGGATATTTCATCCAAATGCGTTTCCCCATGTCCGGCGTTCTGCCTCGATCCAGAACCTTCCACATCAACTTCAGTCGGTTCGCTGGTATCCATTGCAAACCTGTGTACTCTTTGATCACTGGTGCAGACCTGCTTGACAGCTCCAGAATTCGGCAGCTCTCAAGTTCCTTAAGTCTCCGATTATTA
>PPKA02000055.1:46700-68396 GCA_003707595.2 Zygosaccharomyces bisporus
GTAATATAAATGAAAAAAGAGTGTTGCAATTTTTTTTTTTTTTTTTTTCTAGTTAGACAACCATGAAGAGACTATGGACCGGCAGACCCCTGTATACGACTCATGATGGTAGGTATCACTTCAGCGATTTGAAGGTCCATGTCATTCAACTGTGAGGTCTTTTGCAAAGTCCTTATGAGCTTCTCGTTTCCAATTAATAGGCGTCCATTTCCTGGATCTTCTGCTGAAAGGGCCTCCGTTAAAGAATAAAAGAAAATTATTAATCTTTGCCGTAAATCTGCATCATCCATTTGATTTTCCAATACATCCGTGGCATTGTCGATGAGTTCCTTTTTAGTAAGCAACTCCTGTGCAATAAAGGGGATGGTACTTGTGATATTTGCAAAAATGGCAGCAACTGCCCTCTGGGATTTAACGTCATTCAATTGTAGCAGTTTGACGAGAATACCGAAATTCTTAACACTTTTTGGGTTGTCGAAATTGAAAAATTTAACCGCTATGGGTAGAGGGTGACTCATTAAATTGCTGATGAGCTCCAAGGTAGATCTTTGCAGAAGAATTTGGTCATCGAGCATCAAATTTTCCACGGTGGACCAATACTTTTCTACTGATGCGATGCGTTTGCAGACATCTTCACCTTCAGAGGCACTAAACGATGCCAAATTTGTAAGTGCGAGTAGCGCTTCGTAACTATCTGTCGTAGTGATGACATCTTGCGGAGTGGCGAGTACTTGGTCAGACTCAGCAGGCAACTTGGGTAAAAGGTCGAAAAGAGGCCCTATGGCATTCACAGGAGAATATTTTGTGAAAATGTGTGAGGGGTCTGTAAAAATTAGCATCTTAGTGAGCGCTCTCGACGCCAAAATTCTAATCAAATCTGAGGTATCATGACCGTTGAGCAAGTACTCAAGCACAACTTTCGTCCCACCTTGACCAATACATTTGGGAAGACTCTCCCTATCCCTTGTGACATTGTATATAATTCGTACTAGTTGTTGTTTGCAACCTTGACTCAAGGTACCGTATTCAATTTTCACATTGGATACTACGTCTTTATCCAGGATGTATGTTGTGTTAAATTCGAGAACTTCCTCTTTGGTTTCAATGCTAGCTTCCTTGTCCTCCGCTGTCGGATTTTTCAATTCATAATACGTTCTCAGATCTCTTATTGACTGAGGTTCAAAATTACCACTTGAATTGTAGTCCTGTGGATAGGTGCTCAAATTCGCCAAAATGACGAGAGCACCATAAAAGTTTGGATCCTTGTGACTTCCGTCGATTAAATTGATTAATGCTTCACAAAAAGCAGGATTTTTGCGCAGATATTTTTTTATTGTCGGTTTCAAGCTCAAATATGCCAAGCCTTCCACACAAACAGCGATATCGTCTGAGTCCTTATGATCAAGAAAGTGATCTACCAAAATGTCGGCAAGACTTGTAATATCTATGTTTTGTAACTTGCTGAAGGACCAGGTTTTGACCAATACTAAAACAGCATAAACCTTGAATGCCTTGAGTGACAAGGCCTTTTCCAACAGTGTAATGTAGTTTTCAGAGATGTGCACCCTGACAGTCTCATCAATGCATGCAATAGAAAATAAGTGGAGCAAACTTTTTGTAAAGTCCTCATCGGCATTTTCCAAAACTCTTTCTTGAAATAATCGTGCTACCTCAGCCCCCAAAAGAACTTCTGAACATAATGCCGTAAGTACCGGGTAAAGTTCTGTGAGAATGTCTACCATTAGGGATAGCGTATCATTACCCACATTAGCTTCGGCTTCGATGATCAGATTATCCATCAAATCCAAAAATCTTTTGCTAAACTGATCGTGGTAAAGTTTGTCCATCTGCGTGAATATCAAAAGCATAATTGATTTGACCTCTTTTTCCTTTGTGCGGTCACATAACTCTCTGATCAAGAAAGACACCTGCGAGAACTCGTAGGTAAACTCAGTCAAAAGCTTAAACGCCAGACTCAAAAGGTATTTGACATGCGTGTCTTCCCCTTGATGAATTCGACGGCGAAGCTCTACCAATAATGGTATAGTGCTCTCAGTGTCAGCAAAGCTTTCTGCAAAAGTGTACACCGATTGCAATGACAGTTCTTCAAAAACGTCAAGCGCTTTAGGTAAATCCTGTTTAATGAATCCTTGCAAATGCTTCCTAGACTCACTGTGGTCTTGGTAAGACCTGGTAATAATCTGTTCTACCTTTTCTGGGCCGAGTTGATTGACTATATCCTTAGGGGAGCTTGAACCAAAAACTTCGTTCAGGGCATCATTATAGTCCTTCACATCAGTAATTTTCAAATCAGTATCGAGCTGTGAGCTCAGAAGTTCCACAGCTTCCGATTTATTGGAATCAGGCATAGTTTTCTCTGCAGTAATTTGTTTATTTTCAAATATGTACTGCTCAAATTGTATCCGATACTGTCTCCGCTGAAATAAATGCTAATGCCACACTATCATGTAAAGGAATAAAAAAGCAGAGAACCAGTACACTTACTAAAAAGAGTCACCGTGAGGCGCTCGTCAGCCATGAAGACTGATAGGAGGGCCCCAAATATTGCGGAGACACCGCCTTTAGAGTCCTCTCTAGTGCTACCCTTCGCAGATGCTCCAAGCATAGGTATGTTAATAGGTTTTTAATATTCAATCATTGGTATGTCGAATGGGCACTGACTGACCTTGGAATCTCACAGTCCAAGCACACCAGAAAGATAATCAAATAGAGTCAATACTGTCCAGTAAAGTTGAAGAAGTAATCAAGAGGGTAAAAGGCCAGCTATATGTGAATGAGCGACCACGGCAGATATCAATTACAGTAAAGTTATTGTACTTGTGTCTCACAACACTCATAGGCAATAGAACATTGGGAGAAGAGTATGTCGATCTTATCTACGTGAACAACAGGGGCAATAAGCTTGTTCAAAGATACAAAAAACTTTTATTTATAATCACCTATACTTTGGGGCCTTATTTGGCCTCGAGACTAGTAAAGAGGTGGAATAATGGCAGGCTAAATGATACGGGAAATGATCATAAAACGTACGCATGGGAAGATGTTTCCAACACTCTCTTGAATATTCATCTAGTAGTGTTTTACTTCAAAGGTGCATATTATGATATTTCAAAAAGATTATTAGGTATGAGATATGCCATCGCCCATAGAGTGGAAGATGAAGAAGCCAAGTTTAGAAAATCCAGTTCTGACCGCTACAAAATTCTGGGCTATTTTTTGTTAATACAGGGAATCTTAAAAGGGGTTCCGTCAATGCTACAACAACTTAAATATCTAACCGGCCTCACTAATAGCTCACTAAGGAAAAAATACGGAAATGACCAAAAAACTTTTGAAGACGTGAAGAGCAGCGGCGAAATTAATGGCGTGCCTAGTGATCATCAGGTGGTACACATTAAATTGGAGGACTCATCTCAGCTACCTTTCATACCCACCGTATCGAGAAAGTGCATTCTTTGTTTGAGTGAAATGACAGACCCCAGCTGTGCTCCTTGTGGCCACCTCTTTTGCTGGTCCTGCCTCATGAATTGGTGCCAAGAAAGAGAGGAATGCCCTTTGTGCAGACAGAGGTGTTTACGACAACAAGTTCTGCCATTGAGGTAGTGAGACTGAATTTATGCAAATTATCTATCTCGTTGTACAAATTTACGTTAATTGTTCATTTTACCATTGAAGTCTTAAATTCCGATGTGGAAAAGCAATTGTTTTCGCTTGTCCTTCTTCTTGGAAGACGCTCGGGAGGATGATGATCCTGTCTCAGAGCTGCTAAGCAACTCATCCAGTGGATCCTGCGGCGACTCCTGGGGTAGTTTTGATTTGCCCCACTGCTTTGGGTCTGGAATACTTGGTCTATTCACAGGCGGTATGTATACTTTAGGTTTTGGTGTGGGCAGTGTGGGTAGATCCAGTTCTGCCAATTTATTCTTACTTTGAGATGCTAGTGCTGTGGTGGACTTTGTCTTTGATGGTTTCTTATCCAGATAGGAGGGCTTGCCTTGGGTATTTGTACTGGAAGAGGCGGTTCTCACAACTGGAGCTGGACTAGGCGAAGCCCTATTGGAATTAGAGTTTAAATTTTTGTAAGATGCAGCCCTGTAAGGTGAAGCAAAAATATCGTGAGAAGGCGGAGGAGATTTCAAACTAGGCAGGTTCAAAGCATTGACGCTTCTGCCATGGCTGGAGGAAATGTGGTTGTTGTTAGCGCTCCAAACACTGTTGTACACAGGCGCAGCATTTGAATCGTTCGACAACGAAGGCAGGGAAGCACCTCTATTTAACTGCTGTTCATGCTTCTGATAAAGGGCTTCCAAATTACGATACTTGTTCGAGCTTGCTGGATATGTCTCAGCCAGGTTTCGGATCAAAAGATAGACATCAGCGTTTGGTGACGTAAACAAATCAGTGTAACTGTTCAGCAGGGCTTCTGCAGACATATTTCCTCTGTCGAACTCTCTGTTCAATTTCATGAAGGTGTCAATTTCAGCGATAGAACCATTTAAATAATGCTTGGCCCTCTCTTCTAACCTCAACTTCTTTACCTCGGGTGAGTCATTCGAGTTGGTTGTCTGCCTCCTACTGGAATTAATGTTGGATGACATGCCATCTTCTCTAATAACTCTTGAAGGAGCGGATATAAATGTGGACAGCTCGGACTGAAACAACTTGGGCTTACCTCTGATGATGTCACCGTGTTCGCCCAAGATGTGAGCCTGCAATTCTATCTCGTCTCTAAAAACGACGAACTTGTCGTCCAAACATGACTGCACAGTACAAATGTAATGAGTATTCTTGAAATGTTCGAAGAGCTGATCATAATTTTTGAAATACTGCGGTTGAGTTGGATCAATCCTGTCACAAATATGGCACTTCTCATGCTGATCTCTCATGTGTAGATATAACTCGTCATCTGAATAAAACCTTCTACCAGAACAGAAGGCACACATTGGATGCCCTTTGAAACCTTCACCATCACCGCGAGATTGATGATTACGCAATTGGTTTGGTGTATAAATTTTAAGCTCCGAAGGGAATGCATGCTTGAACATTGCACATATCATGCATATGGTCTTATTATGTTCATCCTTTAAATGCTCTTTGTATTTGTTAAAACTACCATAATCTTTATCAGCGTCACTTCGCTTTTCGTCAGTACACAGTGGACATCTGTATTTGAGTAATCCCAAAGTGTCGGAAGCCACCTGCCGAGAAGTAAAGTTGATCCCGTACTGTTCATTCCTCTCAACAAAGTTTGCTCCGATATCCTCGTATTTGGCTTCAAGTCGTTCCGTGAAGACCAATTCTTCAATTTCACTACGACACACTAAACACGTCCTCTTACCATATAAAGCACGCTGTCTAAATGAACATTTGTGGCACGTTCTATGGGAGCAAGGCGATAGAGCTGCATATTGCAGTTTGTCGGCGCAAATAAGACAATATTCCTTTTCATTGAACTCTTCACCATCGTCACCTTGATTTTGAGTACCGCCATCTTTATTCCATGAACCCCCCTTGCTTTTTTTAGCGAAGTTCTTCTTCGACTTGGCCCCACCAGCAGTCGCCGTGGACGTTTGCACTCTGCGATAGTCACCCTTTGGGATCTTATTATCAGAACCACTCATGGCCAAATTTTTTAGTATAAAAGAATGATTATAGTCCTTGAAAGGACAGCTGAAAGCCTGCAGAAAGCCCTTTAACGTCATGTCTTTAATCTCTTTTTGCATGAAGTTTTTGACAATGAGATGGGCTGCGAAAAAAATTGAAAAATTTTCAGGTCACATGGTAAAACTTAGACAAACGTGAGCGTTCAAACAATCTAACAACTTATTTTAACAATCTTTAGTAATTGGGTCCAATATTTCTTCAAAGCTCTATGAGCATCGGAATGAAACACGTTTTACTTTATTTCAATTTTTTTTTTTTTTTTTTATTTTTTTTTATTTTTATTAAATAAATAAGTACCATCCCTTACATATTTGGTAGGTGGTGAGTTGTTAAATCAGGTATGGGTACAGGATAAAATGTATCAGTTAAGGAAGCGTTATGCAGTTCTAATAATGCCATTCGATGCATGAAAGACCTCATATACTTTAGTTACTATTGTTTCATATAATTTATAGTTATATAAAATAACATAAATATGCTTAATAATAATAATAATAATAATAATAATAATAATAATAAAAAAACAGGAAATTTTTTTTTGGGAAAGCAAATAGTTAGGTCGAATGTATTCTTTTCGATAATAATAACAATAACAATATATATATATATATGTATATATGTAAAATCTAATAATTTTTGAAAATGATAAATAGTGATTAAATATTAATAACGGAATCAAGAATAGACTAGACAATTACAAATTAGAAAGGCCGATTTCTAAGATGTCATTCGATGAGTGAAAGAACTCACATGATTTAGTTGCTGAGGACTGTTCGCGGCTCTTCCCAAAAAAACAACAAAAATAAAGCAATACCTTTTATGTAAAAATATCATATTCTTCAAGGTAATAAAATTTGTTTAGAAAATAACACTAAAATTTCATATTTAAATCTTAATATTTATGACAGAAAAAAAAAAAAAATCAATCTGATTGCAATAGAGATCGTAGGACAACCATATTTAGTTATAATCGTAATCCCTATTTTTAATAAATATCCTTTGTTAGATATTTGAACATAAGAAGATTCATAGGTGAATTATTAATATTTATATCTTTATAAATTCTTCAAAATTTAACTAAACTAGTATTATCAAGTTAATTAATAATATTATTATACTTATTTTTTTTTTTTTTTTCCATTTTTTTTACTTCCGGGTCTTTTACATATTTTTAGCATGCACTACCTTTTTGCTCAAATTCAAAATTCTCGTACATAACAAGTACAAAGGGCCATCCAAACATCAGCTAGCAAGGTGCTATCGCTTCGAGCGTGTCTCTTCGTAAAGGATTCACATGCTTTTGAATACTCATGAATGACTCTTCGACACACCCGACAAATGTGACAGAAAAAAATTTGAAAAAAAAAAGGAGTAGCATTTGTGGACTCACATATTTCATGTTTGATAAACTAGTTAAAACAGTCTAATAGCTCTAAAGATGCCTTGATATTTCTTTGATGTTTCCTCGGAGTTATTGCCGCTAAAAATATCTTGTTACCCGCACAAATAGGTATCTACAATAAAGGAGTATCAGAGAAATAAAGGCGGGTCAGCCGTCTACTTGGCTTAGACACCGGTTACAGGT
This sequence comes from Zygosaccharomyces bisporus, assembly GCA_003707595.2. Lineage (NCBI taxonomy): Eukaryota > Fungi > Ascomycota > Saccharomycetes > Saccharomycetales > Saccharomycetaceae > Zygosaccharomyces > Zygosaccharomyces bisporus. The sequence continues at coordinate 53,971 of PPKA02000055.1, forward strand.
AAAGAAGCTTGCCAATAGCTTTCAACAGCTCTTCAATATGGACGAATTTTTTGGAGACGACTTAAACGAAGATGAGCAGCCTAGATTCACAGATTCTCCCGAATTTGAAACGCTAAAGGAGAATATCGCTGCACTTTTGTTCGAGATAAACGGGCAAATAAGTACCCTCCAGCAGTTCATTAGTACACTACATTCACTGCTGGACAGGAACGTAGCAAACACTAAGGTCGTAGAAAATATCGACAAAAAATCAATAAACAACATTCGTAAAGTTGGTGGGTTAATTAAGGGTTTAAATGAACTGGTTATTAAAGTGGATGCTATAGGAGAGACGGAGTTAGATAAGACTCAGATTATTGCGAGGGAGAAACTCGTCAGAGATGCGAAGTATTCCTTGCAGGAGTTTCAATCCACACAGCGCCAATATGCGAGTATTATAAAGGATATCAATGCCCGTGCCAAAGCAGCATTGGATCAAGAAGAAGAGCAAAAGCAGCGGAATGATGTGGCACTGCAAGAGGAGGCTCGCAACGGTCGTTCTACCACTCAGATGGTTGTTGAGCGTGAACCCATAAACAACGAGGAATTCGCCTACCAGCAGCACCTGATACAACAGAGAGACCAAGAGATATCGAGCATTGAGCACGGTATTACGGAGCTGAATGAGATATTTAAGGATTTGGGGGCAGTGGTGCAGCAGCAAGGTCTGATGGTGGATAACATTGAAGCTAATATATACACGACCGCAGATAATACGCAGATGGCATCCCGAGAGTTAAACAAGGCGATGAGGTCACAGAAACACTCCAGCAAATGGTGCCTTTATCTGCTGATTGCACTTTCTTGTATGTTATTCATGCTGCTACTAGTGGTATTTGTCTAATGAGGAGACCAATTCCATAAATTTATGTAACCGTCGTCACCGCCGGTGGCAAGCATTTTTTTGCCCTCCACTTCTATCCACTTGACCACATTAACTTCGTAAACACCATGGCATAGCTCTCGCTTTGCAGTAACCTCCCATTTCCCATCTACTTCTTGGTAAATAACGACCATACCATCTGAACCAGCGCTGGCGATTAAACCGTCCTGACTCCAACTAACGCTGTAGACAGCCCTTTGGTGTACTTTGGGCAGGGTTGTCTCACAAATCCACACTTGCTGCTCTTCGTCGTCATCGTGAACATATCTCCAAACTTTGACAGTCGTGTCGTCGCTACCACTGCAAATTCTCAATTGATTCTCCAACTTTTCAAAATCTGAACACCAAACAGTCCCCTCATGGCCATTGAGTACTGCTGCTGATTCCCAATCGTCATCGTACTCTCTCCATATCCTAATGGTATCATCGTAAGAGCTAGATGCCAAAATGGGTAAATAAGGATGCCATACGACGTGCTTCACGTCTTGAGAATGTTCCTGTAGAACACTTATGCATTCGTACTCTTCTCCCATTTCGTCAGATTCCCAAATCCACACACTTTTGTCCCTAGAGCATGAAGCCAAATAAGATCCATCGTGAGACCATGCTACACTTTTCACCTCGTTTTCATGACCCTCTATGATGGCTAAGAGCTCCATTTCCCACGAATTATCCAGATCATCTTCTTCTCTTGTCCATATGGAAATAGTAGAATCAAATGAGCCCGCTGCCAAGACTGAAGAATTAGGTCTCCATGCTACCGACCTGACTGCCTTCTTGTGTACAGTATCGTCCAATTCATCCAACAATTTGTATCCAGAAAGGTCAATAACCTTTATTGAACGATCTGTAGAGCCAGAAGCTAGCAGTCCTTTAGAGCAATCTATGCTCCATACCTTGTCCTTGTGCAATTTTAGAATCTTTGCCGGCTGTATTGACATCTTGGCTATGTCTTCAGTGGTATTTCTACAATAACTGTTAGACGTTTTTACACATTATCAACTTTTCAATGTTTCTCAAGGCGAAATGTCAAGAAATGCGAAAACTTTACTACTTCTTGAAGAACACTACACGATGCTCAAATCGTCGTCAGTTCTTACTGGAAGCAATTTGAGAAGATGCTATAGTAAAAAGCCCCTTCGCATTAGAACTAGCAGGCCTTTTTGGGTCTCAGCGGGCTGTGCAGTTTTTGCCAGTGCCATGAGCTATTGGCTACTGCGGCAGGACCGGACCAGCGAGTTATCGCCTACAAGCTTTACATCTTATAGAATATCTTACAAAAAGGACATTGATCTAAGTCATTTCATCATGGAGTTAACCCCACTGCAGCAACAAAAGGTGAACATGTGGTCCACCATGAGATCTGAGCGTCTGTGGTCCGTCGAAGTCAAGCAGCCAGAAATTATGGTAGCTAGAAGTTATACCCCTTTACCGCTGCAGGTACAAAAGCAAACCGAGCAGTTAAAATTGATACCTGATGGTCAAAATGCAGGCGGTAAGTTCCTGCTCTATCTCAAGCAGTACGACAATGGAGAAGTTGCCCGATGGCTACATGGGTTACCTGAAGGACACATTGTCGAAATCAGAGGTCCATTTGTCGAATATGAGTTGCCAATTTATGAGGGAGAAGTCTCGAGAACCAGAGACTTCTTTTTTAAAGACGATGTCAAAGTCGAAGATAAGTTCAAGTACAAACCGATTGATATCGCCATGTTCACTGCTGGCACTGGTATAGTATCAGCATTACAGATGCTCCTTACAGAGATGCCGTTCAAAGGCAAAATGCAGTTATGCTACTCTTGTGGTAGCATTGAGGAGTTAGGTCCTCTAAAACCATTCTTATTCCAACTTCAAAGACATGGACGTATAGAACTGCACATTTTCGAATCTTTGAAACAGCCAGATGCCACTAAACGCCTCAAAGATATTCTTCAAATCATTTCAACTCCGACTCATTACTCGGGGCCACTGCCTTTCGATAGTGCCGACAATTCGTTCAATCCCGTATTGTCTTTAGTATGCGGCCCAGATAGATACATCACCAGCCTTGCAGGACCCAGAATCAATCTGGCACAGGGCCCGATTGGCGGCCTGCTCCAATCCAAAGGGTGGAACAACGAAAATGTATATAAATTATCGTGAACTTTTTGTAAATACGAGCTGAACATCGAAATTGTTGATTGTCTTCGAAGACAACAACAGAGATCAGACAAAAGAACAGCAGAGTGTTACTCAGTAGAGAGGATGCTGAATAGATGTATCAGGTTAAAAACTGCTAAAAGGTTTGCAGGCACCGTGCAAAAGATCGATTACAAGCTTAATCCCGAAGATATTTCAAGAGATGCAGTCGTGTTCAGCATGGTTCAACCCACAGGAAAATTTCACTTAGGCAATTACCTCGGTGCCACAAGGGTATGGAAGGACTTGTGCTCCTCAAAGCAACCGCAGCAGAGATTACTTTTTGGTGTTGCTGACTTACATGCTTTGACAATACCCAAACCCAATGTGGAAGAATTTCGCAGCTTCAGAAATGAAGCCATAGCTAGCATATTGGCCACAGGGATCGATCCGTCTAACGCTGCTGTGATACACCAGTCTTCAATTGCTCAGCACTGTCAATTGTACTGGCTGCTTTCTACGCTGGCATCAATGGGATATTTAAATCGGATGACACAATGGAAATCCAAATCCAACCTTAAAATATCTGCCCAGAATGATGCAGCGCTTGGAAATGTCAAATTAGGGTTATTTTCTTACCCAGTTCTGCAAGCTGCGGATGTTTTAATCTACAAGGCCACTCATGTTCCTGTAGGTGATGATCAAAGTCAGCATTTAGAGTTGACGCGACATTTGGCAGAGCAATTCAACAATCTATACAAGACAGATTATTTCCCATTACCTAGAACATTACTAGCGCCTACCAAGAAAATTTTAAGCTTATCGTCGCCAGATAAGAAGATGTCCAAGAGTGATCCAGATCAAGGCTCTCTCATATATCTCAACGACGAACCTGACATTATAAAAAAAAAAATTAAAAGGGCTGTGACTGACTCTATAACAGACCATTTTAATTACGATCCTATAAATAGGCCTGGTGTCTCCAATTTATTGAATATTGTAAGTGGCATTCAAAGAAGGTCGATCAAAGAAGTGGAGGAAGATGTTTCCACAATAAAAGATTTCAAACATCTGAAAAGTTATGTGACAGAAGTGATAGTGGAAGAGTTAAAGGAACCCCGTAAACAATTTGGTAAGTTTATGAAAGAACCGGAATATCTCGATTCCGTAGTAAGGCGCGGGACCGAAGAAGCACAAGGACTAGCAGAAAAAAACTTCAAGGAAATAGCTAGTATAGTGGGATTATAATGTCTCTATATGCAAGTTAGTGTTACACTGTAAATATTTGAGTATCAACTTTACTTCTTTTGTTTTTGTTCGTATTCTTTTCGCTTTCCTTTCATTCAAGGTACAGAGCAGCTATAATGATTCATTCACTATGCCCAATGCACTTGCATAGGCAGTAGTGACTCTTTGAACGTGCCTAATATCTGCGCATGCCACTAAAACTCCTTTGAGCAACTCTCTTCTTGAATTACCTGCAAGCGGAGCTGTATCGTAATTCCCATCATTATACAGCCATTGCAAAACGTCATCAAGACGCTCAGTATATCCCAACTCACTTAATCTAATACAATAAACGACGAGAACCCTGGAAAATTCTTGGTTTTCTTCCAACCTCAGTGTTACCAGTAGGCGATTTTCCAGATGAGACAAGGTCACGATTTCTTCCATATTTTCGAATCCTTCTTTCATCAAAATTGTCCTGGCAAACCTCTGCAAATTTTTGATACGATTCTTGCGGTTTAGTTCGTCGTTAGTCTTGCATTCCATGAAATTTATGATGCTACTTTGGTCATCCCTGATGGTAGATGCTAGTTGTTCAGCATCGGTTGAGTTCCAAAATTTATTTCTCTTATCATCCTCGTTCGACGCAAGATTGCTGTTTATATGCGAGGTGTTTGTCATATCCCAATACTGAGAACCATAAGCCCACCAGCTGTCGCTGATCAAGAGCCACGTCTCCATGTCTCTGTCAAACATATAGCCATCTCCGTTGCTCAATGTCACCAATGGTATGCCTTTTTTTGTCACAGCACACATCGTAATATTTTCTGCCCTGGTCAAAACATCATCAGAGTACCTTAACGAGGGATTAAGAAGTGGATAGACCGTATTTATCGGGAAGAAAAGCTTTTTCCGTTCCACATCCCAGCAATATAATTGTCCGACACTTGTCACACAGAGTAAGAAATTGGCACAAGCTTCCAAGAAACTGCAAGGCACACCAAGAAACAATGGTGGCAGAAGTCTTTTGCCTGAGTCGGAGTAAACATAAACAATACCATCTGCACTGCAGCAAGACCAGAAGAAATCACCGCAAGTACACATTGTAATAAATTTCGGCACAAAATCTTGGAACAGAATTCTCTCTTGCTCTTCAGCTTTAGAAATTAGCGTGACTATAGTCGGTTTCTGTTCGTTGCCTAATCCATTCCTTACTTGGAAAACGAGATTGTGATTATTTGGCGAAAAGTAATCGAAACTCATTCGTATCTTCGGGGTGTCTAATCTGACTCTTGAAAAGGCAACGTTAGGAAGAATGAGTCCCGTATCAAGGAAATCCATTGGCTCTAATTCTTTCTTTGGTTTTTTAACACCATTAAGCTCTTTGGATTCATTCTTCGGTTTCCTTTTGAGATCTCTCGGTACATTGTAAGAAGGCCCATTAAACTCCATGGATGTACTCTGGGATTTTTTCAAGTTGTGAGGTGCAACTTTTTTTTTACCAGACTTTTTAGTCTCATTCTCCGGCGGTGGAAAGGGCGGCTGTTCAGCCTCAGTTTTTACCTCAGCAGGGGCCGGATCCGGTGCAGGGGCTGGAGTTGGCGTTGCGAGGGCCTCAGTATCAAGCGGCTGTTTTTTCTCTGGTTCAGGGAGTAGATGTAACTGTTTATTTTGTGTCTGCATTTTTACCACTTCTTCTTCAGAGAGCGTTCTTCCCAAATCCTTTTCTTGGAAAGCAAATATGTATAGCGTATTGTCGTTAGAGATCACAAATAGTTTCAATCCATCCTTAGACCATGCGATGTCATTAATAGGAGTCGCTGATACTTGTATGGCGTTAAATAGTGGTTTCACGCGTTTGGTGTTCCACACAACCACGGAACCGTCCTTCGACCCAGATGTTGCCAAAAGATTATACCTTACATTTGTATTCTTCTTGACATTAAATTTCTCATAAACAACAGGGGAAAACTGCATGACCTGGCATTTTCTTGAAGGAGGTGATACAAGTGTTGTGGATGTTTTAAAGTTGTCGTTCCTATCGAGCAAAAGGGTCGAGTTTGTACAAGTTGGGGGACTACCCTTTGTGGAATTGATGACGGGTAGCATATCTGCCTGGGGCGGCATTGAAATTTTATAGTGTAGAGGACTCACCTGTACGTATTGTGGAAATTTATGGATCAGCTTGTGTCTGCCTTGATAATTAAACTGATACAATAGCAGTGACCTGTCCGAGCACATAACCATGAACACCTGCCCCATGGGGTCTACCACGCCTGTTATCGGCACGACCGCTTCAGGCAATTCAATTTCGCCCACATTTTCTAGAGTATCTGCCTGGAATAGAAGAATACCATTTTTGTTGCCTAACAAAACGAAAAGAACCTGCGATTTGGAATCATACTTTACATCATTGACTGTAGAGGGAGGATCGCAACGGCACACATATTCTAAGCTTCTAGCTCTCGGATCCTGCCACGACCGATAACACATTACACGATGTTCCGTACCCAAAAACAGCTTGTGTGAGTCCCCCGATAGAAAAACAATGTTCTTGTCCACTTCATTCACCTCCCAATCCACATTAAACTGAAATTGAACCGCCAAATCCTTGATTTGAGCTCCGTTGAATGCTGCATCCACAAATCTCTGTTGAGACCATGCATTCACGTGACCTTCAGAGTCTGCTGTAACGAGCCAAGGCTCTATGGCTACCATCACTTCCACTCTTTTGTTGTGACCCGCCAGTGGGTATTTGAGCAGCCTCATATTGGAGCTCTTAAGAGGCCTTCACCTTTGTTTTCGCCCTCGAGTTCTGTTTATATGTTCTTTCAAAATTGGTCAAATTTTACTTCCCGCATGAAAAAATCAAAGGGGAACCATCAACTAACTATTCTTCAACACGTACGATTGAAAGGAATTTGAGATAGAATAGGAGGTATCTAGCAGCTCAAGAAGATTGGAGAGCTTTGAGAAAGCGAGAAATAGTCATTGCTTGATTCCACAGGTGGTAAAGGAAGCGCAATGGCGAAGTTGGGAGAATCATCTCAAGAGAGATCTCGTGGGGCCACCCGCTCCCGCGACGAGGACGAGGCGATGGAGGGAGTCACGGACTCATCAGAATATGTGGAGATGTGGATAGATCTTTTCCTGGGTCGCAAGGGTCACGAGTATTTCTGCGACGTGGACCCTGAGTATATCACGGATAGATTCAACTTGATCAACTTGCAAAAGACGGTTTCAAAATTTACGCAAGTGGTACAGTACATTGTGGATGAGTTGGACGAGTTTGTCCTAGAGAGCATGTCGCATGCGCGCTTAGAGCAGCTGGAGAGCGATGCCAGGAAGTTCTACGGGCTTATCCATGCAAGATATATCATTACTGTCAAAGGTTTGCAGAAAATGCGCGAGAAATACAAAGATGCAGATTTTGGACGCTGCCCCCGAGTTTACTGCAACTTTCAGCCCCTGCTTCCCGTGGGTCTTCACGATGTGCCCGGCATCGACTGCGTCAAGCTCTACTGTCCCTCTTGTGAGGACTTGTACATCCCCAAGTCTTCAAGGCATAGCACCATCGATGGTGCATATTTTGGCACCAGTTTCCCGGGAATGTTTTTGCAGGCTTTCCCTGAGATGGTCCCTCAGCATCCAGTAAAGAGGTATGTGCCTAAGATTTTTGGCTTCGAGCTGCATAAGCAGGCACAACTGGCCCGCTGGCAGGAGCTGCACAGACAAAAATTGGAACAGAAACTGGTATCCATCGGTGTTGACTTGTCTAGTAATGGTGGATACAAAAAATAGCCAATGTGTAAATTATATAGAAATGCGATGGGAGGCAATGAGATGAGCATGACCTGGCGTGATATTTCATCGCATTAAGATGAGATACTTATAGCACCAGTGAAAGCCATCAATGAGGCCATCAATGAGGCCATCAATGAATGTTTTGACAGACGGCATGCATCTTGCAGAACTGAAGCGGCAGCACCCTCATTCATAAGTATTCTTATCACTTTTTTATTTCAGGGTGCAAGAATCGCTAGACGCTTAAAAGCAGAATTGACAAAGGTCACCGCAACTAACAAACACAAGCAAAGTCTAGACAGAAATACAAGATGAAGCGAGCTACATTCATGGTGGGCGGCATGACATGTAGCGCTTGCGTAAACACTGTTAAGAGTAACGTAAGTGGCATACCTGGCGTGATAGATTGCCAAATTTCGCTAATGACAAATGAATGCCATGTTGAGTACAAAGAGGACGAATGCGACGGCGCCAAGATAATAGAGGCGGTGGAAGACTGTGGCTTCGAGTGTAATTTGGTAGAGGAGCGTATGGGGGAGTCTGCGAAGGGTATTCTGACTGTGCAGGGGATGACTTGCGGCAGCTGTGTGTCGTCTGTTACTGAACAGGTCGAAAAACTGGACGGAGTGAACAAGGCAGTGGTTTCACTGATGACTGAGGAATGCCATGTGGCGTTCGATGCTGGCAAGCTGTCCCTGGAGGATGTCAAGGAGGCTATTGAAAACTGTGGGTTTGATGCTGCAATTGTTTCCTTTCAAACATCCTCCAACACAAAGCTAAAGAAAGCGAGTTTTCATATTTATGGGGTTGCGTGGGATGCTCCAGTGGAGACCGTCAACGAGCAATTTCAGGCATTGGTTTTTGATGGTGTGCGATCCGTGGAGTATGTACAAGTAAACGGAATTGGTACTGCGACTTTCGAGTATGCACAGGATGTTTGCGGCGTACGTGATATCGCTCATCGCATTGCTGATTTGGGCTACGAGGGTACCATTGTGTCGCCTTTCGATAATAGCACACAATTGAAATTGCTAGCTGGGATTAAAGAAATACAGTTTTGGAGGCACAACTGTCTGATAGCGTCGTTCTTTGCAGTTCTGACCATGTCACTTTACATGGGGATACCGATGCTGATCCCAGTGTTTATGAAGCACCATCTGTTTCCCTACAAGGAGACATTCTTTTTGCAGGGTTTGTATTATAGGGACATTTTCGGATTATGCATTGCGAGCTATATGCAATTTACGCTAGGCGGGTATTTTTATGTGGCTTTTTGGAAATCGTTGAAGCATGGCTCGGGCACTATGGACACGCTTGTGTGTACCTCGACGACTTGCGCCTACGTCTTTTCCGTATATTCTATTATACTCAACGTGATACGTCCTTCTCAGAATGGCAGGTTACCAAATGTCATTTTCGACACCTCCGTTATGCTATTTGCATTCATATCCCTCGGAAAGCTGCTTGAGCACAGGGCCAAGTCTGCCACTTCGACGGCATTGTCGAAACTGATTTCATTAACACCCTCCTCGTGTATAATATTGAACTCAGGGGGGGAAGCTTTTGAAATACCTATTGATCTTCTACAATCCAATGACATCGTTGAAGTGATGCCCGGCAAAAGGGTCCCCGCTGATGGCATCGTCACTGAAGGTGAGACTGAAATTGACGAATCGTTGATCACGGGCGAATCTCTTCCAATAGTTAAGAGGAAGGGTTCCCCTGTGATAGCTGGCTCAATTAATGGACCAGGTCACTTTTATTTCAAAGCTACCGGCGTTGGAGACGAGTCAAAACTTGCTAATATCATCAGAATTATGAAGCAGGCACAAATGAACAAACCGCCAATCCAGCGCTACGCGGATTTCTTGGCATCCATCTTTGTTCCTTCAATCATGGTACTAACTCTATGCACATTTTTTATGTGGTTTATTCTTTCAAATGTCATTGCAGATTCGTTACCTTTGCTTAATTCTGCTAACGGCAGGTTCTACATGTGTTTCCAAACTGCAATCTCGGTGGTTATCGTGGCTTGTCCTTGTGCACTCGGGTTGGCAGCCCCTACGGCCATCATGGTTGGTACAGGTGTTGGTGCAGAGCATCAAGTGCTGATCAAAGGCGGCGACATTATGGAAAAATTCAACAACGTGGGCAAGTTTGTGTTTGACAAGACTGGTACTCTGACTACTGGCTCTATGTCGGTGTACAACTTTGTGTTGGAGCCATCGCAGCAGTTGACTGCCGAGGTACTAGCCTGCTTACGCGCATGCGAGCTGATCAGTGAGCATCCTGTAGCTAAGGCTATCGTCAGCTACTGTACACAGTTGAACCATGATTCGCTGGCGAAAGCCTCGGTGGTCCACAGCAAAGTGATTGTAGGGAAAGGATTGGAGTGTGTATGCGAGTTGCAAGGAAGACGTTATGAGCTGCATATCGGTAAGCAATCGCTCATGCCATCTGGTTGGCATGCGCCGGAGGCGGTTGATGCACAGCACGGCTTCACTCTTTCGTACTTGTCTGTTGATGGCGTTGTCCTTGGGAGGTTTGAAATAACAGATGAGCTAAAAACAGATGCATACGATACGGTGCATTACCTCATGGACAAGGGCTACGGAATATATATGGTGACGGGTGATACGCAAAGTTCTGCGCTCAAAGTTGCTCGCCAACTGGGCATAAAAGAGGAACACGTCTTCAGTGAAATAACACCTGCCGGTAAATCGCAGATCGTGGAACAATTGCAGGAGGACTCCTCCGATGGGGTCGTTTTCATCGGTGATGGTATCAATGATTCTCCGGTGCTAGTCACTAGCGATATCGGAATTTCCATTTCCACCGGCACAGACGTCGCAATGGAGGCCGCAGACGTCGTGGTGCTATGCAATGCAGATCCCAGAAAAGCTACTTTGCAGGGATTGCTTTATGCGCTGGACATCTCTCGCAAGACATTTCACAGGGTAAAGCTGAATCTTTTCTGGGCCCTATGCTACAACATGTTTATGATCCCCATATCCATGGGGGTACTCATTCCCTGGGGTATAATGCTGCCGCCAATGGCTGCTGGTTTTGCCATGGCCATGAGCTCCGTAAGCGTTGTACTCAGCTCTCTGGGGCTCAAGAGCTGGAGACCTGAACATCTTTATGGTTCCCGGAAGAAGCATGTCTCGTCTACTAGACGGAGCTTCCTTTCACGGCTCTTCACAAGGGAACGCAACCCATCAGGGGATGACATAGAATTGCAGACGAGAATGCTAGCATAGTGTCTTCGACGCCGCCCGAGACCCTATGCAACATCCCTTTTGGCTTGATTTTTAGTTTGTTCGGTTCTTTTCATCATGCGATGAGAGCAGGGAAGGGGTGCCACACAACTTGTATAATGATAATGTAAAAACCTTTAAAATTACAGTTCTTTCCAAGGTAGAGAAGAAACACAGTGTATGCTAAGGCAAGTGAGAAATATGCATGTTAAGGCTATTAAAATGAGATGGTTGACAGGTGGCGACAACTACAGCTACCTGTTAAGCACCCAGGACAAGACCAAGTCCTGGCTGATTGACCCTGCTGAAGTGCTGGAAGTAGTTCCACACTTGGATGCGGCTGAGAGGCGTAGCATTCAAGCAATTGCAAACACACACCACCATTACGATCATGCTGGAGGGAATGTGGGCATGTTGGCTGCTCTGGGCAAAGAAGACATCAAACCAAGAGTCATTGGCGGATCCCATGCGTCCCCGGCAGTCACGGATGTGCCAGAACATATGCAGCAGGTTAAAGTAGGCGATTTGGAAATCACCTGCATCCGCACCCCCTGCCACACGCAGGATTCTGTGTGTTATCATGTCAAAGATCCCGAAACTTGCGAACAGGCTTTGTTTAGCGGCGACACGCTCTTCACTGCTGGCTGTGGCAGATTTTTTGAAGGTAATGCGCAGGAGATGGATGCAGCCCTAAACCAGCGTCTGCTGGAAGGTGTTGGTGAGCCCAACTGGGCTCTCACAAAGGTGTATCCTGGGCATGAATACACCAAGAGTAACGTCAAGTTCGTTCGCAAGGCTGTCTATCCAAATTCAAACGTTAATCACGCCTTTGACGACCTGGAGAAATTTGCTCTGGGGAATGAGGTGACAACTGGTCACTTCACACTTGCTGATGAGACCCAATTCAACCCATTCATGAGGCTAGAGGACCCCATTGTTCGTAAGGCGGTCGGCGACGACGGATCCTGGTCTAGGACGCAGATTATGGATCGCTTGAGGAAGCTCAAGAACACTATGTAACTTGTCTAGAACAACAAACTGCGTGGACCATGGCACTTTGATGACATATTTATAATTAGACACTACCTGAAGCTTAATAACGGCTCCTAGTTCTGCTACGTACCTACGGCTTGTTATAGCGTGAGTTGGAGTGCTACTGCCTTGAACTTTGATGCATTGAACTTGATGAGGCTTTACCTTGCTTATTACCTTCACGTACACAATTTGATATGAAAAGTTGATACGCGCGTTGACATTTTAGGGTCAATCTTACAACACGTTGGTAGTTTTCCGACCGAGTGGCAACAGGAGAAAGAAGTCTTTAAGATCCATTGAAAGACTGGATTAACTTCTGCGGAGTTTGAAATGTCTGAGAAGGAGGATTATAAAGCATCAAAGCCTGATTTAAAGGTTGAGGAAGCGGGAGAAGCGAAGAGTGAGAGCGAGGTTGAGGAAACGGGAGAAGCAAAGATTGGGAACAAGGTTGACACAGCGTCCAGCGAAATGCCTTCAGGTGAAGTGTCCACAGCTGAAAAGGCATCCCTGGGTAGTGAAACAACGGTAGAACGGACAACAGAGCTTGGCGACGAAAAAGAGGCCAAGCAGACGGAAGGACTCAAGTCGCCGGCTCCCATCGGTGTCCTCAAGAAGGCTGAAGAACAGGAAGACACTACTGAAGTGGATGAGAAGCCTCCTCCTCTACCATCGAGAAGCAGAGCAATGGCAAGTGCAAGTGAAGGACGCAGCAAGGAAATTTCTCAGAAGAGAGAAAACCCTATCCTCAATCAGTTGAAAGAAGCATTTCCCAACATCGAGGAGAAGTACATCAAAGCAGTTATAATCGCATCACAAGGTGTAGTAGATCCAGCATTCCATGCATTGCTCTTCCTGTCGGATCCTGTCTCTGGCAACGACATTGAGTTGCCCACCGAGCCCGTGAAACCATCAGTACAGCGCCAACAGCCTGGAGAACCGTTGGAAAGACGCCAATCGCAGTTGGAGCAGGACGAGTTGCTTGCGAGACAATTGGATCGTAAATACAATAGGAGAAGCGCTAACAGCAAGGGTCTACGTGCAGATGATTGGGACCGTGAAGGTCGTAGAGAACGTCAAAGAGAACGCCAAGGTCGCATGAAGACACCGATGAGCCAAGATGAGTACCGCAATACTTATGGCGAAGATCCAGATGATGATATCTGGGGGCAGCTCATGGATAAGGACATTCCAGAGTTGAGAGACCGTGCCAATAGGTCTATACAGGACACGGCAACGAAGCTAAATGGCTGGCTCACTGGGTTTAAGAAGAATTTCTACGGAGAAACTGAGAACCCTCCACAGCGTATAGGCATGGAGTATAGGGATGAGCCCCCCAAGAAGCCAGAAAGGCGCAGATTCAATTCGTTTGGAGCTCAGATTGGCGACGAATCATTGGAGTCGCACGGTATCACATTGCAAACTGAGTGCGATGAGGAAGACGTGCCACCTCAATTGAAAGGTAAGAAACAGTCAGAGAAGGATGTGGTTGCTCAGACAACTTACATCGATTCTCCCGATCAGCATACTCAAAGGAAAAAGTGGCAACCGGTGCCACCAGCTCCATTGGTTAACTCACCTACGAAGCAGAATGGGGCAAAATCACCAGATGAGGACGAATTTCTGCTCAACAGTGAGGATGAGTTGTAAAACTAGACTTTGCGGAATGTAGTTTGCTTATTATATTCGGGTACTCGGCACTTTAGTAATTTACTGGAATTTAAATTCTGCTAAACCTTTGTGTTTGTTGTGTATGTGTTTTAGATGAACCCTTCTATTGTTTACGTTATTATACAAAAATAAAAATCCTTCTAGAAACCTTTCTTCTTCTGTTTGGTTATATGGTTTCTCAAAACTCTTTGCCTGTCCTTCAAAGACATTTTCTTCTTTCCTTGGACACCTTTCTTGTGGATCATCATCACAAAGTTCTTTTTTCTGGCCTTTTCTCTGTTCGTAGTCGAATGAGGACGTTCACGTTTACCCTTTCGACTGGAAAACTTCTCACGCCCTTCACGACCTTCCATCACACGCTGGAGACGTTCTTCACGGGTCTGTTTGTATTTGAC
>PPKA02000056.1:0-66283 GCA_003707595.2 Zygosaccharomyces bisporus
GGGTGTTGCTTATTGGCACCAGACAATCATTTCGAACAATTATTTTAGCGTTAAAGTAAAAAAAGGAAATGATATTGAATGCGACTTCTTGTCTTTTTTTTTATAAAGTCTGGTCTCTGAAACTCGAAGTTATTAGGACGTTTGCGTTAGTAGTTGACTGATAAAAAACCGAGCGTGCCTCAACTTTTTTTTTTCTGCGAAGACGCGGGGTCTTCAAGAAAGCCACAACCTAGGCGAAGACCAAAACTGTGAGGCGATTCAAAGTCAGTAAATCTTACCAATGATTGTTTGCATGCCAAAAAAAATATCATCCTCAGTTTGATGAAGTATAAAGCTCATTATTATTTCTGCTATGTGCACATTATCCTGGCCTTTTTTGCCACCTCAGCGAGTGGATCACAATGGGATTTCGTCAGCTAGTTTCTCGTCAACAAGTCGACAAGAAAGATGGTGAAGATGAAAGATACATTAATGAAGATATTGAACAACTGAGTACCGATTCAAGTTCGGACGACTCAAGCAACATTTTCAAAGATCCAGCAATTGCTACTTATTATTCAGAGATATATGAAAATTCGCAGTATGAGTGTAGACATTTGTTTGATCCGGATTTTACATGGACTCAGAACGAAGATATCCGGGTGGTTAGAAAAAATGATTGGTACGTGACCTTTTGGACACTTTTTATGTTTACCGCGCTTGATTTCGATAGGAATAACATTTTGCAGGCTGTAGCCGACAATATGCTAGACAACTTGAATTTAACAACCAATGATTACAACACAGGAAATACCATCAATTTAGTATGCTTTCTTGGAATGGAACTTCCATCACAGCTTATATCCAAAAAAATTGGTGCTGATATTTGGATCCCAATGCAATTGTGTCTTTGGAGCATAGTTTCAATGACACAGGCGGCCATCACTACAAAATCTGGCTTTTATGTTACAAGGGCTCTGTTGGGAGCATTACAGGGAGGATTTATTTGCGATGTCTGCCTATGGATGAGCTACTTTTTCACCTCTAAAGAACTCCCCTTTAGGCTTTCAGTATTTTACATTGCTAATCCCATGACGTCCGTGTGGTCCAGTTTGCTCTCATTTGGTTTACTCAAAATTAAAACAGGAGGGTTAATGAATCAATCATGGAGGTGGATGTTTCTTGTAGAAGGAATTTTCACGCTCCTTGTTGGTATGGTATCCTTTTTCAAAATGCCTCCTTCACCCGCCCAAACGAAATCTTGGTATAGAAAAAAAGGGTGGTACACTGAGAGAGAGGAGAAGATTGTCGTAAACAGAGTGTTGCGGGATGACCCGACAAAAGGAGACATGCATAATCGTCAACCAGTTGGACCACGAGAGTTATTGAAATCACTTTTGGATTATGATATGATGCCAATATACATAGTGAGATTACTGGGTGACATTGGAACATCTCCAGTGAGTACCTATTTGACGTTGACACTCCGTAAGCTTGGCTTTAGCACGTATAAAACTAATGCGTTGTCTATTCCGTATAACGTTCTGTCAGTGATTACAATGCTACTAGCCGGTTACTTCTCAGAAATAGTAAATCAGCGGTCACTAATAATAATGGGAACACCTATATGGATTTTGGCATGTCTATTTCCATTAAGGTTCTGGTCAGGGGCTCAAATTAACGTATGGGGTACGTATGCATTGTTGACAGTACTATTGGGACACGCGCCAATATGGCCACTCACCATTAGTTGGTGCTCGGCAAACTCAAACTCTGTGAGGTCGCGTGCTGTATCAGCAGCTGTTGTTAATATGTACTCGCAAGCAGCAGGAATTATTTCCGCCAATATCTACCGAGCACAAGATAAACCATTATATCATAAAGGAAATGACGCTTTGATTGGAATTGCCTTTGGAACTATTGCCGCCTGCATTTTGGCAAAAGCCTACTATATTTATCGGAATAAGCAGAAAGAAAGAATTTGGAACGCACTTACCGAAAGCGAAAAACAGAGGTACACGCTAGAGACGACAGATGAAGGCAACAAAAGATTGGATTTTAGATTTGTTCACTGACTCAGTTAATTTCCCGTCATGTTGTAAGGCAGCTTACCGAGCCATGAAAAAACTTCCAATATATATTCAAAATACATCAATCGCAACTTTGAAGACTTAGTAATCATTGATTTACGCTTCCAATCACACCTAAAAGACACTAAGTAATAATGAGGTAATTTTTTAGAAAAGATTACTGAAAAAGTTCTTATTTAGGGTACAAAAAATTATTTACTTGCTGGCCCTATCAGGAGAGATTATCAGTTTTATTGCCTACCTGCCAGTCTCGCTTTCTTTGAAACTTTTTAACTTGTTCATAATAGAAAAAAAAAAAAAAAAAAAAAAACTTGCGTGAAATAACTATAATGTTTATACGCCCTTAACTTTATATTGGTTTTTTGGAGGGGCCAGTTCTCATGCAAAGTAACAAAAAACCGTTTCGGGAGCTGCAAGAACCAAAGTTTACCAGATTCAGTTCCAAAAAATTTGAGAATTTGGGATTCTTTTGAGGCATAAGGTTCTGAGTGACCCTCAGAACCTAAATGAGATTTCATAGTACCAACCACTACAAGAATACACAAGAGCTTTTTAAAAAGTGCCTGGAAGTGTCAGAAAAATACACCTAGCTAAATGGAGTTGAAATAGTATTTCAAATTTGAAGTTCTAAAGCAAGAGGCCATTTCAATTTTTACGATATCAAAATTGTGGGAAAAAGAATATGTTGTGAAAATTGCATTTATGCTGGGCGAAAAAGACAAAGTGATTTTACAAAGTATTGCGCGCTACTGGATTTTCTGATTGTGATAGTCGTTATTTTAATTACGAATTTTTTCGAGCAGTAGTGGTGTTGATTTACTGTTTTGCCTAAGGATTATATAATTTAACTTTTCGCTGCACAGATTACAATGGATTCAATACCACTTTCCAATACGTACCCTTCTTTCCCATCAAAAGTCATCAACTCTGAGTCGAGATAGTTCAAACATCTCAATCATTGCAAAAAATACTTTTATCTTTTTTTTTCGTTCTTTCGGAAAAAGAGAAAAGATTCATCTTTTACTACTCAAAGGCTTGCGACGTATTTTTCTGCACTAGGTCTGTTCCTTTCTAGTTCTTCTAGCCCATTTTTTATGCTTTCACCAAAAGTACCCAACGTTTTGAAAATCTTCAGAGATTGTACTGGTTTTAGTCGTCCTTCTTCAAAAAGTTTTGAAGTGTAGTCAACAAACGCCATTCCATAAGCAGTGTCCTCATGAAACTTTTTTATACTGACTTTCTCTATTATAAGTTTGGATTTCGAGTCAACCCCGATGTTTTTGGTAGCAATTTCAGGAGTTTCAACGATGCAAACCAATTTTTTCTCTTTACAACTCTCTTTTTCTAACACGTTGTATAGTATACTTGCAGTCTTTTTGGAAACAAGATCTATTCCCGAATTGATTCCTTCAGGACAAATACTCAAAAGCTCTTGAGTGATTTCATCTTCCGATTTATGGCGATCAATAACATGGGAGGCGCCCAAACTCTTTAAATATGGGCCGTGTTTTGATGCTGCAATAACCAATATATTCTCAAATTTTGCACTAGCCCTTGCTAACTGGATCACGTAGATGCCAACGGAGGAGGTACCACCCCAAATAGCAATATTTCTTTGCTTTTTATCGTCTTCTTGGCCAATGTTAATAATATGAGATAAAGCAGCCCCTGCTGTTACCAACCCGACGCCAATTCCCGCCGCAAAATCAAGGTCAAACTTTCTAGCCAGCACACCATTGTCCAATTTTACTTGAGGAACTCTCCACACCAAGCGGGAGTCAAAAATGGTATACTCTTGAAAAGTCGAAGTTTTCAAATCTCTGTAGGAGGTGCTAGCAAGAAACACTTCAGTCCCGAGAGGAAATTTTTTTGCATCTACCCCTGTTCCACGTTTAACCACAATTCCGCTGGACTCTCTACCATTAACCCAGGGAAATGAGTAAATATTGAACTTATACCTTTTTGACTTCCAGTCTACATGATTTAGCCCCACGTATTTATTTTTGACCATTATTTCGTAATCTTGCAACTGCGAAACGGTGATATTATCAGCATAGACCAGTTCAGTGTCAAATGTCTCAATCACAAGAGCTTTCTGCCGATGTGGTACAACTATCTCTAAATTGAAATCTAGGGTTTTCTTGACAGTCTTACATGGGCGCTCATCCTCAAAACTAGATTCTGAATATACCAATCTATTATGTCTTCTTTTCAGCATAGTTGTTTAGATTGTATTGCACCGTTGATTCTATGTCTGCTTCAGCTCTTTAGTATCTTTTTTTTTTTTAATTATATAAAAATATGGAGAAGATTAATTCTTTCACAGCAAATTACCTTCTTGGTACTGTCTAGCTCTAAGAAAATTTCGGTTTTAACGCTGGTTCCTTTGAGTGTCTTTATCTTTTTTCTTGCGTCACAGTTGTGACTTCGGCTGAGTCTCGCGTTGAGTTGTGTGGCATGGAGACAAAGACGTGGCTAGCTATGTCTACAAAGGTGATAATGATTGAAAGATGGGAGTAAAGCCTAAGCAACTCAATTCATAATAAAAAAAGTATATAGGATTTCATTTTATTTGATATAGAGCTTTTTTTTTTTCGGTTTTTATTTTGTTTTTTTTTTTTGTTTTTTTTTTGTTTTTTTTTTTTCTCTGCAAATTGAGATCTAAGCTACTTTGAAACTAATTGATGACTTCCGATAATAAAAGGCGTTCACTGCAAGATTTAAGCTCTTCAAAGAAAATTAAGACTGAGCATAGAAGAAAGAATCTCATCATCAATGCGTTCTTGATGGGATCAGCCGGCAACCAAACGGTCAATAACTGGAGAAACCCGAATGATAGAACAACTGAATTGTTCTCCAACCCAAATTATTGGATGGACTTGGCAAAACTTTTAGAAAGAGGCAAGTTTAGCACCGTATTTTTGGCAGATGTGTTGGGACCTTACGATGTCTATCGGGGTCCAGGAAATATTGGGCCAGTGGCCAGAGTTGGCTCTCAGTTCCCCACAGTGGATCCCAGCTATTTTATTCCATTGATGGCGGCTGTTACTTCTAAGTTAGCATTTGGCATCACAATTTCTACTATCAGCGAGTCACCTTATCATTTGGCTAGGAGGCTCGGCACCCTCGATCTAATTAGCAACGGTAGAGTGGGATGGAACATAGTGACTTCATATCTGGACAGTGCCGCCCGAAATTTGCTTAATGGGCAAGATCTTCCCAGTCACACAGAACGTTATGATCGTGCAGAAGAGTACGTTGATGTTGTATACAAACTGTTTCTAAGTTCATGGAAGGAGGGGGCGTGGAAAAAAGACAAAGTGAACGGTATCTTTACAGATCCCGAAGGAATTAGGCACATTAACCATGTTGGTGCGCACTTTAACGTTCCAGGACCCGCTTTTACTCAACAAAGTGCTCAAAAATTGCCAGTCATCATTCAAGCCGGTCAATCTTCAAAAGGTAAAGAATTAGCCGCTAGGAATGGAGAAATTATTTTTTTATCCGCCTTGACACCGGAAGATCTGGCCAAACAAAAGCAAGCAGTTCAACGAATCGCAAAGGATAAATACCATAGGGATCCTACAAAGATAAAGTTTATCAGCTTAGTGACCGTAATTTTGGGCAAAACTCACGAAGAAGCTGAAGCAAAGTACGAGACCTACAAAGAATATTCTGATGAGGAAGGCGCTCGCGCTATGTTCTCTGGTTGGACAGGCGTAGATTTAGATAAATTTGACGATGACGAACCTTTGACAAATGTTGACCACATTGCCACTGCTTCGGCAGTCAAGAAATGGCAGACTGCTTACCCTCGAGTAAACAAGTGGACTAAGAAGACTATCGCTAACGAAATCATGGTTGGAGGTAGCGGGCCTCTCATAATTGGTACACCAGAGGAAGTCGCAGACACTATTCAAAATTGGGTGGATGTATCGGACATTGATGGGTTTAATTTTGCTTATGCCGTCGTCCCCCAAAGTTATGAAGAAATCATAGACTATCTGCTACCGGAGCTAAGAAAACGCGGACTAGCGACTGAAGACTACCCTGAGACTGAGAGTAAGTATTTGACTTTTAGAGAGCAGCTATTTGGCCAAAAGATGCTAGACAAAAGCCACCCTGCAGAATCTTTGACCTGGAGAGCGAATGAAACTCGTGAGGAGCACGAGA
Organism: Zygosaccharomyces bisporus; assembly: GCA_003707595.2. Taxonomy (NCBI): domain Eukaryota; kingdom Fungi; phylum Ascomycota; class Saccharomycetes; order Saccharomycetales; family Saccharomycetaceae; genus Zygosaccharomyces; species Zygosaccharomyces bisporus. The sequence continues at coordinate 6,243 of PPKA02000056.1, forward strand.
AACGTTTTCCTGAGGCGCTGAGACGTCTGAAGGGGGAATTCAGCTAACATCTTTAGATAATTCAAAAATATTTTGAATACTTCTAAATAGTATTTGGTAGAAAAAAACAGCTTTTATTGGATTCAATCTTTTTTATATAAACCCTGGCCCGGATAGGAAACTAAAAGCAGCAAAGGTCTTGCAAAGACAGCAGAAGTCAACGAAAGTCACCAAGAACAGAGACTCAGGTTTTTCACGGAATATATCATTTTTTACAGTGTGACTTTTTGTAGTTGTTAGATTTTCAATCTTTGGATGGATTTCATATTTAAAGTGGCTCACTAGTTGAAATATTCCGGTCGCATAAACATAGCTCTAAACTAAAATGACGACCGAAAAGGCCTTTAACATTCAATCTGTTGCAATTATAGGTGCCGGAGCTGCAGGTTTAACAACACTCTTCGAATTACTTCACACGGGGAAAGACGGCTCGACTACTATACGCTATAACGAGAATGGGGAATTAGACGAGCGCAGCCTTAAAAACAATAACCCCGCATTCAAAAAGGTAGTATGTTTTGAGCAGAATCCTAAAATTGGAGGAATATGGGCCCCTAGTTTTGATGATCCCGAGGAGGTTTCCCAAGATCTTTTCAATACGGAGAGGTACGACGATCCATGGATTCTAAGACCTAAAACGCCAATCCCAAATACAATAAAAACTAAAAATTATTCTCGAAATGAGCCTCTAGTTACTGAGAAGATGGAATCAGGCCCCGTTTGGAATAAAAGTGGAATTTATAGACATTTATTTTCGAATGTTCCAGGCAGGTATTTAAGAAATTCGTTTATTCCTTATGATCAAAATCATCCTACCAATAATACCTTACATCCGCTAATAACAAACGAGAAAGTTACAAACAACCTCCAATCATTTACCGAACACTTTTGCCTTACAACATACGTCAGGTTGAATTCTGAAGTTGTAGAGGTTCACAAGGCGAATTGCGGTTCTCAATGGAAACTAACTGTGAGTGAAGAATCTCGTAATGACAAAACAGTTAAATGGTATACCGAAAGTTTTGATGCTGTGATTATTAGCACAGGCCACTACTCCGTTCCATGTTTTCCCAAAATAAGGGGATTATCAGACTGGAATGCTCAATTCAGTTCAAGTATTTTGCATTCTAAATCTTTTAGAGATCCAGAACCATTCAGAAACAAGAAAGTTTTGTTCATAGGGACTGGCCTTAGTGGAGTTGATATTCTGCAGTACACCTTTCCTATTGCCAGCAGCGTTATAGTGTCAAGAACCATCGGCAAGAGAGAAATTTATCCGTGGTTAACGAAAGCTGCTACTTCTGAAGGTATTATAATCAAGCCTCGTATCAAAGAGTTAAAACCTGCGGAAGGAAGAAAAGTCATTTTTGAGGATGGAAGCTCAATCGATTTTGTTGACTACCTTGTCTTTTCTACCGGCTATCATTGGCACTATCCTTTTCTCAGCAAAGATGTTTCAAACGTATCCGTGGTACCTTCTAGTCAAACTTCTATACCTAATGGGTCATCGATGGTAGATGGGCTGTTTTTGAATACATTTGCTGTAAAAGATCCTAGCTTAGCCTTTGTTGGAATAACTGTGACACCACTCAAATGGCCTTCTTTTGAGATTACTGCCGCTACTATTGCGGGCGTTTGGACGAACCATGCAGAGCTACCTACCCAAAAAGATCAGAAAAATTATAACATAAACAAACTCAAACAGACAGGAACAGGTTTGCTTTTTCATTATTACTCGGTTGATGATTTTTCAGATTACGTGGACGAACTCGCTCCATATTTACCCAAGAACAGACGTGTTGCAAATATCTATGACAAGGAGCATCTTGCTGATGTGGAAGCAGCTTCGATTGTAGCAGAAAGACTTTTTTATGAGTACAAGCAAGGTAAACTTTTAATTGAAAACCAACCGTAGTTAGTAACCTGTATTCAAAAGAATAGAAGCTATGCTTACCATAAATGTTTTAGTCATGCGAAAACAACGAGGTGAATATTTAATCACTTCTTGAGCGATCTTTAGATAGTAAATTACGTAAAAAGAATATTTTCAAAGATTTTCAGTTTTTGCACCTATGCTTTTTTTCTATTTTGGCTCTTTTCCTCTTAAACGGTTGAAGATAAGATACACGAATTTTCTGGCTTCAAAAAGTGGCCAAATGACACAAGCAAAAAATGTTATAAATAACCAAATCATATTTGCCACGACGACAAACGTAAAAAATCCCTTCGAATAGACGTAAGGTGCTGCAATTTGTGGGATAGGGATTAAAATTGCAAGTGCAATGGCAAATCCAAGGGAAAGACCCGTAAACAATTTGAATTGTTTTTTCAATTTTTCATGTTGGATATCTTCTGCCTGGGGAACATCAACCACATCAGTGCTCTTTTCCGAATCTGCTTGTTCTAAATCGTGAGCCAGCACTGGATCTTTGATTTCCAATACAGCTTCGTTTATAAATTCGTCTTTAAGACTTCCATTTTCAACTGAGTCCGTTTTAACTAGGGACCGTTCTGGTACTTTACTCTCAAAAGAAGACGCTTTTTCTTGGATCTCCATCGTAAGCTGCCCTTTAATGTCATAAGCGTTGGATTTTTCGACTTTTCTCTCATCAACTTCGTCTAAGTCAAAGGTGGTTTTGCTCTCTTTCAAAATACTCTTATTTCTAATATTATTCCAATCAAAGTTTTGTGGCTTGATTAAAGATATCACAATTGAAATAATACCACCAGAAAAAAGGGCGGTGGCATTACCAGCAAAAGAAACCCATCTATCTGACAGATTTGTAACATTAATTTCGCCCATGATAGCTTTACATGCGATCAACCAGACGGCGATGGCAATCACCATGCCTGAAAGTGATCCGCAGACAGCACCCCATTTGTTCAGTTTGTTCCAAGTGAATGTCAATGACACAGGAAATACACCACTTGCAGTTGCACATCCAAGAAAGTTAAATAACCACCCCATTGATATTCCCACTCTCTGGAAAATACAAGCTATGCCTGCTGAGAAGAAAGCCCAGAAAAAAACACATATCTTTGATACCAGAAGAACCTGTTGAGGTGTTGCATTCTTCTTCAAATATTTCTTGTACACGTCATATGATAATAAGGTTGAAGTTGCAATCAACTCTCCAGAAAAAGAGGATGTAACTGAAAAAAAGATCATCAATAACATCATCGTAGAGCCCGCCTTTCCAACAAGAAAAGATGCTGCAGCCACTGAAGAAAGGCCTGCTGAAACTTCTTCTGCAGTTAGCGAAGGAAAACCGGGCAGCAAAGAGCAAGCTCTAGCACCGGTCCCAAGTACTAAACCCATCGTCCATGGAATAACAAACCAGCAAGTTGCGCCAATAAAATATGCTTTAGACGTCTTCAGTGATTGAGCTGCAATGGCCCTAGACCAGTAAGCTTGATCAAGAACCACAAGCCCAAAACCCGTGATGATGGAAATAAATAAAAATATTCCGCCATCTTTTGACCTAAATGTCAAATATGAACCATGATAATTGTCATCCACTGGGCTATGATGGGCAACCTCCGTCAATAAATCCCACATTTTTCCTGGAGAACCCACAATGCTGGAGCCACCGCCATATATTATGAAAATGAACACCAAGAGAAAGATAATTAATGGGAAAGTGTGTCCCGCATCTGATATAAAGGTTGCCCTCAAACCACCAAAATACACGTACACGGCACATACTAGTGGCAGTAGCCAGAGTGCAGCATATATATTCATACCAGTAACCGCATTCATCACAGACGCGGCACCTAATAGAATACACGCGCTCACTATTGTATTACAGGCTAGCCCGCACCATAAAAATGCTAAATGTCCCGCGGTTCCGAACCTCAAAAATGCTGCTTCTGGAAATGTTGTCACTAAATTAGCATTAGCTTTGACTTTAGAAGCTACTATGCTGAATACTGACACCTGCACGAAGCCACCGATTGCATAAAGGTATCCACCAGAGACACCATAAGTATAAGATTCCGTGGCAGACTGTAGGAGTGTTAGCGGCCAGCACCAAGTGCTCACAATTGACACTACCATCAACCCGAGAGGGACGTTTCGTGAAGCGGTGGTAAATTCATCGGCACCACCGGACTTTATTTTGGTGAATTTATTTTGCAACAAAGTGACGATATTCATCAAAATGGCAAAGAAAGCGCCTAGTCCCAAGATTACCCCATATCCGACACCCTGCGAGAGTGTTGGGTTCATATTTGGTTAGTGGATCTATGACTTATTTTCTTTTGAAAGAGCTACGAGAAAAAAGATAATGCTATACTGGAAGAAGGGTTATATATCTTTTAAAATTCCGATATTATCTTTGATTACTGCAAACTGACAATTACTCAAGGAGACATTGTGTATTTCTTCATGATTTCTAAAGAATTTTCTTCCAAGCACTTGTAAAGCCCTACCTTTGTCTTAACTTCTACAGTACATGCCTAGTTTTCACTTATTTTATTTTGCTTGTAACATTCTGACTTCTACCACAACGGCGTTGTCTCACGATGACTTTTTTTATGATTTTCAAAAAAGGGCCTCGAGGCTGTACAAAGACAAAGTTCGGCGTGATCAGGTTTCATCGATTCAAAGAAAATACTGTGTGAAACGGTGGCTCAAAGTTTTTTTTTCTACGCTTGAAATAACAATACCAATTTTGTAGATTTCACAATGAAGGAAGTTACAGACTAGTCAAGCGCATACACTAACAAAGGAAAAAGTTTCAAAAAAGTTCAATGTAAAAATGAAATGGCAACTTCACCATTAAATGCACCTCAAAACATACAACCAGTCAACACAAACAAGCGAAGCTGCAGAATTACTGAAGCTTCACGAATCTCGTTTTGGTACTATTTGAGTAGCATGGATTATTCATTCAAGGAAACAAAAAAAAAAAAAAAAAAAAAAAAAAAAAAAAAAAAAAAAAAAGAAAAAAAGAAAAAAAAAATCTGATAATAAAGCAGTGAACAACTGGCATTACGTGTGGTTACTCTGAGGTGACACAGGAAATCATGTGTTAATACTAATTGGCATAATATATGTTTAGTATTCTCTACATGTAAGTAGTTTTTTTCCAAAATTTGAAGTACCATTCTCAAAAAATTACCTGAACAATTAAGATTAGTGAATGGATTTACTTGTATCAAATTTTTGTTGATCACCTGCTAATGACAGCTGGGTGGACATTCTTGAACCTTTTCCTAGATTAGCGAACCAGGGAGAAAGCATATAATGCATTGTTTATGCACTGCACTTTATACCGACAAGATAATTCTGACTTCTCATTTCTATTTTCCTCCCCACCTTTACCTCCGATTGCAACCTCAACTCCTGTGAGACGACCACATCTCCGGGCAGGTTTTGTTCGGTTGCGTGCTGAAATATGGAAAACAACTTTTTTTTATCTGAGTTATAGTATTTTATTACTCCCTTATCGTATAAAAATCCATTCGTATCTACAATCTGCCCTCTTTCTTTAGTATTTGAGCGGCAGTATCATGAACAGCTTTTTCTAGACTAATGAATGGGAAACCCAAAATTTTTTTAGATACTGTGTTGTCGAATTTGCAGCCTGGGTTAGGGTCAGGCTGTCCAGGGTGGGGGCCAACGGCAATCTTACCCTTCAACTGGGGAAAGTCGGAGTTCAAGACGTCCACGACTTGCTGGGAGCTGAAGGGTCCATTGCTGAGACCTAGTCTCTGTCCCACAATATCTTCCTTTTGGAAGGCCACAATGTGTGCCTTGGCGACGTCACGAACGTCAATAAACTCGGCATGATAGTCTGGTTCTAGCTTGGTACTGCCTGCCTGCGAATGTAGCAGCGCATTGAGCACTTCGTTCGAGGTGTTGAGGTGATCTTTCACATCTTCTTCAAACAACTGGGGACCAAAGACAAAAGTTGGATTGATTGTGTTTAATTTGAACTTGACGGCACCTTTGTTCTCTTTCAAAAACTTCCAGGCGCTTTCCTCAGCAAACTTCTTCGAGGCGCAGTAGGCGCTCATGCCATCAGTTTGGCAGCCTTCCCAGGTGGCAGGATTCCAGTCCTTCTCGGTGAATACTGCTTTGCCGTCGGAAAATTTCGAAACGTCTAGGATGGCTGCGAAGGAAGAAGTTACCACCACCCTCTCCACAGTCTGCGCACCGTACTTCTTGATGGAGTTGAGAATGCCCTGAGTCCCGTGTAGCGCAGGAATTAACAAATCCTTTTCATACTCAGTCGTGTCAAAATGGAATGGCGAAGCGGTATGCAACACTACCTGGATCTCGCTGGCCCTCTTTTCGAACAACTTGTCAAAAGCAGTCAGCGAAGAGATATCTGGCACGATCTCGAAAGAAAGCTTAGGCGTGTTTCCGAACTGTCTGTGCAGCTTATCGGCTTTTTCTTGAGATCTGACAGTTCCGATCACTTCATAATTTTCTTTCAGCAGGTAGTCTACCACATATTGTGCGATAAATCCAGTAGCACCAGTAACTAGAACAGCCATTGCAAATTGTATACGCTTGGGGTGTATGAATACGCTATTTTCAGCCACGATATGAGAGGAAGCGTCGTATATCTGATCCGCTCACTTTATATATAGTCTTTTTTTTTTGGCGCTCAAGATCCCCCCCGATTCACTTTTACTTTCTTGAATGTTCGGTCGCGCCCCTCAGAAAAAGCAAAAAAATTCCCCGTTACACGGCCGCGGATAGCTTGAAAAATTCGGTTGCCAACATGACATTCGGACTTCACGGTGACGTTCCATTGGAAAAGTTAACATGTACGAGTTATGCGCCACGAACTGGAAGGTAGAAAACTGGTTTGGCTGGTATTTGGCAGGATAAGCAGTAGTAATAGCAACGATCAGGGGTGAGAACTAGTAAACTTGCCTAATTCAGCGTCATCTTACTAAGATCACTATCCTCACATTAACTGGGTATGTGTAGAAGCGCATACTACACAACAACCACCCTGTACTTTAGCCCAAGACGTATTCCGCGGACACCTCACGGAAATGGTCCCTTCCGCGGAATTCTCGATAGGCCTGCCCTAAACTGACTAGCAGTGGGGAATTGCGATTCCGCGTTGATTGTTCGGTAAAGTGCTTGCAAAAACTTGCACAAGTCTCGACTTTTTTTCGTATATCATTTGGCACTCCTGTTAACGGTGGCTTCGCTAGGTTTTGATGCGTCTTAGTGGCTGCAGGCTGAGAAATCTTACCTCTGCTGACAAGTATTCGTCTAGCTCCGTATTGATACTCTTAGTAAACTTGGCATAGTATATTAAATAAACACATCCCCTCGTACTCCCCTATGCTGCGTCTTGAGACTAAACGCCCCTCGATTTGCACGCTCTAATCGGCTGGTCGGTGGTTCTACCAAGGGCGTGCACTAACACGAAGAAAGCGCTCCCATTTATTTCTACATTGTGCCAATGAGGCAGTTTCCTTATCGACCAATCGCTATCTCAACTAACAGAATGCGAGATGGTATTCTGTTGAAACAGCAGCGATTACGTCGCGGTGCAGGCGGAGGCAGCCGGCATATACTGCGTTCGCCACTGAGCTTACAAGCCAACGCTATGAACAAGCCAAAGCTATGACCTGCAGTGTATTTTATGCGGGACAAGAGTCACCCACTCCGAGCTCAGAATTTTTGCCAACATCCACTGCCCAATGTGTTGTAATGCAGTGTAAGAAGTGCACGACCTAAGGTAAAGTGACGGGCACCTCCAACTGTCGATATGTTATGTTCATGTTCGTTCTGCATACTAGGCCCCTAACAGAGTTCCATCGGCGTGAAATCCTGGCCTTTTGGAAAGCACATTCAAGCAAATGATCTACGCACTAATGCCAATTCAAGCCAACTCTCGACACCTTTCAGCACCTCTTGGCATCCTCGGAGTAGCACACCTGGCGACTGACTGCATGTCTACTAGCGCGGTGGAAGCGGCTTTTCTCGCCTCGCCTACCGTCTACGGCGAGACCCTGAAGGTAGTACTGAAGAGGTACTGAAAAAAAATCCATGGGACGACGCAGAACAAGGCGGCATGGTAAGTTATGGGAGAGCCTGAGATGAGCTGCAAAGTGATTTACGAGTTCTTCAATTGACTTTTAACCTTCTGGGTACCTAAGGAGTACGACAAACAATGGCCCAAGATACGCCGTGGTGGGAAAAATGGAATCCTAACAATGTAACGTTAGCGGATCCGTCCGTTGATGACAGTTGGAAGTATTGCGTTCTGCAGGGAGTTTACTGGGGCGAGCCAGAAAGTAATGGAGTGACTGGGGCACGTATTTCTTCCATCTTTGTGATCTTTGGAGTGAGTACGCTATGTACGCTATTCCCCGTGGTGGCCCAGCGTGTTTCTTGGCTGCGAGTGAATAAATATGTTTATCAGTTTGCGAGAAGTTTTGGTACGGGTGTGATCATTAGCACGGCGTATATTCACCTGCTGGATCCTGCGTACCAGGAGATTGGCGGATACAGCTGCATAGCGCAGACCGGCAACTGGGCGATTTACTCATGGTGCCCTGCGATAATGCTTACGACGGTATTTGCAACTTTTCTGGTCGACCTGTTCAGTGCATTCTACGTGGAACGCAAGTATGGACTGGTCCACGAGGAGCATGGGGATGAGGTGGCCCAGGCGATAGTGGGCAGCACTATGGATCATGGGCATGGGAAAATTTCGTCGGTGCCTCAGACGCAAGAGCTTGCATTAGAAATGGGTTCAATGCTGGGAAAAGAATCAGATTGCTCAGGCAGCCCGGATGGTCCTAACGACACGATCGATAAGAACTCAATGGCTCACACCGAAAGCTACACGGTTTCAGAGGAGGACTCCCTAGAAGCAGAGATGAGCTTCAGATCAGATTTTGGTGCATTCTTAGTGCTGGAGGCTGGTCTTTTATTTCACTCTGTCATGATAGGTCTCAATCTAGGCACTGTAGGTAAGGAATTTTCAACATTGTACCCTGTGCTTGTGTTTCATCAATCGTTTGAGGGCCTTGGTATCGGCGCACGGCTTTGCGCCATTGCATTCCCGCGTAATAAGCGTTGGTGGCCTTATGCGCTATGTGTTGCTTATGGTATCACGACGCCGATCTGTGTGGCAATTGGGCTCGGTGTGCGCTCAACCTACTCAAGCAACTCATATTCCGTAAACATCGTGTCTGGTGTTTTGGACTCCATCTCCGCTGGCGTGCTCATGTATACAGGTATGGTGGAGCTGCTGGCGCGAGATTATCTTTTCAATCCTAACAGAACAAAAGATCTGCGAGAGTTACTCTTCAATCTTTTTTCGATGCTCCTGGGGGCCGGCCTTATGGCACTGCTGGGTAAATGGGCCTAAGGCCGGTATATAGCGCCGTTCAGACGTTCAGACATCCCATGCTAGTATTTTCCACACACTGCTATTTATTAGATGACTGACATGACTTAGGACGATTATTATGACAACCACTTTTATAGAATGATGCAAAAATCTTACGCCATGTTATCAGTGAGAAGATGCACAAGCGTTGACTTTCAAGCTTGCAAAAGTTTTCGCGGTACTATCTAAAAACATGTAGCACATATACCTGCGATTGTACTATTGAAATAAAGATAAAACACTGTTGACTATGAGGTGCGATCTTCACATTCTAAAATAAGGTTAACCTTTAAACAGCAGGTGATACCGGTTGTGCTTAATAACGTTTTTTTTTTTTTGTGCGGACATATAACCTTTTTCTGGAAAAAAATAATCGATAAGGACAATTACGAATCCTTTCGCACATCCTCATTGAATCACAGTGAAAACGCTCGCTGATGTAGACAACACCTAAGGTAGTGCTTCCCTTTAAATTTGATATCTTGGCATTAAAGATACCGAGGAACCTAATATTTTGTATTTTACAGACATCCTGTCCGCTTCATATCCTGCAAAGAATATACAGAGGGAATCTTAATAAACCTGGCAACTGCATTCTCCCGATAATTCAGGATTCTGCTCAGCCAAACTATCTTAGGGCAGTACAATCGGATGAAGAACCTCGTGAAAATCGACATGAAGTTTATTCTCTATTTTTGAGTTGTTTTTTACTGCATGGTCATTCATTGTGGTCGATACGTTCTTGACCCTCCACAAAGTGTATAGTACGACAGGCATTGCTGCCCTAGGTTACTTTTGTAGTTGTTTGTGGCTAGCAAGGTTTAGGTTCAGAGAAAGCTCCACCGAGCCCAAAATACTCTGCCAAGAGCTTGTATACTTCTTGCCAGGGCTTATGCATTTCGCCAAAGTTTGATGTAGATTTTTATCTTGGCCGTTTAAATCACCACGTCTGCAGTTTTTTTAGAGCTCAATAAAGTATCCTTTCAACAGTATGATTTTGGCCGGCTTAGAAAAGCCTATGAGCTACATCAGGATGAGCACGCGAAACTTGACGGTGTGTGTCCTAACCTTATAAACAAGTAACTACTGATGGCAATGATGACCACACCAATTCTTTCCTCATGTTACTATTTTTTTTATGTTTGGTTGTTTTTTTACGATTTCTCTGGCCAAAAAGACTTGTAAGGAGTTAGTCTACAAGAGCAATAGGTTGCCTTGGAGCTTGAAATGACAAAATACACTGTGTTAGACGACACCAAATTATGGAGAAGCGTGCCTCCAGCAGTTGATATAATTGAATAATTCAGGTGTTTAGTTGGCAAGTGGCGGTCTTTGAACTTCATTATGTTTCCATTTAATCATCCCAAAAACTTATCTAATTAGCTTGCCTCAAACATTATTGACACATCCATATAAGTTAAGAAGTTGTGAGCAGAGAATATCATAAATTAAAGAAGTTTAAGGATAAAAAAAAACAACTTTATTACGGACAAATATGGCAAAAGAGTACTTTCTTGTCCGTTCATTGAAAGGGTGGTTGTAACTTCTCCATACTTTCTAAGAGTAGCTATAGCCATGCGGCTCAATCCACTTTTAAATGAAAGTGGAAGCTTTTTACGAGAAAGAGACTTCTATAAGTTACGTTTTAGAATTACGCATTTGCGTGGGGATTATGCAGGAAATGTCTGACAGACTTCATTATCGACAAGCGCTAATGATATTCCAGTCTGTTCAAGTTCATGAGGCATGCAAAAAGAAAATGTAGTCTCGCTCCTTAACCAGTGGACTATTCACTTTGCTTTTGTTTTACAGCTAGAGAAGCATGTGATCGTATGGAATACATGAATGAAAACGAAAACATAGTTGCAGAGTTTATTAAACGCAATTTAATTTTAACCTTCATACTATATGTACGTTCAACAACTCAACTGAGTGTTCCATATATGACTATGTTGTCCGCGAAGCGATTCTTTATTGTTATTGTTTTTTCAGTGTACTGTCGTTTCCTGCAACGAACTTCGAAGGACAGCGTGCCGGGCGCTGTGACAGCCAGCCAGAACAAGTCTCTCGTAAAATCTATACCCTTTTTTGTCCGTTCCGCGGAGGATTGGATCCTTAAAGTCCACGGAACTCCAAAACTCCGTTCGGAATGGACAAAGGAATGGACTCTGTGCTTCCGCGGAAGCTTTCTCTGATACGGCGAGAGTGCTATCATCTAGTTTGCATTCAGTGCGGGCGGGGCAAAAATAGGTGCTGAGAGCGCGCAACGTGCGGCAGAAAACTGGTAGTTCTGTAACTTTTTAGTTCACTTGACCAAAACTATGCCAAAAAGCAAATGTTCCGCGGAACAAATGACCGTATGAATGCCAAAAAGCTTTTTTAAAAGGTTCCGCGGAACGAATGGCCCAATAAATGTCCGCGTTTGACGCGTAGAGATCGAACGGAAAAAAGGAAATACTATCAAACGTTGTGCGGTGAGATCAGTCTTATTGTCAACAACAGCCACTTACACACTTTGAGAGTGTCGGTAACACTTTGAGAGTGTCGGTAACACGGCATATAAAACCTTAGTGGATTATGTCTGTAGAATAAATCGTTTCATGCTCAGTCGTAATAATTTTCTCTTTCTAATCTCCCATGCGTCATGGCGGAATCGGGATCTGACACTCCTTTGTACCAAGGTTTTGAGCATGATGCACAAGAACAAATAAAAGAATTAGCCAAAACTTTCACTAGGCAAACGGCCGGAGAGGATGTGGAAGATAGCTTTTCGGAACCAGTGAACCCAATTTTTCAACAAGGTGACGGTAATTATGACGAAAGACTAGACCCCAACTCTGACCAGTTCCAGTCCAAGGCTTGGGTGAGGAATATGTCCATGCTAATGAGTTTGGATCCGGACCACTATAAACCTTACTCTCTTGGTTGTTGCTGGCGGGACCTTTCAGCCTTTGGAGCGTCTGCAGATGTTGTTTATCAGCAGAACGCGGCCAACATGCCCTTCCAGATGTTACAGTGGGCTTACAGATATCTGAGACCATCGCGAGACGAGGACACTTTTCAAATTTTGAAACCGATGGAAGGTTTAATCAATCCTGGGGAACTGCTGGTGGTTTTAGGAAGGCCTGGCTCTGGTTGCACTACACTTCTCAAATCCATCTGTTCTAATACGCATGGTTTTCACTTATCTAAAGATTCTCAAATCTCCTACGGAGGTCTTAGCCCGAGAGATATCAAGAAACATTTCCGCGGTGAGGTTGTCTACAATGCAGAAGCCGATATACATCTGCCCCACTTGACAGTTTGGCAAACGCTGATCACGGTGGCGAGGCTTAAGACACCTTCCAACCGTGTCAGGGGAGTAGATAGGGAGACGTGGGCAAATCACATGGCCGATGTTGCTATGGCGACTTACGGACTTTCACATACTAGAAACACGAGAGTTGGAAGCGAGCTTGTTAGAGGTGTTTCTGGCGGTGAGAGGAAACGTGTGTCTATTGCCGAGGTTATGATTTGCGGCTCCAAATTCCAATGCTGGGATAACGCTACCCGAGGTCTAGATTCTGCTACTGCCCTGGAGTTCGTTCGAGCTTTGAAGACTCAGGCAAGTCTGATGAATTGCGCCTCTGCAGTTGCCATATATCAATGTTCTCAAGAGGCATTCGATCTCTTTGATAAAGTCTGTGTACTTTACGACGGGTATCAGATCTTCTTCGGTCCCGCTCAGGAGGGTAAGAAATATTTCGAAGGTATGGGCTATTATTGTCCGGCGAGGCAGACGACTGCCGATTTCTTAACCGCAGTAACCAGTCCCGCCGAAAGAATTATAAGAGAGGATTACAAAGAAAGGGGAGTTTTTGTACCGCAGACTGCACAAGAAATGTCTGAATACTGGACCAATTCAGCCAATTACAAAGAACTTATGAATCAAATTGAAAATAGCCTCTCAGGAGACCAGGAGGCAAATGTCACAAGCATCAGAGAAGCTCATGCGGCCAAACAGGCCAAGAGGGCTAGATCATCTTCTCCTTACACAGCGAGCTATTTCCAGCAAGTGAAATATTTACTAATAAGGGACTGGTGGAGACTGATAAATAGTTTCGACATCACTTTCTTCCAGATTTTCGGTAACGCTACAATGGCATTCATCCTCGGTTCGATGTTTTACAAAATTATGAAAAAGGACTCTACAGCTACTTTCTACTCTCGTGGTGCCTCAATGTTTTTCGCCGTTCTTTTTAATTCATTTACCTCGATGTTGGAAATCTTTTCATTGTTCGAGGCTAGACCTATCACAGAAAAGCACAGGACGTACTCCTTATACCACCCAAGTGCAGACGCCTTTGCATCTGCCCTTTCAGAAGTTCCGCCCAGGATTTTGATTTCTGTGGTGTTCAATATCGTTTTCTATTTTTTGGTTCATTTCCGCAGAGATGGTGGCAGATTTTTCTTTTACTATATGATGAGTTTAGTAGGATCATTTACAATGTCCCATCTATTCAGAACTGTCGGTTCTTTGGTCAACACCTTATCAGAGGCGATGATACCAGCGGCCATAATTTTGCTGGCTCTTTCCATGTATACTGGGTTTGCCATTCCAGAAACAAAGATGTTGGGATGGTCCAAATGGATTTGGTACATCAACCCATTATCTTACATCTTTGAGTCACTTATGCTCAATGAATTTCACGGCCGCAAGTTTCCTTGTGCTGAATACATTCCCAATGGAGCCGGATATGAGAACGTAGAAGGTACCGAAAAAGTGTGTTCCGTCGTTGGTGCAGTTTCTGGTCAGGATTATGTTCTTGGGGATGATTTCTTAAAGTTGAGTTACAATTATGAAAATGTGCACAAATGGCGTGGATTCGGTGTTGGTATGGCGTACGCTATTTTCTTCTTCTTTGTTTATTTATTCTTGGTGGAGTTGAATGAAGGTGCCAAGCAAAAAGGTGAAATATTGGTATTCCCTCACTCCGCAATTAGAAAGATGAAAAAAGAAAATAAATTGAAAATGGTTGGAAATGATGATGAAGAAAAATCCAGCTCTAACGTAGCAATGCAGGTTTCTGATAAAAAAATGTTCCAAGATACGGACGACTCTAGCTACAACGATACTGGGGAAGTGGGGCTAAGCAAATCCGAGGCAATCTTTCACTGGCGAAATCTCTGTTATGACGTTCAAGTTAAGAAGGAAACTAGACGCATCTTGAACGGCGTGGATGGTTGGGTCAAACCGGGTACTTTAACTGCTCTTATGGGAGCATCTGGTGCCGGTAAAACGACACTTTTGGATTGTCTAGCCGAAAGAGTGACAATGGGTGTGATTACGGGTGATGTGTTTGTTAATGGCCAGCCTCGTGACGCGTCATTCCCTAGATCCATTGGTTACTGCCAGCAACAAGATTTACATTTGACTACCGCGACGGTTAGAGAATCCTTAAGATTTTCTGCATATCTGCGGCAACCATCGAATGTTTCCAAAGAAGAGAAGGATGATTATGTCGAGCAAGTTATCGAAATCTTGGAGATGCGCGCCTACGCTGACGCCGTTGTCGGTGTAGCAGGCGAGGGTTTGAACGTGGAACAGAGGAAAAGACTGACCATTGGCGTGGAATTGGTAGCAAAGCCAAAGCTCCTTCTGTTTTTGGATGAACCCACTTCGGGTCTAGATTCTCAAACCGCTTGGTCTGTCTGTCAGTTGATGAAAAAATTGGCGAAACATGGGCAAGCAATTTTGTGTACTATTCATCAACCCTCCGCCATTTTAATGCAAGAATTTGACCGCTTATTGTTCATGCAGCGCGGCGGTAAAACCGTGTATTTTGGTGACCTTGGTCAAGGTTGCAAAACTATGATTGACTATTTTGAGAAATACGGAGCCCACAAATGTCCCACTGATGCTAATCCTGCTGAGTGGATGTTAGAAGTTGTGGGTGCTGCACCTGGATCTCATGCAAATCAGGATTACCACGAAGTGTGGAAAAATTCCAGCGAATATACTGCAGTTCAAGAGGAATTAGATAACATGGAAAGAGAACTGCCTTCTTTGAATGATGATGAATCTGAAGAACATCAGCGAGCTTATGCAACTAAAATATCTTACCAATGCATCCTAGTTTCAAAACGTTTGTTTGAACAGTACTGGAGAACGCCCAGCTATCTGTGGGCAAAACTATTTTTGACGGTCTTCAATCAACTGTTCATTGGATTTACTTTTTTCAAAGCAGATAGATCCATGCAAGGATTACAAAACCAGATGTTGTCGGTTTTTATGTTCTGCGTTATCTTCAATCCCATCCTGCAACAGTACCTACCTTCTTTTGTGAGGCAAAGAGACTTGTATGAAGCAAGAGAACGGCCCTCTAGAACTTACTCTTGGAAAGCATTCATCTTTGCCCAAATAGTTGTGGAAGTACCTTGGAACATTTTGGCAGGTACTCTAGCTTTTTTCATTTATTACTATCCCGTGGGATTCTACTCGAATGCGTCAATGGCAGGTCAATTACATGAGAGAGGGGCGCTATTTTGGCTATACTCTATTGCCTTTTACGTTTACATTGGTTCCATGGGTATTTTTGCGATATCTTTTAACGAGGTAGAGGCAAATGCTGCTAATTTAGCTTCGTTGCTTTTTACTATGACGCTGTCATTCTGTGGTGTTATGACAACTCCCAATGCCATGCCTCATTTCTGGATTTTCATGTATAGGGTGTCTCCCCTGACTTACTTTATCAGCGGCGTGTTAGCTACTGGTTTGGCAAACGTACCTATTAAATGTGCAAGTTATGAATATGTCAGCTTTGCGCCTCCTAAAGGACAAACATGTGGTCAATACATGTCTAATTACATCAAGACAAAGGGAACCGGATATCTAGCAGATTCATTTGCTACTGACAAATGCGAGTTTTGCCAATATTCAGACACCAATGACTTTTTGAAGAGTATAAGCTCATCATACGGTGACAGATGGAGAAACTATGGTATCTTTATTTGCTACATTGTTTTCAACTATGTAGCCGCTGTTTTTTTGTATTGGCTGGCTAGAGTTCCTAAGACAGGTGGTAAGAAAAAGAGCTGATTCGTTTTCTTCTCTTCTCAATAGATGGTTTATAAACACCGCGCAACTGACCTTTTTTTTTTCCATCTAGTTTACTGTAGTGCGAAATCATTCAACTGCAAATTTGCAGTTACTCTCTAGATGACTTAACGATAGAAATGTTATTCAAATCTCTGATGAAGTTGACTATTACAGAGAAATCCCTATGGAAATGTATTGTAATCATAAATAGACATTTTTAATTTTTGATTCGAAAAAATTTCCTTGAAAAAGTCTGTTTGAATAATAGTCATATTCTTTATGTAATAGTGATGCAGAAAAAAGAAAAAAAATAGGGTTTTAGGCCAGAGAGTTGATTTCGCGGAACTTGCAACCTGGCCTTTTTTTTTTTCGAATATTTCATAATTTGGCATTTGAAGTTATGTTAATCGTCCTTTAAATTTTTTTTTACCTCTAATATTCGACAGTTTTAATTTTTTATTTTTTTTTTTGAATTTCTTTTTTAAGCCGCTCTTCAACATTGGGCCACTCTCTGCTTTTTTGTCACGATCCCCGAACATCCAAAAATTTAAATGGGCGCGATGAGCTAATGTAATCTGTTAATACGCTATAACTCCCAAAGACAAAACTAAAATGGCAAATAACCATAGTGAGGAGGATGATTTCTCAAGTGATAGTGAGGAGGTCAATCCTCTTTTGATAAGGTCGGATAAAAGGACTGATACTCACAGCGATTTTTTTGGCGATGAGAGCGAGGAAGAGAAGAAAGGTAGACAGAGTGAGGACGACCAAGATGACGAGGGAGAGTCTACTCACCAAAGGCTGGAAGCAGAAATAGTAGAAGATTCACACCATCTGGAACATAACCGTGAATCTTCTCATGTACCGGAAGAGCCAAAGAAAACCAAGAAATTGAATAGAATTAACAAGTTGAAATTGGCAAAAAAATCCAAACACAAAACTGGAGTCATATACTTATCAAGCATTCCACCCTATATGAAACCCACAAAGATGCGCCAAATTTTATCGCGATTTGGAGAGATAGATCGCCTTTTCCTACGTAGAGAGGATGAAAAAACGCATAGACAAAGGGTAAGGAGCGGAGGAAATAAAAAGGTGATGTACGTTGAGGGCTGGGCAGAATTCTTACGGAAGAGGGATGCTAAACTTTGCGCCGAGACCCTCAACGGTAACATGATTGGCGGTAAAAAAGGATCATTTTACCATGACGATATAATGAACCTTAAGTACTTACCAGGCTTCAAGTGGGCAGACTTAACAGATCAAATAGCAAGAGAGAATGATATCAAGCAGGCCAAGCTCGATATGGAGATTTCTCAAGCCAACAAAGTAAACGCCGAGTTCACCAGAAACGTGGAAAAAAGTAAGATGCTTCATAATATGAAAAATAGCAAGAAAAGAAAGAACGAAGGGGAACGTTTACAAATGGACAATGAACCCGATCACAAGACTTTCAAGCAACGCAAAGTTGCTAGTTCTAGGGCGGATGCTCCGGAGAGTATTAAGAAGTCTGAATCTTCTAAAGACCTAGGAATGGTATTAAGCAATTTGTTATAGACTTGTAATTATTTAAAATACTTTCAAATTTACCAAAGGCAAGTTCTCCATGCATTTTTTTTTTTTTTTTTTTTTTTTTTTTTTTTTTTTTTCAGGCGAAAATTTTTTTTCAGAGAGCATCGCATCTCATCTCGCCTCATCGCATCGCATCCATCTCGTCCTTTCTCTCACAACCCAACTACTTTCGAAGAGGCCATATTTTAGGTAAGCGACTGTTCTTGTAGAGCATTGAAGCAGCTCTGTTAAAGCAAGATGGGTACTGGTAAAAAAGAGAAGCAAAGGAGAGTCCGCCAGGGAGACACCAGGGATGGGAACCTACGTGTCAAAGGTGAAAACTTTTACAGGAACTCCAAACGAGTACAGTTTCTGAATATGTACAAAGGTAGCAATGCCATTCGTAACAAAAAGGGGGAAATTGTAAGAGGAGCAGATTTACAGGATAAAACCATTCCTACTGCCCGAGTGCAGCCAGATCGTCGTTGGTTCAACAGTACTCGAGTTATTTCACAAGACGCATTGAAGCATTTTAGAGACGCTTTAGGAGAAACGCAAAAGGATTCTTATCAAGTGTTGCTTAGAAGAAATAAGCTTCCCATGTCATTATTGGAGGAGAAGGATAGATCTGAGTCTCCTAATGCTAATATTTTGGAAACTGAAAGTTATGGCCAAACCTTTGGCCCCCATTCGCAGAGGAAGAAGCCACGTATCGCGGCATCAAGCCTGGAAGAAGTGGCCCATATGACACAAAAAGACAATGAGAAGTATGAAGAAAATCAAGAGCTGAATGCAACTTTGGGTCTGATGGCTAATCAAGAGGATGAGGAAAATGGATGGTCTAATGTTGCAAAGGAAGCTATTTTTAGCAAGGGACAATCGAAGCGTATATGGAATGAGCTCTATAAGGTCATCGACTCTTCCGATGTGGTGATACATGTTTTGGATGCCAGAGATCCTATAGGCACTAGTTGTAAATCGGTGGAAGACTACATGTCTAAGGAAACGCCGCACAAGCATTTGATGTATGTGTTGAACAAATGTGATTTAGTTCCAACTTGGGTGGCAGTATGTTTTTTTTTTTTTTTTTTTTTTTGTTTTCGATACTACGACAAGAATGAAAGCAGGCGATATCAATTCCAAAACTTTTTGTCAGGGTGCCTTCCCGTTTACTCTCTTAAACAAATTCACGAAGGGGCCTGTTACGGTTTTGGAAGAATGATATTGCACGTGTGCTGTTCAGAGTCTCGTTCTGAGATTCTATACGGCATTGAGCACAACTTTCGTTCTGAAGGTGTTGCTTACGTGCAAAGGGGCTTTTCGGCTTTTGCGCTTTGCGAATGGGTTTTCTCATTATCTGTGCAAGTTGCTTGCCGAGAATTGACTTCACATCAATATCTTCACTCTCAGAGCTGATATCTGCTTCTTTCATTTTTACGTCTAGTGCGTCATTCACCGAGTTTCATCTTACTAACACTTCGATAGGCAGCATGGGTTAAACATTTGTCAAAACGTCGACCTACATTGGCATTTCATGCCTCAATCACAAACTCTTTTGGTAAAGGTTCGCTGATTCAACTATTACGTCAATTCTCGCAGCTGCATAGTGATAGAAAGCAAATATCGGTTGGGTTCATTGGATATCCGAACACCGGCAAATCTTCTATTATAAACACTTTAAGGAAGAAAAAGGTTTGCCAAGTGGCACCAATTCCCGGAGAAACAAAAGTTTGGCAATACATCACTTTGATGAAAAAGATTTTCCTTATAGATTGTCCCGGTATTGTGCCACCTTCTGCCAAGGACTCGGAGGAAGACATTTTACTGAGAGGTGTTGTAAGAGTCGAAAATGTGTCTAATGCCGAACAGTATATACCAAGTGTATTGGCCCGCTGCCAAGTGAAGCACCTCGAAAGAACTTACGAGATATCAGGGTGGAAAAATGCCACGGACTTCCTACAAATGTTAGCTAGGAAGCAAGGTCGACTACTGAAGGGCGGAGAACCAGATGAGTCTGGAGTGGCAAAGCAAGTCTTGACCGATTTTAACAGAGGTAAAATACCGTGGTTCGTGCTGCCACCGGAGAAAGAAGGGGAAGCGAAAGCTAAGGTAGAAAATAAGAGCAAGGAAAGGGCAAAGAAAAGAGCCAGTGAAGATGACGAAATATCTCAAGCAAAGAAATCTAAAACGAGTCAAGCTTCGCTTCAGTAAATAATGGCATTTTTAATTTGTCTGTAATAAGAAACGTTGGCTCAGATTGGTTGTATAATATAAAATTTATTGGTCTTACCGCTATGCTATACTTTAAATTTCTTTCTCATTTTGAATAACCATGAATTCTACAAGTAGTATTGGCTGCATAGTGGTATTGAGCCTTTTACTTATCAAAAAAATCGCAATAAAAAAGTGGGATAAGAAAAATGATATCATCCTGAATAAATACTATTCTAATGTTACACAATTTCTAATTCCCATAATTCATTATTTTCATTCTAGCATTTCCACTTTATTGTCCCATTTTTCTCTTGCAACGCAAACGGCACCATCATCAATACGGTACAAGTAATATTCTTGTCATCAATTAGTGGAATAAAACACAGCGTTTGAAAGCAGTAGTTCGTAATCCTGCAATTTAGCTATATTTATCACACAACACGAATATTCTCACTCAGGAAGTTCTTTGAGGGACCCTATCAACGCTAACATGCCCACTGCAAAAAACCTCTTTGAAATCTAGTGATCGACGTATCTTTATATCGAAGATGCAGTCGATGAATATGCAGCCTCATGTTTTTCCCATGCGTGATCATTCGTTTTTCCAGCATCAACAAACGGACCAGCAACCTACAATAGATATCACAGGAAACCAAATGTATTCTCCACATATGGCCCAAGCTAGGCTGTTGCAACAGCAGCAGCCGGGAATTATCCAAAACATGCCTGCTCTCACGAAAACCCAAGAACTTTCAAACTCATACCTCTTGAAACAAAAGCTGGAGGCAGAGCAGCAGCAACAGCAACAACAACAATTTAATGTTGGAACACCTGTCGGAGTTACTGCAAATGGACCTCCGGGGCTGAATGCTTTTCGTCAAGGCGTTCCTACGTTAAATCATCTTGGAAAGAGCCAATTACCGAAGCATATGGCAGCCGCAGGAGCGGCACCACCTCCGATGTTATTACCACCACCTGGTCACTTCTTTATTCGAGAGGTCTGGAAAAACAATTTGCACGCTGAATTTTCGGCCATAAGAAGGATGGCAACCCAGTACAATTACATCTCGATAAGTACTGAATTTGTTGGTACTATTGCCAGGCCCATCGGTAATTTTAGATCCAAGACTGACTACCACTACCAGACTATGAGATCAAATGTTGATTTTCTGAACCCGATACAAATTGGTATATCACTTTGTGACGCAAATGGTGCCAAACCAGACCACGGACCATCTACGTGGCAATTCAATTTTAATTTTGACCAATCCAAGGAAATGGTGTCAGCGGAATCTTTTGAATTACTACAAAGGTCTGGGATCAATTTTGAGGGCCATGGTGAGCAAGGGGTTGATTCTTTTGAATTTGCCCAGTTGATGATAGATTCTGGACTTCTCATGGAACCTAATGCGACGTGGATTACATATCACGCAGCCTACGATTTTGGTTTCTTGGTACACATTCTCATGAATGATTCCATGCCCAATAATAGAGAGGAATTTGAATGGTGGGTACATAAGTTTTTGCCGAATTTTTTTGATTTGAATTTAATTTGCAAAGTAATCCAAGACTACAAACAGCAGCAACAGCCGGGCACTCAGCAACAGCAGCAATTCTCGCTTGCCTCACTGGCAGAAGAACTTGGGATACCTAAGTTCCCATTATTTACTACAACGGGCGGGCAAAGTTTACTAACCTTGCTTGGATTTTTCCAATTGAGTAAATTGTCAATGAACAAACTGCCTAACGGCCTCAGCTTCTCCAACTATAAAAATCTAATTTATGGAATAAATGGCGAGTAGAGAATGGTGCTTCATCAGCAAGTGGGAGGACAAATCGAAAAGAATTTGTGTAATTTATCTTATAATTGTTATTATTACTATTACTGATACTTTTTTTTCATTCACGTGATGAAGAAAATTTTTCAGTTCCGAAGGGCGGCCGCCATTTGAAGATGAGAGAGGAATGAAGACTGAATCAAGGCTACAAGTATAGCGTATTGAGTTCAAAAGGCAAATCGCCATCAGAAAAAACCTTTCTCAGAGTGGGTGGAGTCCCTCCAATAGTGAGTGAGCTGCTTTGAAAATACGGCTACCGTTTTCAACCCCGGTCGTTCTGGTGTATTTTATTTCCATTTTTTGTACAAATTAGCTGAGTACTTGAAAACTCTGAAGCATAAAAGGGACTATAAAATCTGTCACTGTGGATTTATTCCAGTTGCAGTTGTGCTCCGGAATTGCATAATAATATTTGGTATTAACAAGGAAACATGGGCGCCACGGTTCAGGAGATTGGATATGCTTTTTTACAGACTTATTACCACAGGATGAGTAAAGATCCATCTAAAGTATCATGTCTGTATTCCGCTACCGCTGAACTAACGCATACAAACTATCAAATGGATTTCGTTGAGGACTCAGACATTTTACCCACTGTAAAGCTGACGGGGAAGGAAAACATAAGCAAGTTCTTTACCAGGAATAATAAGAAGGTAAGTGATTTGAAAGTGAAGATAGAGACCTGTGATTTCCAAACTACTGGCTTGTCACATGCGAGTATTTTGATTTTGACAACCGGCGAAATGTTTTGGACCGGAACACCAACTTACAAATTTTGTCAAACGATTATCTTGACCCCTAGTGGCACCAAAGATACCTTCGATGTTACCAATGATGTGATTCGTTTTATCAGTGATAATATCATACCTGAAAAGCTAGAAGATTTCTTCAAGGAAAAGGAGGTCGCGCACGGAGAGACAGTGGATGAACAACAACCGCAGCAAATGCAAGGGCTGAAGCAAGAGCCAGTGCCCGATCCAAAGGTGTCTGATAAAAAAGATCGAACTCCACAGGAGCCAGACCCGTCAATTGTTAGTGCAGCGGTTAAGGAAGGACCAAAACAAGAGAATAGCGAAATGCCTACAACAGGACCTAAGGAAGATTCTAAAGAAGAAAAAAAAGGAGATTTAAAAGGTGAACCTAGAGAAAATCTCAAAGAACAATCTCAAGAAACTATCCCTACACAGCAGCCTGTCAGAATAAGTTGGGCCTCTAAACTCGCCGCTAATGGTGACTCTCCGAAGACTAATGGCGATGCACAATACAATGGCACCAGAAAAGTATTGGATGCCAAGTCAGAATTGCCTAATCGTAAAGAAATCAACAACAGAGCTGTCAAGAACAAAAAACCCATTTTTAGCACAGTGAACAAAGATGGCTACTACCCAATATATATAAAGGGAACCGCCGGCGTTAAAGAAGATAGGTTGAAAAGTGCGTTGGAAGCCGAATTTGGCACAGTAATGAAAATAACTAATGCTGACAGTTTTGCTGTAGTTGATTTCGAAACGCAAAAGAGTCAGATAGATGCCTTAGAGAGAAGGCAACTAACCATAGACGATATAGAGATCATTATGGGGCGAAAAACAGTTAAAAAGAGCCCATCACCACCAGTCGGTAGTGCTCAAGGGTCATTTCGTTCGCATAAAAAGCATTCTGGTAAAAAGAGAGACTAAGTCTATGTCATAATATAATAATGATCACTCAGAATTTCTAAAAGGTTTATAGAAAAAGACAAAAAAAAAAAACAAAAAATAAAAATCAGAATATTGAAGATAAAGGAACAGGATGACTTGTTGAATAGAGATATAACACTTATGTACATACACTCATCTTCAATATTTGTGTTTTTCATGTTGCCCTTATTCCGTTTTCTAAATATGTTTCATCCTTCTGCTCTGCCGATCATCAGGATGCTCGGAAGAATTCTGCAGTTGAGAAAACCCTAGAGTTAAACAATCACAGAGAAAAAATTGGGCCTTCAAGAGTATTTTAAGTGCCATGCTAGTTCCTCCAGCTAATTTTGGGATTGCTGAAGAGGGAATATATCGCTGCTCTAAAGTAGAAACTTTGAACCTGTCCTTTATAGAAACATTGAACCTCAAGACTGTTGTGTTCATCGGCGGACAGGAGCCCTCCAAATTCTTCAAAGAGTCCTTCAACGAACAGTCAATAGAATGGTTCTTGATCGGAATGTCAGACTTTTCCTCTGCTGGTAAACCTGTGGTCAGCAGTAACAAAAGCCCAAGCTTGGAAGGTCGGAAGGATGTTCAAACCAGAAGCCGAAGCTATTCCAAGGCGTCATCACTGGAGACCATAAGAAGTGACGAAACATACCATTTAACTGACGGAGACGATTTAATGCTAATAAAAGAATCCTGCATTAAAAAGGCATTCCAATTGTTACTCAATAAGGAGAAGCACAACATTTTGTTAGTGGATAGAACTTCGATCATAGTTGGCGTTCTACGAAAAATTCAAAAGTGGAACATTTCTTCTATAATTAACGAGTACAGATTGTTTTCAGGAAAAAACCGTAGTTACTTTGCAGAGACATTTCTGGAGATTTTACAGGTTATTATTGAGCAAGAAAAGAATGACGACATTATCATACAGGACATGCATGAATTAAACTTGGGTACAAACGCGTTAAAGTATCCCCTAAATCCCAGCAGGAGATTGTCCAATGCAATTTTAGTTGAAGAAGGAGATTTGAGCAAGGATGTGGAAGTACCTCGCCGACTATTGAACATTGTCGATGAGGCTCAAAAAATAAATCAGCAATCGGAGCATGACAAAAATGCACCTGAGATGGCCAAGGCTCAGTCAACCCTGGGTATCTTTGGTAATCGCTACAGGTTGGCATTCAACAAAAGAGAACGTGGTGCATACAAGTACTACAACAGTTTCGGCCTAGAGGGCATAGAGGATACGTTCACTCTACAGATTCCTCAGGAATCGTTGTTGCCCGAATGGCTCAAATTCCAGAGAGACATTTGGGAGAGAGAGAACTATCCCGAAGAGCACAACTTTTATAAAGAGCATATTTTCATATGACAGCTGTAGCACGGTTTCAAAATGGGAAAAAAGTGGAAAGTTTATTTAAATCTATTTTCCCACTCTGCACTGGGCACGAAATGTACCCAGCATCCGTCGCATAATTTATCTGCGGGATTCGTTTACCACGGCTATCTGGTGGGTGGCATAGACGTGGAGATAAAGTCCCGATAAGTTTCTGAGAATAGGTTTCAGAAATTGTGCGAAAAAAAAGATTAAAGGCCCCACCTTTATACTTGGAATTTTTTTAAAAATTTTCGTCATCCCGGCGGGCTCAAAAGGCTACGAAAATAAACTTAAGAAATACGAGTTTCCAACACTGCATAGTGCTTGATTTTTTTTCACTTTTCAAGAATAAAGAAAATGGGCAAGAATGATGAGTTTGAGTTTTGACGGCCGGATGCTGGATAAGGAGGCCATCCAACCGCAGCTATTCCTGGTGCTCTGTGTCACCTCAAAGAAGACATAAAGTGAAAACCCGCCGCAATAAGAATAGTAAAACTTGACAGCCAGCTCGGCAGAACATGTTAATCAGTTATATTTGATCATGGCAGTAAACCCAACTTTGCCTTAGTGTATGAATATCTACCCGTACTGTGAAATTCCTTTGGCTTTTTTAGTGACGTGAAAAATTGTCACTTTTTTGCACGGGAATTTCAGATGGAATACAAATACATTGTACCGAAAATATTTAAACAAGACGAAAAGTAGTTATCATGTCCAACCATAGTTATACTTGAGCAATCATAAGTTCTCTGAGGATAAAATGGTTAAAAATGTGTTATTATTAGGTTCCGGGTTCGTTGCCCAGCCTGTCGTCGATTCCCTTGCAGCTACTGGCGATATCAATGTCACTGTCGCTTGCAGGACTTTAGAGAAAGCTCAGGCTTTGGCTAATCCTTCGAAATCTAGTGCCGTATCCATTGATGTCACTAATGATGCCCAACTGGATTCTGTGTTGGCCAAGCACGACTTGGTGATCTCTTTAATTCCTTACATCTATCATCCCAATGTGGTCAAAAGTGCTATCAGGACGAAGAAAGACGTGGTGACTACTTCGTACATTTCACCAGCTCTCAAAGAGTTAGAACCGGAGATCAAAAAAGCCGGTATTACTGTCATGAATGAGATCGGTTTAGATCCCGGTATTGATCACTTGTACGCCGTCAAAACTATAGATGAAGTTCACAAGGCCGGTGGTAAGATCAAGTCGTTTTTGTCTTACTGTGGGGGTCTGCCAGCTCCTGAGGACTCTGACAATCCACTTGGTTACAAATTTTCCTGGTCTTCTAGAGGTGTTTTGCTTGCCTTGAGAAACTCAGCCAAGTACTGGAAGAACGGCAAAATTGAAAACGTATCTTCTGAAGATCTGATGGCTACTGCCAAGCCATACTTTATCTACCCAGGTTTCGCCTTCGTTGCCTACCCCAACAGAGACTCTACTGTTTTCAAAGAGTTGTACGAAATGCCAGAGGCAGAGACAGTCATCAGAGGTACCCTAAGATATCAGGGATTTCCTGAGTTTGTGAAAGTTTTGGTCGATGTCGGGTTTCTCAGTGAAGAAGAAACTGCTGTTTTTAGGAAAGCAATTCCATGGAAAGAAGCTATGCAAGAATTTCTGGGTGCAGCTTCCTCTTCAAAAGCTGATCTAATCAAAGCTATCGACTCCAAGACCAAGTGGCAGAGTGCTGAGGATAGAGAGAGGATCCTTGCTGGATTTGCTTGGTTGGGTTTTTTCTCTGAGGCACAGATTAATCCAAAGGGCAATCCTCTGGATACCTTATGTAGTCGCCTTGAGGAGCTGATGCAGTACGAAGAGGGTGAGCGTGATTTAGTGGTTTTACAGCACAAGTTTGGCATCGAGTGGGCAGACGGTACCACTGAGACGAGAACTTCTACTTTGGTAGACTACGGTAAAGTAGGTGGGTACAGTTCCATGGCCGCTACAGTGGGATACCCAGCTGCCATTGCTACCAGGTTGGTTTTGAACGGTGTTATAAAAGGACCTGGTTTACTAGCCCCATATACTCCGGAAATCAATAACCCAATTATGAAGGAATTGAAGGAAAAATATGGTATCTGGTTGAAGGAAAAAACCATCGCCTGAGCACTTTATTTATGTCAAAGAATGTATATGTAAATATCTACTGTGTTTAAGAGTTGGATGGGGTTGATAGCAGTATATTTTCATTGGAAGACCAGACCACAAAGAAAAAGAGTACTGCTGTATTGGTTTCTAAGGTTTTCGGGCGCTCTATCTTAATAATTATTCACAAAAGTCGTTCTAACGATATGCGCTTAGAACTGAGATTTCCGCGAAGAACTATATACTCAACGAAATATTGCACTCCGTTTGATATATAAGTGAGGCCCATCCACTGATTAGAAATGAGTTCTTCAGCAGAGAATTCACAAAATATCTGGAATAAGTTTAGATCCTCTACGAAGAATCTATCTTCCTCTTTTTCAGGATTATCGATAAAAGGTGATTCAGACGGGGACACACCCACTACAACTTTAGTACACAAATCGCTTGTCAAGTTTTACAAGAATCAAGATCCATTTACCGGATTCCCTGGCTGGCTGGGTGAGAAAGAGGATCTACCCAACGAGCAAAAGATATTGAGAAGGCAATCCGAAGGAAAACCCTCCACGTCTTTCGCTAGTAGCTGGGGTTCGGTGAAAAGATCATCAAGGGACCGTAGTATGATGTCGAGTAAGGACAGTCCGGCTAGAGATTCATCAAACAATACTTCTTCAAATGATAAAGAAAAAAGACCGACTGCAGGTATGTCATTTCAAAGAATATACAACAAGGAACCTGTTGCTGCACAAACAAATCCCACAGTTAGTTCACCGCCTTCAAGGCAAACGAATTCGAATGTCTTGCCGATAAGTGATGAAATCCCTGAAGATGCTCGGGCTCAGAATTCAGGTGTACCCGCCAGATCAAATACTTCGTCAACTTCAATGATGATGCGTGACAGATTGAAAAGAACTAATACCAAGACTTCACTTAAGTTTTGAAAACGAAATATAACGCTTTTGAACTGATCAGCTTTCACTTAAAAGATGCCATTTGGCCAACATCATGGTAGGATAATATATCGTTCGATAACATATGTTGCATTTCATTAAACACCAGTTTACATAATTATTACTACAAAATCTCTCTGAAGGGAGCAGATGAGGTAGGTTGAGTATCTGAGCTCTCATTGGCCTCTTCAAAATTCAAGTAGGTGTGATCTCCCATTGTTCTAGGCCGTACGACAACTTTAACTAGAAACACAATGGCAAAAAGTGCTGCCACTCCTGCCACTATGCAGTACACAACCCCTAGAGACATGTTTCGGGTACCTATCACACTATTTGTTGTCAAAACAAAGGATTTAGTCCCTCCAAACATGGATATTGGATAATTTAAACCTATGCCTATCGTGTAAGTACCATTGGGCAGTTCTGTAGTTTCGTTTTTTAATGCAAGCTTGTAAAAGTTAGGCAAAGAAGCAGTCCTCATCCAGACTTGCAACTCTTCCCACTGGCCAATGTCAGGAATATTAGTATCCGTATAACCATTGGGAAATTTTTTTTGCCAGTTTGGTGGCGGCACAATTTGAGAAGCATTATACGAGGTTTTCTTGAACCTATGACGGTCAGTTCGCCAAGAAATATCCTTGTTTGTCAGAGTATAATTCGCGGTTCCATTACCTCCTTCCAAAACTTGTGAAAACGTATCATTGAAGAGAGAATTTGCGATTAGACCGCAGGGGTAAACAGCTTTTTCGTCAATTTCCCGGAGAGGATCGCAGTTATTGTTCAGATCCTTTGGATTGATTGCTTTACCTCTGATCTGACCCGTGTCGTGGGATTCCACGTATTTACGATGATTCTGGTAGAAGTTGGTCAGTTTATAATAAACGTATATCGAGTGCTTCAACTTATTAGGGATCTCAAACCGCAATTGACAATTCAGGTCACCATCACTATTTTCACCAAGTTTCCAACTGGGTTTGACTGCAACACTTTTCTTAAAGTGATATTTGACGTATTTATGGGGTATCGTCTGAAATGAATCTTTCGAGGCCATTTCAGAGCAATTACCATAGTTTATAACCAAATCTTGGACGTTGGATACGCTAACAATAAGTCCGACACCAATTGGAGCAAAGATGCAGGCAATGAAAATCAATAATGGTAAAACGCTCTGCGGTGATAAGATCGGTTGCCACGCCTTAAGTCTTTGCTGTCTAAAAGCAGTGTTTGGAGGTTTCCTTGACTTTTGCAGCTGTCCTGAAGAATCAGTATCGCCTATGGAGATATTTTTCTTCTTGAATAACACCATATTGGTTTTCTTGATCTAATGGAAGTCAATATTAGTTATGCGCTGTCTTAATCCAATCCTTTGAACTTCTTTAATGTTTGTACTCCGCGCGATGCAAACAAAACTAAAGTGCGGCTAAACACGGGAAGCATTATAAACATCAAATATTTACAACTTTACTTATTATGGTACATATAATTAAATCGGAAGCATCGTAATCATAGAAAAGCTCAGCTCAAAGAGGTACCTCCATTTTGCTGATCAATTTCTTCCATGGAAAGATGCTTATGCAATTGGGACAGTATAACATTAATTTCTGGGAATTTCTTGACAAAGGGTAACTCTAGCAGTTGTACCTCCTTTCCTCTTAGCAATTGAGAAAAGAGTACTGAAACACCCCAAGCGTGAGGCCTATTGACAATGATTCTCTCAAGCAAATTGCGTAATATAACCTCCTGTACTTCAGAGCGCTGTTCCCCCCATTCGTTCGAGTCAAACATGTTTTTGAGGGCGTAGCTAAACCAATAAGTATGTGAATTGGGGTATCTTAGCTGTTCAATCATGGCTTGGATTATTTGATATTTTAATTCGGTGATACCTTCGTGAATCAAATTAAAAAGCAACATATAGTAAGATGACTTTGTGTTGAACACCGCACTTGAGGACATCTTTTGATTTTCCAGTCCAGCCTCAAGGCCTACATGCAAAACAATGGCACGCACAAGCTTGAAATCTGTTATGAAGGAATCATACCCAACACCATTTCTCGTCTCATACTCAGTTTTGTATAGACCAGAAACAATAGTCCTTAGCAGGGAGTTCGACGGAATGCGCAAATAATTGTCGACAGGTTTTTTCAGAGACTTCAAGTCGTGCACAGGATCGTAATAAACCTTAGGAGGCTCTTGACATAGGACTATATTAGCCATGGATAATCTTGGATCATAGGGATTTGGTAAAATCATCTTCTTGGGAATAGCAGACAGGATAACATTCTTCAATTGAAAATATGTGGAAGGTAAGTTATTCATGAGTTCGTGGTGGTTTTCGATTAAATATTCAGGGACGTCATTAGAGATACCCAGCAACACACGTAAAGCTCCCTTGTAAACAACCGAAACCGCATTTGGAATTTCATTTTTGTGAGTATATTGATTCAGGAAGTTTAGTAAGTCGATGAGCAACAAAGTCAAATTCTTCCACCCAACCTCATTAGGTAACCGTAACACAGCTGGTAAAAACATTCTGTGAGAAATGAGAGTGACCCAGGCAAAGGAGAATCCAGGAAATGCAATCGGCTGCAAAGAGTGCAAATACGCGGAGAAGACCTTGTAAAACTCCACATCGAATGCAATGAAATCCGCCCTTATTTTCTGGTTCTTCATTTTTATGAAACTGTGGCCACGAATGGTTTCCCATTCAAAAAGAAGATTTGATAATAATCTAAAATACGGTCTTTCATTAAATGTTGTGTCTTGCTCTTCGTGATCTTTAGAAAAGACCAATGCTACCACAGACAAAATGATGTTCAGATATTCCGTCCTAGACATGAAAGACACGTCTTGAACTAGCAGCAATCTGATAATCAACTTGCTCAGGGAATCAATGGCAGTAAAGACTTCACCTGTTGGGTCGCTTTCCTTGAAAGAAAACACAGATAGTTCTAATGCTGCTCTCATGAATTCAATCAAATTGTCAGTCGAGGCGATCACACCCTTTTCCATCAGTTGCTGGATAAACACATCTGTGACTATATCGTCACAAGTAACCCTTTGCAAAAGCTTAACCCATTCAGTGAAAACGAGATAGTTTCTTTCACTCTTGGTAATCCGAGTCCCCGTCTTTACCGGAAGTATCTTACGGCTTTCATAATCTTTGAAAAAATCCTTAACTTGAAAATCTTCCAAAGATCCCAAGTATTCCAAAGTGCAAATAAAATCCATGCGCATTAATATCGGAGAATCCGACAAAACCGTATCTTGAATGAGCTTCATTGAAAACTCCACCGCATTTTCCATGTTATTTTTCATAGCGGAAACAAGCACTTTATCTAATTCTGTTGCATCAATGAGTTTAACTTCCAGAAGTGATCTAATGACAGAAACATTAAACTTTCTGCTATCCAACGCGTAAACGAGCCACCAAACGACATCCTTTCTCGCTACGATTGACAGGGAACATAATTTCTCCAACAGCAATGACAAAACCTCTCTGCATAGCGGGCTTTCGCTGGTGGCAAATAAGCTATTGACGACTGCTTGTGATACCTTCAAAGACAATTGATCCTTCTGAGAGCTCCTTGCAATGAATGTCAAAATTTGAAAAATAATTGCTTTGATAGGGTTTTGATCTCCTAAGTCTTCTAAACTTCTTTTCTCTGCATTTTCCTTTATCTGAACAACTAGTCCATCCATTAAATGTACCAAAACGCGATGATTTTGCTCCAGTTCATTAGGAATATTCACCGGTTGATTTGGAGGAGGAATTTGGGCCTGTCCATGCTGATCATTTTGAGGCATCGGAGGTTGTTGTGGCTGCCTAGCTTGTTGACCTTGCAATAAGATTTGTTGACCAGACTGCTGCAGTGGTCGAATATTCGAACTTGCAGCAACTGGAGTATTTGCGGCATCAAGCCCTGGAGCGAAATTTCCAGCATTTTCATAAATCCTAAATTGCTGGCTGGTGACACCCGTGGGTTTCAATCCCAGTGGCTCCGGCAAAGATAAAGAGTATGGATTGGTGTTTTGACTCATGAACGGCTGGTCAGTCCTTCTTTCCTTGTGGTACCTACGTATGGCGATAGGCTGCAATAGCTGCTCTCCAATATCCTGGACAGCTTTATCCATGGCAGCCCTTTCCACCAAACCAATCGCCAAGCCGATATTGTCGTTTATAGCAACATCTAATTCTTCCATAGGAGAACTTGGTAATCCCATCAAGTTAGGAGCCAGGGATTGAGTAGTAGACCGAATTCCCTCTTTAAGAAGTTCAACAGATGTCGCCCGTGCTAGGCTCTGGGCTAGATGTTTGACCATCGTTAACGCGGCGGATTTTAACTTCACTTCATCTACTTCAGTGGCGAAATCTTTCAAAACAATTTTTAAAGTAGTCACAACTGCTATACTGGAAGACATCTCCACTGTAGGTAGTAAATTTTCACGGACTGATTTTGCAATAGCCATTTGAAGCACCCTCTTTAAATCGGGATGTGTGACGAAAATAGTGGAGCCATACAAATTACTGAATGGATTCTCACTCACAGCAGAGTTATCCGCCGTTGCAGTTGCTATAGGAACTTGATCCATTGGGGGTGCCATTCCAGTGTTAACCAGTCTTTGCTGTCTTTGATGAAATAGCAGCACCTGTTGCTGGTACTGTTGCATCAACGCCATTTGTTTCTGTTGCTCAGATTGTTGCTGTTCTAGAGTCATTTTGTTCAAAGCGCCACAAAGCTCCTCCGTTATGTCATTCACATTCAAAAAGTCCGATGGGCTGATACTCGAGGGTTTCAAGTTGAACGCTTTCAATAAAACTTCGACCTCAAACGTCAAACTCAGCTTCCAGTCTGCCTTTTGATTCAGTTCAACTAAAACTTTCAAAATACCCAAAGTCCACGGATTCGGTGGCCGAAAAACCTTCGATTCCACTGCACTTTGCAAAATTTTCGTAACAAACGGGACAACAATGTCGAGTCTTTTTGTGTAATATGCTTCCAACAGCATTTCCCTGAAGGCTATGTTGTTGTGTTTGATGGGTCTGTCGACTGCCAGAGTAATGCTCCCAAGCCAAGCAGATAGGTTCTTCAGGTGATTTTTATCGATTGACTGAGCATCCTTCGTTGACAAAATGAGAAATAATTGCTTAAAGGTGACAGATATCATGTATTCGTGAAGTAAATCGGAAGAAATCGAGGACAAAATTCTACTGTATAATTTGTGGTAGTTCGGCTCGCTTTTGGCTCTTTGATTAACCAAATAGTTCGAAAACCATGCAAAATAATTGGGGATCAAAACAGGCCTTAAATCACTGATCTTGCTATCGAAATTGTCCATGGTTATATTATTCACGACAAATAATACCTTCTCCATGATTTCTTTGGGTGGTGCCTCCTGCTGTGCCTGCGACATTGGTTCTTCCACAGTGA
Source organism: Zygosaccharomyces bisporus (assembly GCA_003707595.2). Classification (NCBI taxonomy): domain Eukaryota; kingdom Fungi; phylum Ascomycota; class Saccharomycetes; order Saccharomycetales; family Saccharomycetaceae; genus Zygosaccharomyces; species Zygosaccharomyces bisporus. The sequence continues at coordinate 39,859 of PPKA02000056.1, forward strand.
AAAATTTCAAGGGCAACGTCTCTAGGGGAGGTTTTCCGTCATCCATGAAATTGCTTGCTCTTCTGCCAGCCTGGACGCTAGCATCGATGACTGCTTGATAAACTTGGGGTTGATTTTGAAGTCTTGGTACCTGTTCTAGTAAATCCTTACAGTACTGAGGGAAATCTGCTAAACGGATCTTGAAAGCATAAATTGCTTGGATGGCAAATTTAAACATCTTCGATTCTGGGCCTTCTTTGGCAAAACCCAGGATAATTCTAAATGCTACATCTAACACGAATCCACGCAATAATTGAAATAGAATCATGGAGCCAAAAAGGACGGAAGTTGTTGCCAATGCATCCAGGGGATAGTCCCTAAAAAAACTGGATTCTGAGATAACAGCATGAGCCATACAGGCAAACACATCTTGATCTCTACCATCGTTGCTATCTCTCAATTTTCTCAAAACATCAATAATATCTTTGATGGCCAATTCGCCGCTGTACATCTTTTGCAAATAATTTTGCATTTCCTTTTCGACCTCTGTTGTAAATGGCACCAAGCCGCCGTCGGCTAAGATAGCCTGATCATGCCCATATCCAAAATTGATCAAACGAGGAAAAGCAATTATTAACGAAAATTGGATTGCTTCGAACCTATTGCGATCATTTTTTTTCAAGGGAAAGTCAATGAGAAGATTTATGAGAAAACTCAATGCAGCTAGATCAAATACTTTCGAAGATCTGAAAGTGGTGTTAGCATCGGTCATCTTGGTCTGGGCATCTAAGCAATCCAAAATTGCAGGCGCTGTGTTTGTATTGAGGTTACTTTTAATAAATTCTTCAAATCCTGTCCATCCAGCTTTCCTGGCACTGGGAAGAATGCGAAATACCTCATTAAAGGGAATGCGGGCTATCACGTAATCCAACTTTCCTTCATCAGCAAGTATTTTCACGAAGTTGGCAATGGGTAAGTTGTCTTTGTTCACAATAACTTTGCCTGCATCTACAATTTTTTCATTATCTGAAATGTTTTTTATTAATACACCCATCATCATCGGACTTTTCTCGAAGACCTGCACCAGCAGAGTTACCAAAATTTCATCGATCATCGTTCCATTTTCTATCAAAAGAGTGAAATGTTTGACATCCGCAACAAGAGCAAAAGCCAAATACTCGGGCACTAGGTTGAAGTCTTCAAAGAAACATTCTTGGTAGTACGGAAGCATGGGATGGTTAACCAATTCATCTCTTAGCAAAAAAAGCTCTAAATCAAGTGACGCCACTGACATGAGATATAATAAAGACTGTTTAGAGTTGGGTACTAAGTCGGTCACTTTCTTAATGCCATCAACTTTGAGTAGATCAAAGCACAATTGCTGTGGCGACCAATGGTGCAAAAGGCATGCGAGTTGAAGTTTAAAAGAGGAATCCCAATCGCAGGCGAAGAACTGGTCAATTAGGGGCCCTGTCTCCAAGCATGCAAAAAATGAACTCAGAGATGCAGTTGTCGGTTTAATCGGAGTGCCCAAAAAATACTTTGTCGACATCAAATTGAAAATACGATTCCAATTAAGATTCTCTTTAGTAAAGTTTTTCAACACTTTTGCAATCTCATTGCCAACCCTGATAGCCTCGGGATTCGACTGTGGAGTAAACCAACTATTAGTTGTGTCTCTCTGTACTTTCTGTGAACCTGGAGATATGATTTCTGACATAATCAATGCTATCATATCATTCCTGGCCTCGCCTCCGATGGAAAAGAGTAGATCGGTTAGATCGTTGTGTAATGTCTCCACCGAGTAGTCAGTAATGAAATTTTGTAAATATCTGCTATTGTTCATTTTGATATTTTGTACTTCTTGCAGCTCTCTCAAGCTGTATTTATAGTCGTTGCGAGCGTGATGAGTTAATAGCTGCTCTATATCACTTATTTCGAGCCCTGAGTCGCTCAGAAATTCAACGTTTTGAAACGCTTCCTTGTACAACAATTGCCAAACAGCAGGAACTTTGCCAGCTAAATTCTCGATCAAATGCAGCAATAATCTATGAATCAGGTTCTGCTCAGGCGACAGTTTATGTGTGCTTCTGATATCGTGTGAGCAAAGTACCAAAAGTCTTCTCCAATACTTCAAGTAAACAACGCTAGCGGACCTCTCAAACAAATAGTCTATTTTCTTCTCTACCGCCGTATAATTTTCCTCACTCAGAGATGTTATTAACAAGCTTATTTGAGAACTGATAATCTGAATAGCTTCTTTTCCTTGCTTTTCGTTGTTATTAGGATATGCAGATGATTGCATGTAATGAAGTCTAAAGTATCACACTCGTTAGTAAAAGAAAGACGCGTTCCTGCCTCACAAACAAAACAAACACCGCAGAATCTAGCTGCAATGGCACGTACCAGCTAGCGACGCTCTCTTTTGATTTTTTGAACACTGTACAGGTTTGTCGTTAGTAACACCCCCCTCCATGGGTCGGCGTTTTCTACTATAGCCAAATTTCGCAAGAACCCCTGTGAACAAAAATTTTACACATCGTTGAAAGTTACATACTAGTTTAAAACGCGTAGAATAACTTGATATGATGAATACCACAACTCTCCATCGTAAAAACCTCTGCGTTGTAGCCTAATTAAAGTACTAGCATCATCTGTGCAGCCACTTTTATCTTAATATTAGTTGTTCCCGTATTTTCTTTCGTCGTTCGATTTATTTTGATCGTCAAACGTGTGTCTGAGAGTTATACTGTCTTGTGAAAGTAGAAAGTGCCCATTGATGTACTGGGCCTGCCTCATAGTGGTTGAACTGAGGCAGCAAGTGATTTGAGCGGCTGTATTTTCATGTGATCTTGTTGAAATTCTATTAAAGGTGCCGTTAGGCGCATTTTGATATGTACAACGCGAAGACTATTCCTAAGAACACACCGCAATGGCTGTGCAGCCGACAATTAGCAGATTCTTCAGGCCAGTGTCGGAAGTTGCGGATGATAAGAAGGACAATCGTCTTAAAGATAGTGCACAAAGCATTTCTGATAGAACAGGGCATCAGTCTAATAAATTAAAAGATCGAGATCTTGGGACAACTCAAGCTGCTTATTCCAACGAGAATGGAGATGGCAGGAACGATTTGAGTAAGAGACTGCGGTCGATTCCTCGTGAAAGTACAGGAGAAACTGGTGAACTTGTGGGAGAAGCCGAAGAGCAGGAGCAACTCAAGCATAGGGAGGACGAAGAAGATGGGGGAGAGGCACAAAGTGAGCAGCATGTCGTGCATAAGAAAGCAAAACTAGCCACTAAGAAATCTACCAACTGTCATTCCTCTTTGACCCCATTGGATCAGCAGGTCAAAGAATTGAAATTAAAGAATATGGACAAACTATTAGTGGTCAGAGTCGGATACAAGTATAAATGTTTTGCACAAGACGCTATAGTAGCTAGTAAAACTCTTCATATTAAATTGGTTCCCGGAAAACTTTCCTTTGACGGTTCTGATCTTCAGGATGCTGCACACAAGCAGTTTGCGTATTGCTCTTTTCCAGATGCAAGACTCAACGTGCACTTAGTGAGACTAGTCCGCCAAAATTTGAAAATAGGCATAGTCGAGCAAGTTGAAACCAGCGCTTTAAAAAAATATTCCTCCGATTCGGTTAAAAGCACTGTTTTTGAACGTCAGGTAACAAGCACTTTGTCCAAGGCTACGTATGGGATTAATAACACTGTTGATTCAGAAAAAAAAAGAATTTTGGGTGACACTAGTAGCATTTGGGCCCTTCATGTTGAACAACGGGGAAATATCTATCATTACTGGTTAGTCTCCGTGGACCTCAATAATGGCGAAGTCCTTTATGACGATTTCAAGGAACAGATGCAAAGCAGAAGCCAGCTAGAACTCAGAATGAAATACTTGGAACCCGTTGAACTTGTTGTCTATCAAAACTTACCTGAATCAGTTGCTCAGTTATTCCGAAAAGGAGATAATGAATTTCTGAGGATAGAAAAGCGCAATGAAACAGAGGTAGCGCAGTTGAAAGAATTGAAAAATTGTCTTAATCTCTCTATTGAAATCTTTAAATTACTTTCAGTGTTGTATGGATGTTTGGAGGAATATAAAAACGAACAATTGCTATTAATTTCTTCTAATTATAAACCGTTTTATTCCAAGAAACATATGTTACTCAACTCGAATGCTTTAGAAAGTTTGGATATTTTTACTAATGGAGGTGGAAAGGGATCTCTCTTTTGGGTTTTGGATCATACTAGAACTGCCTTCGGTTTTAGACAATTGAGAGAGTGGGTTTCAAAGCCCCTATTAAACAGGTTAGAAATTGAGGCCAGGCTCGATGCCATCGAATGCGTGAAAGAAGAGGTAAGTAAACTGTTTTTTGAATCACTAAATCAATTACTCAAGAATACCCCAGACCTTTTGCGAACTTTGAATCGCATTTCATATGGTAGGACTTCTCGCAAGGAGGTATATTATTTCCTTAAACAGTTGAGCCTTTTCGGTGACCACTTCGACATGCATAATGCTTACATCGATGCTGAAATTCACTCCCACAGCGGTACTGTCTTTACAAAGTCCAAATTATTAACCACGCTTTTTGGAGAAATGGCTAATTTCTTCAAGGCTTCAGGAGTACCATATCTGCTATCTATGATAAATGTTTCAGCTGTTCTAGAAAAGAACAAAGAGAAGCATGTTACAGGGTTCTTTAATCTAAACAATTATGATAACTCTGAAATAATCATTCAAAGGCAACGAAATATCCAAGAAGTCCAGGATGAACTGACAGAAGAACTTCACCGAGTGCAAAAGGTACTCCAGCGCCCTTATTTGAAATATAAAGATGAAGTCGAGTACCTGATAGAAGTCAGGAACTCGCACTCGAAAAGCTTACCATCCGACTGGGTCAAGGTCAACAATACTAAAATGGTAAGTAGATTTCACACACCGATTACCCTAAAACTAGTAGAGAAGCTGCAATACCACAAGGACATGCTATTTAATGAAGCAGCTAGTGAGTACAATCGTTTTTTGCAGAAAATTACGCAAGAGTACCAGTCACTGAAGAAATTCATCACTAATGTGGGAATTTACGATGCAATTTTGGCTTTAGCAGCTACTTCGTGCAACACAAATTATGTCAGACCTTCCTTTACAATGCAGAAACCTTTCATTCGAGCCATTAATGCCCGTAACCCTGTAATTGAATCCTTGGACGTCACTTATGTCACTAATGATATTAATATGTCGGAAAAGGATGGCAAAGTATTGATTATCACTGGGCCAAATATGGGAGGAAAATCCTCGTACGTCAGAAAAGTAGCACTTTTAGTGGTGCTAGCTCAAATCGGGTCATTTGTCCCTGCAGATCAGCTGGAACTTAGTATATTTGACAATGTTTTTACTAGAATTGGGGCCTATGACAATTTGTTACGTGGCGAATCTACTTTTAAAGTCGAAATGCTAGAAGTTTTGCAAATCATAAACAATTGCACAAGCGATTCTCTTCTCCTCCTGGATGAAGTAGGTAGGGGTACTTCTACAGAGGATGGAAAGGCAATTGCGTTTACAATACTGCAGTATTTTCTGTCTCAACAAGCATGTCCCCTTATTTTGTTCACTACGCACTATTCCATGTCTGGGCTGTCACACGCAAGCACGTTGCGACATTACCACATGGATTTCGTGGAGGAACGAAAGCCGGGGGAAAATTGGCCTAGCGTCGTGTTCCTTTACAAACTGAAGGAAGGTCTTGCTAACAATTCGTATGGTTTAAACATCGCAAAACTGGCTGACCTTGATAAAAGTATTATAAACAGGGCTTATGAAATTTCAGAGAATATGAGGAAGGATTACGAGCGTGTTCAATACTTCGAATTGTTTTGGCGAATCAAACGCATTTTATCGAATCAAGACCTTTTACCAACCCAAAAAATTTCCAGAATAATGGAACTAAATGCAGAATAAACAACTCTTAAGGTATATTTATAACTATCACAACGTTGAACTATATAGATACTAAATCTTTTCTTTTTTTTTCCAAAATTAGACGCGGTTGACAATTAAGTAGGTCTAAATGCAATGCAGTTATTTTAGATGTATTTATAATGCTCACAGCGTTGGATTATAGATAGTAACGTCTGTTTCTTTTTTTTTTTTTAGTTTTTTTATTTTTTTTTTTATTCAAGTAACTCGCGGCCTTTACCTGAGGTTCCGTTGTTTTGTATTGGAAAAAAAAAAAAAAAAAAAAAAAAATCACGACAGGGATAATAATGAAAATGAAAAAGTGAATAATAAAACACCTTATGTCCTGCACTCTCTTTATCGTTTGAAAAATCCCTTGTGACTATTACTTCTTGACCTATTCGAGTTAGGAGTGTATGAGATTTTACCATATGAATTGCTATCACCGTAAATCAAAGAATTGTTGTCTTGCTTCATCAAACTCATAGAATTAAAATCATGAAAGGGATCATCCTCGGCGACCTGATCATCGTACTCTACCGTTTCTTCAAACATGTCTCGCTCGATTTTCTCAAAAGAGTTTAAAGTGTTGGAAGAACTATGGCCCTTTTTCTTGTTTGCATACAATTTGGTCAAGTCATATCCGTCATCTGTAAGTACGGGTATCAGTGGTGGTTCTTGATTTCTCAAAAATGACCACTGTACTTTCTTAAAGAATGGATGCCTCTTAATGTCTGCAGCGCCAGTCTTTGATCCTAACCGCTTCAGTTCATTTTTTATCAGTAATTTTTTTATCAAATCTCTACAAGACCTCCCAATATCGTTATTATTAGGAAAGCTCACTTCATTTTTAAGAATATTGCAGAATGTTTCGTTAGTATTATTTCCCTTGAAAGGCGTAAACCCAAAGAGCATTTCATATGTTAGAATGCCCAAAGTCCACCAGTCGACCGCTGCTGTATGGCCGTTACCTCTAATGACTTCTGGTGCAATGTATTCCTCGGTACCGACAAAAGAATTAGTCCTGAATCCGTCTGAACAAATCTTTGTATCTACAATAGTGGACTGAGCTGTCCCTTTTGCGACTGGAATCTTGGCATCCTTGGCCTGAATTGAGAGGTCAAAATCTGACAGCATTATGTGGCCTGATTTATGCAAAAGGATGTTTTCCGGCTTCAAGTCCCTATAGATGAATCCCATTAAATGCAAATACTCCAACGCGGCAATAACTTCACTTGCATAAAAACGAGCGTCATCTTCGGAAATGCACTTAGTTCGCCTTGTTTGCAGCGCTCTAAAGAATTCACCCCCCATACAATACTCCATGCAAAGATACAAGTAGTCCTCTGATTGAAAAGAATGATACAACGTCACTATGAATGGATGATTGCTGGAGGCCAAAATTTCTTGTTCGGCCAATATACGCTTGATTTTTTTTCGCTTGATCATTTCAGCTTTGCAAAAGATTTTTAAAGCATACAACTTGTTAGAACTCTTCTCCCTGACTAAGTAGACTTTACCAACGTCGCCTTGCCCCAGAATCCTAACTTTCTCAAACGATGAAGGCTCTACTTTAATGTCATGGAACTTGCTACTAAAGGATTTCTTCCTCAATCTTTGCGATCTTTTTGGTTCCTCGTAGTCACTGGATGCTTGTGGCGATACTTTGGCCGAAGAAGAGGCCTTAGTTCCCCTTTCTGTAGTAGGAGGTAGAGTATCTGGTACAGATGCAGCTCTTCTGAGAGCTGGTTTCGAATGCTGCACAGCATTTGTCCGCTTCTGATGCTGTTCTCCCTGCGTGTCGTCTAAATCCTCCCCGCGGTCTTCTTGTAAAGGCTGTGTTTGGAGCGGTAATGGTGGTGAAGATACCTGAGTACTCGTTACGACTCTCGAGTTCGGCGAATCCGTCAGGCGAGAATCTACCTCGTCCTCATCTTTGTCCTCAAATCCAACGACAATCGCGGGAAAAGGTAGCGTGCTCTGCGGAGACAACAACGGGGGACTTTGCAGGCCCTGCGAAGAAACCGCTGCGGTTCGCTTCATCGGAGAGGTCGTTCTGTTTAGAGGCGAGAGTGATCTAGCTTGTTCCCTTCCATAAAACTCGTGAACTTCTTCATTCTCCTTGATTTCATTCAAAGATTGATTACTCAAGTTTCTGTGTTCCTTGTTGGAGACACCAGAGCCATTAGTAGATGAAGACGAAGGTGCTGTAGGGTATTCTGAGAACTTTGTGGACTGGGAATTAAAACTGCTATTCAGCTCTTGCGATGAAAGAGCCTGTTGAGACGAACCATGATATACGGACTCTAAGTTGGTGTCTTCCACCGCTTCTTCGGTCTTAAAAGGATTATGGATGGGAGCCATTTGCTTGCTGGGGTCAGTTTTGCTCTTGCGTTTGCCGTTTAGTACAGGGCCATGTTGATTGTTTGGCGCTGGCGGGGTCGACGGCGACCTGCGTCTAGGAGAAGTGGGTTCTATTGCTGGCGCTGTCACTGGTGGCGGGGATAGCTTGGCGAACTGAGGCCCAGACTCGCTATTACTGCTGTTGCTGCTGTTATTGCTGTGAAAGATATGTTTCAATTTTGCGAGCTTCACGCTATGGCTGCCAGAACCGTGTGCTTGATTTCGAGCAGTTGAAAGATGCGATTCCGCCGTATGGGGCGGATCACACTTCCCATCGCTGTTGGGCGAACTGCCTTTATCAGAATTATCAGAAACCCCACCAGCTTCTACTTCATGGATAGTGGCTATGCTAGAGGTGCTGCTATTTCCATTACTCCCACTGCCATCCTTTCTTCTCAGTGAGCGGGGCAGTAGCTTGGAGAAAGATTTCGTCTTTTCCTTATCCACTACAGGACCGGGACGCACGTAAAGGTCTTCGTCCATCCTGAGAAAACGCCTACTTTTAGACGTTAAAACCCACCAATTGGCTGGGAGGAAAATATGCCTGGAACGAAAGACGTAGATGGGAGAAGCTGAACAACTTCTACAGCGCTCCAAACCTCGTTATGCGTTCTTATCCTAGGCTTGGCACTGAATCAGTTTCTCATGCGGAGCATATTCTCCTTTTAGTTGTTTGATGAAAATTCGGTCTCGTTGAAACGGGTGGTCACACGAGACGAACAAGCCGAGCCAAGCCGTTTGTTTCGAGTAGAACGGGCCCTACCACGTTCCCAATTAGCTACAACCTAATAATTTATACATGCTAGCTGATAAGTTTAGGCCACTAGGTGCGGTGGCAGCAATAAATTGGGTATGCTATTTTTGATGTAATACACGTGACCGCAATTCCGGCAGGACATCTGACCCTCGACGATAGAAGTCTGAATCAGCAAAGTGTGCATGTCTCTTATAATGGCCAGGTCATCCTCAGTCAAGTCATCACCCGGAGAAAGCTGCGGTTTCTGCTGTGGTAGACTCGTGTTTCCTAGATCTGCAGCGACCTGTAACAGGGCGTCCCAGTCGACACGCTCTAAAATGTTGATCAGGAACTCGGGATTGCAATCAATACTTTCGTCTTGCTGTAGCTGACATTGCGAGTCATAGCGCAGTGGGAAATTTTCATTACTGCTGTCGCAGGCCTTTACGGAGCACTTGAGAAAATTTGTTGTTAGTAATTTCATAGCTGCGAGGTGCCAAGAACCTGGACGGGGCGCTACTTGGTGAAGTGAAATAGCTTCTGTTCAGCGCGACACAATGGGATCCCAACCTCATCTCATCGATTTTTTCACTTTAAAAAAAAAAAAAAAAAAATGCTTCAACCGTGTTGTATGACTATGTGCAGAAAATGAGTACGGTATTAATAGCGGATGTAGTCCTTAATTTGTCTTTTGGCTCCACTTAGATATAGAGTCTAGCAGTTTAATGGCTTCTTGATTTCGTGCGACAAGTGCAAAGCTTCTTTTGCGTTGTTCTCTTGTAGTGTGTAAGTCAATAAATTCTCGTTGCTCGTCCGTCGGTAGCATGACTCTTACGGATGGTGCAGACGAACTAGAGTTGCCATGTATCACAATGCAATCCTTTTTCAGCATAGATATGAGGCGTATGATGGCGCCGTAGTGCCTTTTACCTTGCGTTTCCCGAAGGTGGATGTATCCGCGTAGTACCTCCAATACTGTGTCGATAGAAGCACTTTGCACCGGTAGTGAACCATACTTCGAGAAAAAACTACTCCTACGAGGGTTGTTTGGATTGAGAAGGATAGAAGAGAACTTGACAAATGATGCGTCGTCGTCATTGCACTGCCTCAGCAACTTTCTGTAGAAACATTCGGCGCTAACACGATCTATCGTAGGGAGGAAATGATTGTAATCAAACAACCACAACCGGAGTAATCTTTTGATTTCTTTATTTTTTATACCGTCATAAAATTGCTCGAAATCATGAATATTGTCCATCTGGTTGTTGTATAGTTTACAGCACATATTTCCAAGCGGCCCGGGATATTGTTGCCAGCTAGGGAAGTGGAACTGCTGAGACTTGTTTAAATCTGTAAAAATGTCAAGAAATCTCACCTTCCATTCCTCGTAAAACTCGCCCATCGCACGATAGTTACACCTCGACCCCTCGAAGTCGCCACTAAGTGATTCCACTTCTTCGCGCCAAGCCTGTGGAGCGTTAACTGATTTACCATCGATAAGGACATGTTTGCAGAGGTAATACGCATACAACATGTGGAAGATGGACATTTTGGCCATCTGAGAGTTGTATGTTGCCAACTGAGGTGATGCCTTCGACTGTGGCTGGAAATTTTTCGCTGAAATTTCAACGAGAGGTGATGTCTGCTCATTTGGTAGGTCATAGTCTTCCTGTCTGTCCAAATTGTTCTCAGCTTCCAATAGTTTAGTTTCCGCCAACCGTTCACGATTATAAGTAACTAAAGAATTCATGGTAACGAATCCGGCAAACGTTACTAAATTACATGTTACAAACATCACATTTCCTGGTGCATTGAAATACTTCCAAAGTGTTCTCGCGATATGATCATGTTTGGAATTCAATAGCAGACTACCGGCGCGGGTTCTAGTATTGGCAAAGAATCCACCGCTTATGCTGGTATTGTACCATCTTCTCCAGATGGTGCCCAATCTGCTGCGATGCATAGAGCGTCGAGCCGGCTTTAGTATTTCTCGAATCGACGCTTCCTTGTGCCCATCAATGACTATTTTTTTTTCACGGTGTTTCTCTAATGAAAAATATGTACACTATATTCTAGTTATAGGACAATGGGCACACAATGGAGTACAACAAGATACTGTCAGAGTATTGTTTACTAAAACTCCATTCCCATGCTTTATCTCATCATAGACGCTACACTTTCCGAAAATATTAAACGTGTGTTTCCTCAGGACTCTCAAGGTTCAGCAGCAGAATATACATTTGATCTCGTCTGTACCTCGTGCAGAGAGAAGCACGACGTCCCTGTGGCAATTAACAGATTCGAAAAGCATCAGTTACCTGGTAGCAAAGGTGATGCTTCGTTTATCATGAAATGTAGATTTTGCGGCAAAGAAAGCTCGGTGGACTTGTCCAAATTTGAAGATGCGCTTTACAATGGGAATGAAGATGATTCAGAAATCTTTGAAAAGATGAAGAAACAAAGAAAGAAACACGATTTGAAGAACTTGAATGGTCAATGTGCCCTCTTGTCCATGGATTGTAGAGGCTGTGAAATAACAAGTTTCTATCCGGATAATTTGACCTTTGCAGCCGAATTGACGTCAGGACGTACTTTGGAATTTAAATTGGAAGATGGCGAATGGTATGATTATGATGACTATTCTGGTGAGGAAGTGTCCCTCACAGAATTTGACTACAAAATTATCAAGGGGAAATAAAATTGCCGCTGATTATTATATAAGATTAATTTTAATTGTGTGAAGCTACATAAGAAACATTAAGGCCACAAACATGGCCAAATGGTTGCTCTGTGCTATTTTCACCACACCACCACTATACGCCTGCAGATATGTTGTTGGAGATGAGTCCTGTGCCGCAATGCTTGAAGTAGTAGTCTGTTTTTTTGACGTTGAAGTGAGGGAGGGACCTGCGGCTCTGTTCGCAGATACGTGCTCATTAGAATAGGAGTATTTACTCACTGAACTCATGGTCGGGACGGTAGAGCGTGTTGAAGACGACGTCTTCGTACATTTCTCCTCGCTGCAAGACTCGACAGAAATGATAGTAGTATCTAGTGAGCGCAAAGTAGAGATAATGTCAGATTTAGCGGTTGTCATTCCGCTAGAAACTGGTACTTTCAGGGCGGCAGGGGCGCTTATGCTGGATGCTGCGATACTTTTGCTTGAAGTTTTTGTTCCTGTACTTGAAACTGGAAAGCTCGCGCTCAAACCTGTCTCATTTTCCTCAGAGTTTGATACGCGGCGGCTAGAGCTTAAGTTTCCAGTATCACAACTTTGACAAATTGCTGATGTAATGGTAGAAGTCAAAGAATATGTGTTCGTAGTGGGAAAAAGTTTTGTGGACGTTTCATTTAAAGAGCTTAAAGGACACCATGTCGTATAGTAGGTGGAAGTACCATTCACGTAAGATCTGATAACAGAAACACCAGCACTTTCAGTTGTTGCCGCTAAAGAGTTAAGATGCTGTGCCGTTGCTGAAGCAGAGGTAAAGCTTGAGTTTTGGGAAAGTACAGTCGACGAATTGCCCCAGCTGTTTGTAGCCAAAACAGGGCTCTGCAGAGTGATAGCATGAGGAGTAGTTGTTACGACGGTCGAGCTGTGACAAGCGTCCTCGGAGCACACTTCAGTCGAAATAGTTACTGTCTTCCAGGTACTACTAACTGACATAAAAGTGTCTCTCGATGAAGCAGGAATAGTTGCAGTTTGCAATGGTTTTTTATGGGAATAGTTCTCACCAGTTGCTGAATTCGATTTTGCCGTTGTCGACTGAATGAAGCTGTAAGCTGTTCCGCCAACAGGACTAGCGTTGGAGATCTCGGAGGTAAAAGACATTTCACTATTGACTGAGCTTACCACAGAAGAATCTGTCCCGCTAGGCTTGCTTGAAATAGTTGGCACTGTCTGAGAAGGCCCAGTACTGGTGGGAGTTGATGTGGTAATTGGAGCAGAACGAGTAATAGTATCATGGCTTGACCATGGGCACCATGTTGTGTAGGATGTAACTATGCCGCTGATTGTAGTAATGATGGTTGAGATGGTGTCTGACGTTTGGAATAATGTTGAGGAAGATGGAGTCACAATTGAAGATAATGAGGAAGATTGCTCGGCTTGCGAAGAAATACCGAAAGTTTCCGAAGCACCAGTGCGTGGAGCTTTTGAACTGGAAGGTACGTTCGTTCCAGAATGAGATGCAAACGAGGAAGTTTTGCTACTTGAAAACTCAGATGTTCTTATAGGAGAGTTTAGAGCTCTTATCGTTTCCGAGTCATCAGTGCTAGCAGTAAGATAAGCCGTACTTATCTTAGTACTTGTGTATGGTTTTGAAGTAGTTACTAGATATGGAGTACAGTCATTATTCGAGCACACTTCGGTTGACAAAGTAGTAGTCCTCCATATGGAAAGAATTTTAGTAACGATATCAATTTGGGTTGTAGGAGCGGTTGAAGTACGAGAGACTATTTCAGAAGTGTCTACAGCTGAGCTTGAGCTTGAGCTTGAGCTTGCAAAGGATGTTGAAGTAGAATCAACGCTCCCCTCTGTTGCTGAAGTCAATGGGCACCATGTAGTATAGACTGTTGAAGTCCCATTTATCGTAGTGACAACAGTAGAGATGATGCTGGATATCTGTGGAAACACTTCAGATGGGGCAGTCGAAGTAACAAAAGAATTAGTATTTGAAAGTGTTGTAGAACTGTCCCCGGTATCAGAGGAGCGTACGCTTAAACTTAAACTTTCACTAGGGGTTTGTTTTGGACCATAAAGGTGCTCACTAAAGTCAGAATAACCTGTTGAAGCCACTAAAGTGAGAGATTCAGGAGTGGCTGCAGTTTGAGAAGATCCGGCTCTATTGATCGATTTGATGGAAGAAGAAGGAACGCTAGAGGAAACAATTGATTGAGTTGAGGAAGTGAGCGGGCACCAGGTGGTGTACGCAGTAAAAGTGCCATTGATGGTGGTGAAAGCAGTTGATAGGCTGCTGGAAAGCCGAGAAGTAACCTCGGACGTGATACTAGCTGACTGAATACCATTTTTAGTGTCTGGTGTATCAGTATCGGTTGAAAGCTGCGTCGAAACGCTCGGAATATTTCTGGAGGATGGAGCGTATGTACTCTGAATCTTGCCAGTAGAGCTTGTTTTATATGCGGCAGACTGCGATGACACCGAAGTAGTTATGATTGATTCCGTAGAAGTTTTTGAATGTGCAGCCGGTGTAGAATTAGAAAATGAGGATAATGTTGCCGACTCCATTTTGATTGTTGTAGTTATTGGCGAGCTGGTACAACTCCTATGCGAGCACACTTCCGTGGACAAAGTGATAGTTTTCCAAGATTCTAGAGTAGCTATCGTGGTACCGCTAATAGTACTTTCAACATTAATGACTGCGTGTCGACTTTCTTCCGAAGCTGAAGAACTTGAAGCATTGAGGGAGGTTGAGAGAGAGCTTATTGCAGAGCTGCTTGGAACAACCAAAGAGCTTACACCTTGAGAAAACTCGGTATTTGGTAAAAATGAGCTTGTAGTGAAGATTGAAGATGAATTTTTGGTCAATGGACACCAAGTCACATACGTTGTAGAAGTGCCATTTGTTGCAGTAGTAACTGTCGAAACAGCAGATAGCAAGTCTGGAGTCCTAGAAAGATCTGAAGAAGAAATAGACATATGTGATTCAGTTGTGAAGTGTGAAGAGGTGGTTGAAACTGAGCTGAAAAACTCAGACGTCGTTGAACTAGACAATCTCGAGCCATGGGAGCGAGGTGAAGCAGTAGATTGTACACTTGAAAAATGATTTGACGATTGGTTTGTGTTGCTGAGCGAAGCCGAAGTTCCAAATGAAGAAACCGCTGAAGTGGCCGAGAACTGGCTTGAATTAACAGGGACCTCGGTCAACGGGCACCACGTTGTATAAAGGGTCGATGTCCCGTTTACAATCGTCATAACCGTTGATATACTGGAGATTACGTGCTTGATCGGAGCGTTATCAGAAGATTGCGCGGCGGACGATTCCTCAGTGACTGAGGCACGAGATGATTGACTTCTCACCGATTTAGAAATTGCATACGCAGTTTGTTGAGGAGTTGTTGTAGAGTCGCGATCAGATGAGCTTGTGGCGGAAGAATTTCCAATAGAAGTTGAACTGGTACTAGTAGAAGTGAAAGGAGTGATTTCAGAAGTGAATGAGGATCCATCCAAAGCTTGGGAGGTCTTGGAAAGCTGGGACGATTGATTTGAGGCTAGTGAACTTGTTGGTTTCGATGTTTTAGTTAAAAAGGACCTGGTACACACATCATTAGAACAAACCTCTGTTGACAAGGTGATAGTTTGCCACGATTCAGTGGAAACAAAGGAAGTCCTGTTTGTATTACTGTGAATAGATGGAGTTTCAGTCAAAGCAAGTACGCTCCCGGAAGATTCAGTAGTAGACATTCCTGAAGTTGGATTAGGTTCAGATGTACTGGAGGGACTCGCACTGCCATTGGCAATGGTAGCAGCAGTGGATTGTTGAGAGGAGAGCAGCGGGGTTCCAGAAACGTCGGTGGAAACGGCAGTAGCTGAATCGATGAATGTAGTGTGGATTGAGCTATTAGCTGAGTACGATGAATCCGTAGAAATGTTGGAAATGCTCGGGGTATTTGTAGTTGCCACATTAGACCAAGCAGACGACCAAGTGGTAGAAAAGACTAAGTTGCTCGAATTGAGCTCCGTTGATGGTATATTAGAGTTGCTGTTGATACTTCCAATTGCGTTACTTGAGATGCCCGAAGTTGACCACTGAGTGGACCGAGTACTAACAGATGACGAATTGTTGGTGGTCTGGCTAGTTCCTGATTTAATCATGATTTCAGCAGCTGAGGGTGGAGTGTTAGAACTGGAAGATTGAGTATGTTCACTTGTCAATTTAGTAAGATTCTCATGAATTTCAGTTGTGCTTGAACCAGAATGAATACGATTTGCAGAATTTTGAGAAGATGCCTGAGAAGCGCCAGCACCTGAAATCGAGTTGGTTAAACTTGCGGAAGATACTTGCGATTCATTGGCACTTGCCAGGGCTATCGAAGTCGAGAAAGATCTAGTACAGCTGTCCTGTGAGCAGACTTCAGTCGACAAGGTAATGGTGCGCCATGATTCAGCATCAGAAGTTGCCGTGCTTTCGATCGTGCTGTCAGCATTGGAAGTGGCAATCGCACTCGGACCATTCTTTTTTGAATCATTCGAGCTCATTGAAAATTCAACACTGTTTGAAGCCATAATGGTAGGTGATGTGAAAGTGGAGCCACTTGTCACACGAGCATCGATGGAAATCGACCCCCCGCTGGATAGTACTCTTGGATAATAAGAGCTGGTTCCCGGATCATTTGAAGAGCCACTTGCGGGGATATTGGAATATCTTGAGCTTCTAGAGTAATCGTTAGGGATGCTAGACACGGACGTTAGCTCAGAGGTGATGCCTTTAGGGAAGGCATTAGATGAAGATCTTGGAGTGCTAGAACCGTAGCTAGTTGATGAATGGAAAGTGGAAGTCGATGCAGTACTATTATTCGATAGAGCAATGGATGTAAAATACTCACTGGCCGTTGAGGTTGGAGATGATTCTGGTGCCGCGGAAGAGACTGAGAATGAACTTACCTGATCTGAAACACCTGTGGCAATTAGTGAATCGTGAGAGCTTAGAGTAGACGTATATGAAACCGATCTATCTGCATTATCACTCGAGAACAATGCTGAAAAGGCATGTGTTTCTGTGTAATTTGAAGTATAGGAGCCTTGAGCCAGTGTAAAGCTCAAAACTGGCAGAAGAGCGAGAAGTGAACGAGAGTTTTTCATCGATTATGAGCGTCAGCTACTATCTTGATAATAATTCACAACATGAAGGCAGATTGGTTGACAGCAGTAACCATTGCATTTATATGGCTAATCCATCGGCCAATATAGTTTCAAATCAAACAAGACTGGCTAGACCAGTGTTCCAAGGAGCTGGCAGCTCAGATCGTGGAGTAACTCTAGTTTCATTGTTCTAGAAGCTTTTAGCTGTGGCAACCTCTTCCCCATTGAAAAATTCCATTGTTCATATCTGTTTCACGTATTGCAGCTGACGAACTTTGAGTTAGTAACATAATGCGGCAAAGTTGACACAAGAGAAAAACCAACAAAAATAGCTATAACGGCGATAGCCATTTCAAGGTAGTACTTTTAACTGATTTTTCCATTCCATTATGTAATATGAAGTCTATTGCTATACACTTTTTAGGCTAGTTGTAGATTCTATTGCTGTAATGTGACATAGTTGCTGGGGAACAAACCCTTCTGACCTGAAACTTCAAGTTCGCCGAGCCACCAGTCGTCGTCGACAAATTCGATATTAACAATTTTGTCGTGCTCTTTAAAGGTTAATTCATTATCTTCTGCAGCTTCATAGTCATATTCGGCGGTAGCGGTTGGACCTGAAGCGGATTCCACTGGAGCAGCCGAAGCCGGAGGAGCAGTTGGAGCAGGGGCTGGGGCAGGAGCTGGAGCCGGAGCAGTATCTGTTCTTGAGGGCAAAGTAGGAGGCTGTTCCTCTTCGTACGTTCTACCTGGCAGCGGCGGAGCTGGTGCTTCTTGCTCATATGTTCTACCTGGCAATGGTGGAGCCGGTGCTTCTTGCTCATATGTTCTACCTGGCAAAGGTGGAGCCGAAACCCCCGCTTCCACTTCCTGTGATGAAGCCGGTGGAGGCACTGCTTTAGTGTTCATTTCAGGTAACTTTGTCTCAGAAGCCTCATCATCGTCCCAGTCCCCATCTTCTTCCTCTTGCTTTTCGTCATTGTCGTCCTCGGTATGCATACCGGGGAGAGGTGTGCCAAACTGCTTAGCATTAGAAGGTGCAGCAGGTGCAGCAGGTGCGACAGGAGCAACTGGCGTAGGCTCCGCTTGGTGATTAAATGGTTTGGTTGAGGGCTGAAAGATGGGTGGTTCATTGTTCGTTGACATCTGCTCAAATTTTGATTTCAGGTCCTTGACTTCAGGTTCTTGTTCCCTGTCTATGCCTGAGTCATTTGTAGAAGCCATTGAAGCTGGTGCTGGTGCTGGAACTGGTGCTGGCGCTGCGACTGGTTCAGGGGCTGGAACTGGTGCTGGCGCTGGAACTGGCTCAGGCGCTGCGACTGGTGCTGGCGCTGGAACTGGTGCTGGTGCTGGAACTGGTGCTGGTGCTGGAACCGGCGCTGGTGCAGAGGAGGTTACGTTTTGTGCAGCTCCTTTAGTTGGCGTAGGCGTTAAACCGCCACTTGCGGCGGCCTTCTTTTCTGCCCATATTTGAGCAGGACTTTTTTCATTTTTGAAACCTTTGATAACTTTATCGTCGTCCCGAGGGTTAGAAGCAAAGTTGATTGGGGGTTTAGTGCCCAATAATCCTCCAGCTCCACTGCTTTTGGGCTTATTATCCTGGTTCCAACTCGAAGTTGCGGTGGAAGAGGTGGTACTGCTGCCGAGCCCAGCATCAGGTGCTGTTTTTCCCCCAACTGTGACGTTGTTGACCAAACGGGGATCTTCTTTTCCACTTTCCTCGGCAATTACCTTTTGTAAATCTACTTTGCCGATTGGCTTATAAGAAGATTGATTTGACTTGACAGGTTCTTTTTCCAAATCTCTCTCTTTAATCTCAGGTTCTCCGCCCCATTCGTCATCATCATTGCGGGTAGATACGGCCGCTGGTGGCTTAAAGGCATTGGTGGAGCCAGGCGGAGCGCCAAATGATGACTTCGGGACGGAAGCCGGTGCTGGAGATGGAGTTGCTAACCTGGAGGAGCCGGTACTCTTTGGAGCTGAAGAAGTGCCACTAATGGTTTGGATGGAGTAACGTGCACCAGCGGCATTACTCACACGCTCAAGCAGCTGATTTTCATCTAAATCGTCAGAGTCTCTCGCGGTTACTTGGATATGGTAACCCTTCAGGACTTGATTGGAAACAGTACCAAAGTTTGACGCAAATGATGCTCGAGACTTCATGGGAGCCGAATCTGGGCACCAGCCGACCAAAACTAGTTTTTGCACGTCAGAACCTGGCGGCGAGACGCGTGCCAGTCCATACTGCACTTTTACGTCGTCAAAGGAGCTCAAAAATTCACCAAATCCAGATCCTACGTACTGAGGAGCATATTCTTTCTTTTCGTTAGGTGAAATAATCAACCAAGTCGTGTCAGGATCATCTCCTCTAACGACTTTCAAGTACTCTTGTTCAATCTCCCTCGAATGGGTGACACAATCAATTGGTTCCAAAGCCATGGAGCAGTTATGCACTAATTATCGGTAGGAAAATGTCTTGAAAGAAAGGAAACACCGGTAAGGCACTTAGCTTCCTTAATATTTGATCTAAGCGGTCGCCTGGTTTCTGCAGGTCCATAGGCCGTTTTGACAATTTAGACTTTGGCGTGCCCCCCCCTATACACGTTTCATTTTTAGTTACCCGCAGCTTTTCATGTATCTCAAGACGGCTATAATAAGACGGGCAATAATAGGTTCACGTCTCAAGAAAGTGATGTCGCAAAAACTTAATTACTTACATAGCACCCTTCATTGTTCTTACTTTCCACTCAATTTAAAGAGTATTCATAAATTAATTTGCCCGTGAGTTTGCAGCGCTCAAGAATATTTTGAGGTCGAACTGACATATACACACCGGAACATTCGTTGAGAACTCTTGTGAATTGTGTATTCGTACGCGAAATAATTAAGCTGAAAATTCTTCGGTTGTCAAGCTACTCTTGGTTTGTTCTGTTTCTTTTTTTCTCTTGTTTTCTCTGCGAGCACTATCTGCTGTACATGCCGGAACAGAAGCACCTAGTAAACTGCGACTGGAGAGTTTTAAAATGAAAAACCTTTTGAGTAACTTATGCCTAAGCGAATTGAGCCGAATTTTTTTGGAGGACCAATCAATCAAAGGAAAAGAGGGTCTTTCGGTATTTTTATTTGCTATTTACCTGGCTACTCCCCAGATTCTGGATGCAAAGATGTATAATTTACAGGTTACTATCCCAACACCTTTAGTCGCTGCCCAACACGTATTGCTAGATATTTTCGCACCTGCCTATCGATCAATACTCGGAGCTTCAAATATTCGGGTAACCTTTCTTCATGTAGTGAAAAATTCTGCGCTGATCTGCGATGAGCTCGAGAAGACGAGATCTGCAGTATAATTCTCTTATCAAAACGGTCCTGAACGGCTTAATAAGTGTAGTCATAGGCTGAAAATGGTTACTTTCAACTGTGAAGTGTGTAATGCTACTGTGCCCAAAAAGAACAGTGAGAAACACTACTACAAATGCCCTGACGCCTACTATACCTGCATAGATTGCTCAAAGACTTTTGACGATGGTATTAGTTACAAACAACACACCCAATGTTTGACAGAGGATGAAAAATACCAAGGAGCACTTTACAAGGGTCCCAAGGCGGGCAAGCAAGCAGGTAAGCAAGCAGGTAAGTCTGCGTCGAAGGATGCGAAAAACAGCGCGAGTGATGAAAAGGTTGGTGGCGACTCCAAGCAATTGAAAGATTCGAAAGTGGTAAAAGCTGCAGTTCGTAAAGAGTCTGAGAAAAAAGAACCTGGGGCTGATAAAAAACCTAAAATCGAGAAAGCACGCGATGGTAAGGATTCTAAATCTAAGGTGTCAAAGAAAAACGACAAGTCAAAGGGCGAGCTAGCGTCACTCCGCGCCGAACTGCGCTCTGGAGAATCGCTTTATAGCATCTGCCGTTCCATTGAAAAGAATCGTAAGAAGGAGCTTTTGAAGCACCTTGTAGTCGATGAAGACGGCACTTTAATTTTAAAATGAGGGTTTTAGATTTTATATGGGACTGTATATAGTAACTTTCAAATCAAGCTATGAATTTCCATCTGTAGACGCCAGTAATCGTGTTAATGCTGATTGCGTCACTACAGTGCGATGCGGCCGACTATGGGAGTGTTGTGCTCTGATGCACTGCGGCCTTGAAACGACAATCTTCGACCAATATAGCGGAAGTTTAGCTTAAATTTACTCCCTGCCGTTTCTACTTCGCACAAGACAACCCCATACTTTTCATTACTGCGCGGCTGAATGCTTCTATGCACAAAAAGAAAAAAACAAAAAAAATTTAAAATAATAAATGAATAAGTGCAGTTGTCTCCATACATTTTTCCATACGTTTCTTTATCTCGTAAACATCTATAACATAATTTAGTTTATGAAATAGAAGTTAGAATCTCTAAAATTTTTATACTATAGTACTATGTCTAGCCTGATGATTGACCAATCAAATGACATATCTCCCCGTCATATAGAAGAAGACATGCGACTTATCAATCAACGCTTTACACATCTTTGAAAGCCATGATTTTTTCTGAAGAAGTATCAGTTCTATGAAACCTGTTTGTGTTGTTTCATCTAATGTACATCTGCATAATGCATGCGTGATTCCTGTTGTCTGTTATCCCTCTCTATCGATGTCATTATCTAATACGTCCTTTGCCAAACATCGCGCCATCTTGGAATAAAACTGTGGCAAGCTCTTCAAGGGGAAACTTAACGTATCAAACATATAACCAGGTATCTGTTGCTGAAGGATTCTCAATTCTTCGGAACTCCTCTGCTTCAGCAATGGAACGTAAACAACTTCTGTACCCTGCGCCTCGCCTCTCACAAAGCCCAGCTTGTAATCCATTATTCCATTTTTCGAACCTTGCGAAGTGTCAAACCACAATCCACCATCATCCTCGTACGATTTATGCACCCTAACTCCACACAAATGCTCAAACAAATCCTTAACAAGTTCCATGGACTCTTCCAACTCCTTAATGTGCTCTTCGAGATCCTTTATACGTTTGCTCGAGGCTTCTTGCTCTTGGTTTCGCAGTTCTAGAGTCTGGCTTAAGACCGTGTTCTCATGCACTAATTTCGCCACCAAAAGGTCGGCATTGTTCAATCTTCGCTCTACAGAGTCCTTATACTGTGCAAGTGGATCCATGGGGTATAAAAAGCTTTACAACAGGGTGAATGTATTTCCAAAGTCGGCCCCAGAATGGCTATCTTGCCGTTACCGTCGCCTTGAGCGATGAGACGTACACAGTGAGCCCTTATGTTTCCCGTCAGGAGGACGACGGTGGTGAAAAAAAAGGCATGTTTAGAATCGAGGTCAGGCCCTGTTGACTGTTCAAAACATGGATAGCCAAAGGTTGAAGTGGAATACGGAGGGTCCCCGAGGAAGTGATACGCATTACATGTCAATGTCACCAGTTGTTTCTACATCGCAGGCCAAGCTGAACGAGCTATTGGAGGCCGTAAGGCAAGAGTTTGCGCAGATATCGCAAGAGGCGAACA
Source organism: Zygosaccharomyces bisporus (assembly GCA_003707595.2). Lineage (NCBI taxonomy): Eukaryota > Fungi > Ascomycota > Saccharomycetes > Saccharomycetales > Saccharomycetaceae > Zygosaccharomyces > Zygosaccharomyces bisporus. The sequence continues at coordinate 62,283 of PPKA02000056.1, forward strand.
CGTATCGTCTGCAAAATCAAAAGGACTATGATTTCAAGATCAATCAACAATTGGCTGAGATGCAGCAGATAAGAAACACTGTTTACGAATTGGAACTGACACATCGCAAGATGAAAGATGCCTATGAGGAGGAGATCAACCGGTTGAAGATCGAATTAGAGCAAAGAGACAGGCAAATCGCATCGTTTACAGTTCACCACCAGCAGCAACAGCAACAACAGCAACAGCAGCAGTTGCAGCAGCAGCAGTTGCAGCAGTTACAATTGCAGCAGCAACAACAGCAGCAGCAGCAACAGCAACAGCAGCAACAGATTCACCAGCCGCTAGTGGCCCCCAACACGAGTGTACAATCTCCTGGAGCATTCGCCAATCATGCGCTTCCTCCAACAGCTCTCGGTTCAATGTCGCATACTTTGCCGGCTGTGGGCGGTCCTCTTCATTCGGGCGTTCCTCCAGGGGCTCAAGAACATGTCGAGGCAGAAAACAAGCCCAAGGAATCCCCTTCTGCTGCGCAGGTCCCCCCTGCACCTGCAGCGCCTCAGTCGCAAGTGGCATTGCCAGCAGCAGCCTCGCCGCAGGCTGATCAAACACAGACGCCTGTGTTAGAAAAAGAACAAAAGGAGCCACAGGAACCTGCTCAATCTCAGCAGCAGCATCAAGAATCGCAGCATTCTCAGCAGGATCACTATTTAGTTCCTTACAACCAGAGGGCAAGTCATTCGAAGCCTATCCCTCCATTCTTGCTTGACTTGGACGCTCAAAATGTGCCAGCCACTTTGAAAAAGCAAACCGACGATTATTATGTTCTCTACAATCCCGCGCTCCCCCGTGATCTCGATGTAGAATTGCACTGTTCACTTGACCACACATCCGTTGTATGCTGTGTCAGATTCAGTAATGACGGCGAATACTTGGCTACCGGTTGTAACAAGACGACGCAAGTCTTCCGCGTGTCTGACGGCGCGCTGGTTGCTAGGCTCTCTGACGATTCTGCGACCCAGGGACCTCAGACCTCCGGAAGCGCGGGCGGTGAGGAAGAATATAATAACGATGCCAATTCATTTGCTACGGCAAAGACCGCTTCTAGTGACCTTTATATTCGGTCTGTCTGCTTCTCACCTGATGGCAAATTCTTGGCTACGGGCGCAGAGGATAGGCTAATCAGAATCTGGGATATTGCTCAAAAGAAGATTGTCATGGTGCTACAGGGCCATGAGCAGGACATTTATTCGCTTGACTATTTTCCTTCAGGTGATAAACTTGTCTCTGGTTCTGGTGACAGGACCGTAAGGATTTGGGATTTGCGCACTGGTCAGTGTTCCTTAACTTTGTCTATTGAAGATGGTGTGACGACTGTTGCTGTGTCGCTCGGAGATGGTAAGTTCATTGCAGCTGGTTCTTTGGATCGCGCCGTGCGGGTTTGGGACGCAGAGACGGGATTCTTAGTGGAAAGGTTAGATTCTGAAAATGAGTTGGGGACGGGTCATAAGGACTCCGTTTACAGTGTTGTGTTCACGAGAGATGGGCATGGTGTAGTATCTGGTTCCTTAGACAGATCTGTTAAACTTTGGAATTTGAGTAGTGGTCAGAGGCAGGCAAGTGCTGAATCGAAGCCTGCTCCAGGTACATGCGAAGTTACATACACTGGGCACAAAGACTTTGTCCTGTCTGTTGCCACCACACGAAACGATGAATACATACTTTCTGGATCCAAAGATCGTGGTGTTCTTTTCTGGGACACCAAGTCAGGCAACCCATTGCTGATGTTACAGGGTCACAGAAATTCGGTAATCTCTGTCGCAGTAGCAAATGGGTTTCCATTGGGACCTAATTATGGTGTATTCGCTACGGGTAGCGGGGACTGTAAGGCCAGAATCTGGAAATACAGGAAGGTTGGTGCAGCTGCTGGAGGTGAAGCAAGCGAATCTCAGATTAAAGAGGTAAGGGATTGAACACTTGGGTTTCCTATTTCTTCTTTTGTTGTATTTTCCAAAAAGAGTTCCTCTCCCTTGACATATGGCTCAAGATAGTCCTCATCAAAAGTGAAAAAGTTGAGAAAGTGTAACTGCTGTTTATGAATTGTGAAAAGAAGCAAAAATAATGTGGGTTCTCAGCTAATTAATTAAGCGGTTAGTTTTTATTTTGTTTTTGTATTTTGTGTTCGTGTTGCCTTCACTCCTGCGAATTGCATCCTCATTCTGCTTTGTGAAAAAAATGTATATTTTAATATGCATGCCTGGCTGCTTAGTTGTGTATTTAATAGTTATAAATCTAAGATTTTCAAAATTTTGAACACTGGTACATTTTAGAGACTCATATAATATAAGAGTTGAAAAGCTACGGATTAAAGAAAGGGATTAAATTAGACTAAATATTCTGATATTATTCATATTGATTATCAGGGTTACAAAGCAGCCCCCTTCATCTGTTCGAAGCTCAAACTACACATTAGTAATTCTTCTACAACTTTGGAAGACCAGTAGCATCATCAATCAATGACTCTGTAGTCGATTGGGGTCCAGGTCCCACTTGAGTCAGAATGATCTTGCTGACACCATTTTGCACTTCATCATCAAGCTCGAATGGCAAGTTACCTGCGACTTCACTATCAAAAGACTTTAAACATTCCTTTAATTCGTCTTTAGAAAATTTGGTTTCCCACCCTGGCACCTTGTCAAACAGCTTGAACATGAAAGTGAGCATTTTTTGTTCGTTTTCTTTAAGATAATATAATACAGCATTAGGACCAGCATCGAACGTGTAAGCTAGAATTGGAGAGTTGTAGAAGTTGTTGATTGCATGACACAACTTAATGATCTTTCTGGAAACGTCATTCATGTAGAAGATGGGAGGATATGAATCCAAACAGGTTGCGTGGAAAGAATTGGAATCCCTCATAGTCAATCCCGCAAAAGTAGGCCAGTCTCTGTTGCTGATGGCTATTTTCATCTCTTCAAACCTCTTGGGAACCACGTTCTTCACCCTTTCTTGGAATAAGTCGGAGGTTTTAACAGTCTGTTGCATACCAGTTGTAGATGGAGTATCCTTCTTGGAAGCATTTACGACAAAGATGGCAGCTCTCATTTCTGGCCAATGTTCCAGAGGGGCGACTTCTACAGCCTTAGAGTCAGACCCATCTGCCTTCTCTCCCATTTCCCAGGCTACATAACCGCCAAAGAGTGATCTGCAGGCAGATCCTGATCCCTTTCTAGCAATTTTAGAAAGGTCCGACGTCGACTGAGGTAATTGATATAGCTTAGCAATTGCCGATACAAGAGCGGCGAATCCGGCGGCAGAAGAGGCTAGACCGGCTGCTGTCGGAAAGTTGTTTTCAGATACGATGTGTAAATGCCACTCTGACATTTTCGGCAAACTAGCGTCTTGAATTTCGAGCTCCCCTCTCAATTGCTTCAATTCCTTTATACATTGTTGAGTCCTTTCAGACTCTAGGGATTCTTCCTTGCGATTCAACCATAGCTTGTCCTGTTTGAACTCTGGACCCGTAGCCACTGACGTGAGTGTCCGCAAATCTTTTTGAGCTAAAGTGACTGAAATAGAGGAATTAGTGGGTAAATTGAGCGCCTTGTCTCTTTTTCCCCAATACTTCAAGGTCTATTTAAGGCTTAACGTTAGTAACTCTGCGCAAGAAGCAATTTCTGGGTAATCTCACATACAGCAATATTAACTGGAGCAGTAGCCGAAGCAGTATAGTAGACCATTTTAAATTGGTGCTTGGAACGGTACTGAATTCAAGGTTATGCTTCTAAAGAGGTCGTCCAAAATTAATGTTGGATGGATATATACAGCACTGGGGACGAATACGAATACATGATGAGAATACAGCGTAGGAAGTGACGAATACACTGAAGAATTAGGTACTCTTGCACGAATCCAAACGAATACATGACGCGAATACATAAAATTAACAACGCGTAAAATACCACTGTATTTAACACAACAATAGAATTATGGCTTGCCGTCGAACTACACACATGTAATCC
>PPKA02000057.1:0-65762 GCA_003707595.2 Zygosaccharomyces bisporus
GATTACATGTGTGTAGTTCGACGGCAAGCCATAATTCTATTGTTGTGTTAAATACAGTGGTATTTTACGCGTTGTTAATTTTATGTATTCGCGTCATGTATTCGTTTGGATTCGTGCAAGAGTACCTAATTCTTCAGTGTATTCGTCACTTCCTACGCTGTATTCTCATCATGTATTCGTATTCGTCCCCAGTGCTGGATATTCCCGTGTTTCTGGGAACAAAAATTCCAATCAAAGGGTATATATGCGATGTCCTGGGAAGGTCAAACTGGCATTGAAAACTCTTTGAGAGCTACCTAAATTTCCGGGTACAGGCTTCTGAGGGCGTGTTCTTATTTAGGTAGCAATGGTGGTTGATACTGAGTATTATGATTTGCTTGGAGTTGAGGTAACTGCTACTGATGTGGAGATCAAGAAAGCTTACAGAAAGAAATCAATTTTGGAGCATCCCGATAAGAATCGTGATGATCCTAGTGCCACTGAAAGATTTCAGGCCATATCTGAGGCTTACCAAGTACTGAGTAATAAGGATCTTCGTGCCAATTACGACAAATCTGGTAAGGAAAAGGCTATTCCCAAAGGTGGTTTTGAAGATGCCGCAGAGCAATTCTCAGTTATCTTTGGGGGAGGTGCATTCGAACCTTACATCGGCGAGCTGACACTTTTGAAAAACTTGCAAAAGCAGGAAGAATTGCACGCTGAAGAAGAGGCTGAGAAGGAGAAGAAGAAGGAGAAGGAGGAGGAAGAAAAAAAGAAGAAGCAAGAGCAGGACGAGAAAAAGAAGAAGCTTGGTGCTGTTGAAACTCTAAATGAAGATTTGAGCCATTTGACGGTTTATGACGAACAAAATCAGCCCAAGGAGACGGCTAAAAAATCCAAACTGGAAGAATTTGAAGAGGAATTGAATGCAGAGAAAGAAAAGAATAACGACAAATTGGTTAAAACACTGATAGAGAGACTGTCGATACTAACCGAAAGTGCGTATGACGATGATTGCAAACACTCTTTTGAAAGAAAGTTTGAGGAGGAGGCGAATTTGCTGAAGATGGAATCTTTCGGTCTTGACATATTACACACGATTGGCAATGTCTATTGCGAAAGAGCAAAGATATACTTAGCTTCCAGCAAAGTTTTCGGTTTAGGTGGCATGTTTCAATCGATGCGAGCTAGGGGTGGAGTTTTCATGGATACCTTGCGTACTGTGTCGGCGGCAATCGATGCACAGAGCAGCATGAAAGAATTGGAAAGTATGAAAGAAGCTAGTGAGTCGGAAACTCCACGCCTTGATAAGCAGGGAAACGAGATTTTGAAGCCCACTCCTGAGGAACTGGCGCATCAGGAAGAGATCCTCATGGGGAAGGTGTTATCTGCTGCCTGGTACGGCTCTAAATATGAAATTATGTCAACTTTGAGGACAGTCTGCGATAGAGTGTTGGAAGATGAGACTTGCAGTAAGTTGACCAAAAATAGAAGGGCAGAAGCACTAGTTCTTCTGGGTAAGGTATTCCAAAGGGTTTATAGGACAAAGTCAGAACAAGAAGAGGCACAAATTTTTGAACAGTTGGTGGCAGAGGCTACCAAGAAAAAACGCCACACTTAAGATACATGTAAATTTTTATGGCTCTCGCTTCGTTTTCTATTATTATTGTCGACTACTTGTAACATATAGTAATTGTCATTAGCTTGCAAAGTATAATATTTCGAAAAAAATTTTTTTGTGTTCCAACCACAGATGGTTGAATTGTAATGGACTCATGCTAGTACTTACTCATTCAAGCTGGTGAATCATGCAATCAGTCTTTCCTCAATCAAGCTTTCAGAATTATTGGTTTCTGGCTCTTGTTTTTCGGGAGCTTTGAGGGCTGGGAGGCCCTCCGTGGAAGGCATATGCCTTTCCGGGCTCACTTCCTGCTTTAGCTGCTCTAATTCCTTGTCTATCTCAGCTTCAAAATCATTCACACCCACTACACTGCGTGCCAGCACGTCGTTGATTTCGTCCTGGTATGATACCTGGGTCTGCACGTTGTCCATAAGTTGATCTACCCCCTTAAACTCTTTGTTTAGTTTTGTAAGAATCTCATTGCCACGCTGCAAACCTTTTATGAACTGCAACTCCACTAACTTGAACTCTAAAGTAGACACGAGATTTTCTAGGTTTATTAACTGGTCCCCGGCTTGTTCCAGAAGATGGTTTTGGTAGTGTATTCTCTTGAGCAAAAGCCGTGTCTTTGGATCATCCTTGTAATGCTCCGGATTCTCTTGAATCATAATCTTTAATCTACTCTTCTCACTTGCTATAAGCCTGTCTGTCCTCTTCGCAAACTTGTGGATCTCATCTTTAGACCTTTTGAGTTGCAGTATAGCCCTATCATTCTCTGTTATTTTCACTCTACTGGGCTTCTGTCCCATTTTGAACTCTCGTGCATCGACTTAGAGCCCAAATCAAAGCACCAGTACAGTTCTTCTCTTCAAATAGAAGTGATTCATTGTCTGGAAGTGACTAATGTTTAGCGTTCCGGTGACAGTCTTTCCAGAAGGGTATGATTTAAAAATTAAAAAATAAAAAATAAAAAATAAAATATAACAAAAAAAAAAAAAAAAAAAAAGAAGAATTGAGTTTAGCCCAAAGCTAACTTTGAAGTATGTAGCGCTACAAATTCTGCTTTTCATTTTCTTTTTTTTACTCCTTATTTTGAACTACTTTCTTCTTTTAACAGCCATTTTATCTTGACCTTTTTTTGTGTATTACAATAGATACGGATTTATGCTAAATTTTTCTTACTTACCTGTAGTTAATCTTACATAAAATCAATGACAGGGGAGTGCGATTATGCCTAGAAAGCTGAACTATTTCCGCCTTACACTTTAGTTAGCAACTGAACCTTTGGATGTTCGATATAGGGTTCATAGATTTTCAGGTCCCATGTTTTTGCTAGTTTCCATAGAAGATGATGAAGACAGTAGAAGGAACAGTTGACACCCTTTTGCTCTTCTTTTTGAATTGCCGAATCTTCTTGCGCCAGAGAAAAAGATGAAATCTCTCGGGAGTTGTGTAGTGCAGATAGGCAACCTTTTCATTCAAATTTCTCACTACTGAAGAGTCTCAGTCTTTTCAGAACTGCAAGTCCTGGACTTTTACAAGAATGTTGTAATGATTATAGGTGCTGATATTCAATTATCAAGCTGGGGTGCCAAGTTGAATAGTTACGCAGGTGTCCTGCTATGCTTAGGTACCGTATTTTAACTAAAAACTGGATTATCTGAAAAATTGTTTCTGGGTTTGTAAAAGAAGCTGCGAAAGTTTTGAGGGCTTTATAACATCTTGTATCATGTTCTCTCAAACACTAGTAACAGGGAAATACAAAACATGAGCTTTATGGATAGATGGTTTTTGCAAAGTTTTATTCCAGCGACATAAGATTTCTATTCCCATTGGTTCTTGCTTAGGGATGCGTCTTTACGCTCGATTATTTTATTAACCCATTTTTCAATGAAACATACAAAAAACTGTACTTATGCTCAATGCCAACATACCATCTATTGTGATACCTCTCGGTCTACTATAGTTGTAATGAGGAATAGGATTAAACTCTGATTTCTATGAGTTGACATATGTTGGCTTCAGATCCAGTCACGTCTGAAAGACATTTAAATTCAATAGAAACTAAAATTCCTATAACACTGCCAAATCTGCCTGAAGCGTTTTTTTTTAAGATGTCCATTCTCTTAAAGAAGTTTACCCCGGCTCAGAACGTTCACAGGACTTACATTTGACTTCGAGGGCAAAGGCAAGAATGCAAACCTAACACAGGCTATTAACTTACTTGCAGAAATCACCAATGCTCATTCGAACAAATTTTATGCAATTTAAGCCATAATTTAACGCCAAAAAAATGCTGAAAAAGTTAAGACAGGAATTGGATTGTAGATGAGCTTAAATTCTATGAAGTTCCCGGGGCGGCGGAAGGGGGAGGAAATTCTGGGTATTATCATCGAAGCTAAAATTAATTTCCTTTTACGTATTAGATTTAAAACCATTATTGCTAGATTTTGTATTCCAGGGATCTAGCTCACAAAATTTGAAACTGCTCCAGTAACAAATTAAGGTTCAATACGTGGAAATTCTAAGTAAAATTACTTGCTTGGCTTGGCTGAAAGCCTCAAGAGTGACAAAATGTTCGTACATGGCACCTAAAATTCGCCAACATTGTCAACAAAAGTATACATTAAAAGTTGGGGCAGTAATTTGATAATATTGACTTCCTTTCCAAACTTCAACAGATTTTTAATTGCGATTCGAATTCTTCTCCCAGTGTCGTTATGAAGGAAAGAACTAGTCCTAGAATCAGCAAAGCTGGTGCGAAAAAATGCCTGGTTTTCATCTCACAATGTCCTAACTAAAGGGCTAATAGAACATGAGAAGCTGTTATCGTGTAGCTTTATTTTCTCGTTGGGAATGCTCGAAAGAGAATTGCTCGCTAAGAACAGAACAGTACGACAAATAGCCTTCAAAGTTTGTTGATATAAGCAATTCTCATCCTATCAGCTCCTTCACACCAACAACAATGGGCTTCATCAGATGTTTTTAAAAAAAATACGGTTCAGTTGAAAATGAGAAGTTTTTTCGACGTAATTGATTGTGGACTTTACAACTTTGAGTCCCCTTCTGTCTATGTACCTAACTGAAGGCTAATGGCTAGTTTCAGCTAATATCCAAATAAAAAGTAATTATACCAAACAAGCCATGAAAGAGAAGGGAACCACAAAAACACGAAAACCATTGAAAAAAAAAAATTTATCGTCAAGACCATAGTCCATCCCAAGTCACTGTTTTTCTAACCGCATCCGAAAAACCTTCTCTGTACCTTACCCACATGCGAATTTCGTCATTTTGGCCTGCTTCTACCACTGTACTAATACCTTTTGAATTTACGCTGGAGGACTCATCTTTTCTCATACCATATTGTTTTTTGAAAAATTCTACCGTGTTACCAGAACTTATTCCTGTTTTTGACTTTTTATGTATGGCTTCATTCTCCTTTTGGGAAGCTTCAGAAGCTTGATGAAAGTGTCTTTTCCTAGCTTTCTTCTCCTCTAACTTGGCCAGTAGGAAATTCAGGGTGGCAGGCCTCTTTGTTAACACTTCTGCCTTCCGCTTAGGCTCTAACAATACGACCTGATCAATGGGTGGCTCAATGCTCAAGACTTTTTTACCTTCAAGTAATTCATGGTGCTTCTCGATGACGTTCAATTGAAAAAACTCTAAAAGACCTACCAAAATGTCATAAATAGCCTGCTTGAGTTTTAAATCTTTGCACTTCATCAAATCCGTTGAAATCATGTGGTCCAGGTACGGCATAACTTCAAAGATTAGTGAATTTTGAGAAGTAAAAATACGCATTGACGGTACATGTGTGAGCGTCCGGTGTGCTACGAATTTCGCAATATCTGCTACAGTCCTTTGAGATTCCTTGAATTCGTAAGAAGCATTCTTTACCATGATATGTTCCCTGTTAGTGATGTCTCCAAACATATGTGCAAACTGAAGTGGTACCGTTCCGCAATAACGTAACAGTTCACCATTATGTTGAAACATGGAATTATGCATTAGATCATGGAAAAACAGCCAATCTGCCAATTGCGAGGGCTTATTGACGCCGTTATCGGAATATTTGACTCGTAGATAGATAGTGTGACAACCTTGTACGATCCTGTCATAATTCCCATTCATTTCGATTTGTTTCGACAGATCGAATAGTTGCTCTCGAGAGTTTCTGTGTGGATCTCTCTGGAATAGTGCATTTACCAGGGTGAACCACGACCAGGAGTAGTCCTTACCCCTCGGTTCTGCGTCAAATTCAAGCTTCTGATTCGATGACAGGAATTGTAAGTTGTTGACGCAGTTTCTCACGTCCCCCTGGGCTAGTTCTATGAGATTCTTGACGTGCTGAGGATTCATTTTCAAGCCTTCTGCACGGCATATTGTATCAAGACGTTCCACAAGTGAGGAATCCGCAGGCCTCTTGAATGTTACTATTTCGCAGAAGGGTTTCAGCTTTTCTAATACGGGCGCGTATAAATTGTTGCAAACGGCAATGATAGGTCTTATTAGAAGGTGGTCACTTTTCCCTCTCTTGTTCCCTTTGTTCCTCCTTCCGCCGACTGAGGGAAGCGAATTGAGCTTTTTCGTGGCCTTTCCATCCGCATTGATAAGGTCTATGAGTACTTTAATGAATCCTCCCTCTAAAGTGCCATCAATTTCGTCTGCCACGAGGCAGACAGGGCTCTGATTGAATGTGTGGTTGAACAGGGTATTGTGCACTTTATCTCTGACCTGAATCCCGCTTCTCTCGTCACTTGCATTAATTTCTACTACGGAATAACCTGCTTGCTTGGCCGCTACGTGTGCTACAGACGTTTTTCCGATACCTGGAGCACCGTGTAGTAGTAGTATGCGCTTTTGCGGTCGCTGCAACGGATCAAAATCATTCTCGTAGAGCGGTGTTGGGAGTGCTTCATTAAAAACAGCTTGTGACCATTGTCTCAACCACCTTAGAACTCTCCGGTTACTCTTTTCATTGCCAACCAAGTCCAGAAATCGTTTCGGCCGCCATTTCTCAACCCACAACTGATGGCTGCAAGGTCGCAACGTCTGTGGCGCTTGTTCAGTGGCGCCAGCGTCCTCATCGCAAGCAATTCTATCTAGTAACGCATTGATATTGATACCATACGTTTCATCTTCGCGCCAAAGCAGACCATCAGTGGAACCTTCCACTGTATCATTGTTACCGGCATCTTTTGGGCATTTTCTTCGCAGTCTCACTACCCTTCCGGAGCTGCTAACGAACTCGCGGTCTTCCCCAAGAGTTTCTCCAGCGTCTCCATTAGATGCATCGTAACTATTCCACAATTTGTCACCGCCTACATCATCAAATAGCATGCTCTTGCCGGTAAGCCCAGCAATTGGCGGCGCTGAATCCATTGCTATCGACCTAGGCCTTTCCAATATCTACAATACTTACTATTCTGATCTCAATGCCATTCGAGTCGTATACAAGACGCGTCATGATTCTGTACGTTGAAAATGACGTGAGTTTTTTTTTCGGCTCCAAAGAAAATCAGCAAAATTCATGAAACTGAACAAATTAATAGCCACTTTCTCTTAGTGTTGGGAAACAAGATTCGAACAATCTAGTTGAAGGTTAACCTGAGCTACAGATTGATTCAGAGGTCTATTTCTGACTAAATTGCACGATGGTTACGGTATGTTTGATTTAATAATTGCATTCAGGATCGTGGGTAGTACGATCCTTCCCCTCGCTCTTGTTGGGGAGGGGCGCAAACACGAGATGTGGGAACTTCATGAAGACTGACGAATTGATTTTTTTCATTACAGGAGACTGAAAAGCAGGTTTTGGACAGTTATCCACAGGCGTGCAGGCCAGAAGCTGGCCCTGGTACTCCAGGGAACTTGGATGATTCGCAAAAGAAGGCGCTTGCTGAGTTGAGAAGCGTTTTGGAGAAGGATGGTTACACAGAGAGACTGGACGATTCGACCCTATTGAGATTTTTGAGAGCCAGAAAGTTTGAAGTCGCGCAAGCCAAGGAGATGTTTGTGCAATGTGAGAAATGGAGGAAGGAGTTTGGCACCGACACCATTCTGACTGATTTCAAGTACGATGAAAAACCACTGGTGGCCAAGTACTACCCTCAATACTACCACAAGACTGACGTTGAGGGACGTCCTGTCTATTTTGAAGAGTTAGGTTCGGTTAACTTGTACGAGATGTACAAGATCACTACTCAGGAGCGTATGATAAAGAATTTGGTCTGGGAATACGAGGCGTTTGTCAAATACAGGTTACCAGCTTGCTCCAGGTACAGTGGTTATCTGCAGGAAACCTCCTGCACCATTATGGACTTGAAGGGGATCTCTATCTCGAGTGCATACCAGGTCTTGTCCTACGTGAAGGAGGCATCCACCATCGGCCAGAACTATTACCCAGAGAGAATGGGTAAATTTTACCTGATCAACGCTCCATTTGGTTTCTCTACCGCGTTCAAGTTGTTTAAGCCCTTCTTGGACCCAGTCACCGTTTCAAAGATTTTCATCTTGGGTTCCTCTTACCAAAAGGAACTATTAAAACAGGTGCCTGCCGAGAACTTGCCTGAGAAGTTTGGAGGTAAGTCCAAAGTTTCTGAAGCTGAAGGTGGCCTCTACTTGTCCGACGTAGGGCCCTGGAGAGACCCCAAGTACATCGGTCCCGAAGGCGAGGGCCCCAAGATGTTTTCTCTGCATTGAGATGAGATAAGGCTGTCTATTTCTTCCCCCTTCTCCCGCTTCTTCCCTTGTAAGGTTTTGTCCATAGAGAGATCGTTAACTAATTATATATTTGGGTACACAAGACTTCAAGCGTTACACAGCTGATTATCACACGTATTTTGGTGGTCGGCGCTGTTTCACGTCGATTTCAACGCGACGTGTTAGGAGCTCTTCACAAAAAATGAACGGCTCACGGTCTATTCAAACTTCGATGTGCATAACTTTAAAACCTGTATTGCTTACCTCCAGAGTCTTAGACAGGTCATTCCAGATCTCATGACACAGGATACCATGTCTAACTCCTCAATGGCGACGTCCTTCTCTGGAACGAGGTTCGATTTGGACAAATTTTTGTCTACGATGCAAACGTTGAAAGGGAGGTTTCAAAGGGAACTTACATGGTCCTATGACCTTACTTCTACTGGTTGGAAATGTCAGGTTTTGGAGATCACAGAAAATGGGGTGCTTCGACGCCCTTCTAGTAATAACGAATTGGTGGATAAAGAGAGTAGCCACGTTGTGATCGACCATTTGCAAGACTGCAAAGTGCGGTTGATCGAAGAGCATTCCTCCGGTCACTCCACGATACATCTTTCTGCAAGTCTCAAGAGTGTGTTTCTTCGTGTTAGCGATGCAATTACTTTTCAAGAATTGCTCTGTGCCCTCATATGGTGGAGTGGATTGAGAAAGGATGGGATCTTTGAAAAATTTACGCCAGTGAAACCCTTATTGGCTTCTGAAAAGGAGGCATCGAAGGTGCTAGTTTCCCAACTTTACGTATTTGGTCCCATTGTGAATAAAACTGTACCTATAGACAGAAGTATGACAAGACCCGATTTCTTGCCTCCATCTGAGCTTGAAGAAGGTTGGTTTCCTGCCATGGGGGTTTTGAAATCCAATGGAGTTTTGGATCTACTCTTACAACAAGACGGGACACTGATATATTCGTTAAACATTGCAGTACTACTACGATCAGAAATACGTATCCCGGGCCAGTCATTAGGTGGTGAAAACTATTTGTTTTTGAGTGTTATTCCCAACCTGAGGAAGGAGTTGAAAATCTCAAGTGATCATAAATTGGTAGACATCCCAAAGAATGTGCACAGCCCTGCTATCATTTTGAAATTCCCACTTAAAATAGATGTGGAGGATTGGTTTGTAGCGTTAAAATCGTACGCCATCTCAGAGAGTTTTTCATTAATTGGTTCAGATAAATCGAATCATGTGCGTATTTCGAATTCGTTCTCCATTTCAATCCTGGAAGGTCATTTCGAGCAGCCCAAATATGAGGAGGAATTGCCTTCTTTGTATGTAGAAGTATCCATGTGGGGATACGTTTGGGGTAGAGCACCAGTAGTTGAGAATTCTTACACACCTTTCTGGAGAGAAGTGTTCACCTTTCATGAATCTCTAAAGGTCAATGGTTTAAGGATCGAAATTAAAAGGAAAATGCCCCTCAAAACGAAGGACGAAATTATTGGATACATTGATCTACCGCAGGAAAAGATAAACGATCCCAAATTAGGTAAGGAGACGAGGTTACCAGTCCTATCATCTTCTAACAAAAAACAGAAAATTGGCACCCTATGTATAAAGATTGTCTCCAGTTTGATTCTGGTCCTGCCGTCGTCCAATTTTAATAGGATGGAAAAGTTATTGGCTGACCTTGACTTGGAAGAGCTTTGTGATTTAATACAGCAGTTTTCGGGGGGTACTGATGTGAAAATCGATAATATTTCAGAGATCTTCTTGGATATTTTCCAGGCCATAGGAAGGAAAGATGCATGGTTTGATGCTTTGCTCAAAAAAGAGTTGTCCGCGGTAGATGATTCAATTGCGAGAAACACAATCCAAAATAAGCCTTCCTCACACATATACAGCACACTGTTCAGAGGCAACTCTATTCTGACTATATCAATGGAAAAATATTTTTACCGTGTGGGTCATGAATATTTAGACAAATCAATTGGAGGAATATTAAGAGGAATCATTAGTCAACAAGTGAGTTGTGAGCTTGACCCTACTCGGATAGCTGAAAATAATCCCGCGGTTTTGCAGAATATTTTGGCGGAAAACAGGGAAAACCTTTCGCATTGGGTTGGATTATTGTGGGATAGAATTTACAAGACAAGCAACGACCTCCCGATGGGAATCAGAGAGCAGATGAAGACTTTTAGGAAAAAACTGGAATTAATTTGCATAGAAGAAGATTTCAACACCACGTTAAATTGTGTGTCTGGCGTTCTTTTTCTCAGATTCTTTTGCCCTGTGATTCTTAACCCAAAACTATTCAATTTGGTATCAAATCATTTGGACGAAACCTCACGTAGAACGCTTACGCTCATATGCAAAGTTCTTTTGAACCTTTCCAATCTTACTTTTTTCGGTAACAAAGAGCCTTTCATGATAGGTATGAATGGTTTTATTGAATCTCATAAGGACAATCTTGTGGATTACATAGACAAAGTTACATTGAGGAAACTAGATTTTTCACCAAAAATACTAAAGTTGACCAGTAATGTGGCTAGATTGAATTTAACAATGAACTCAAATGAACTCAAAGAGCTGCCTGTGAATCCATACTTGATCGACAAATATTTAAGAGAAACAGAAACTTTTACCTTCTTGGCAAGCCTGACCTTAAAAGCACAAGGTGATCCCTCTTCCAATAGAAAAAGCATATCTATCGATAACGAGGTTGTTTACGACAGACCTGTAATGGGTCATAAACTAATGATTAGAGGATTAGAATTTGAAAAAATAACGGAGAACAATACTGAAATCTTCGGCAGAGATCTAATGAAGTATCTGGAGGAAGATGAGCTTATGTCGCCTGATGGAGCCCAAGTAAAGCATGATTTTTCAAACATGAACACAGATGTTATGGATCAGCTGAAGCAGGAATCTCTTCTTTTGTACCACAAGATAGGAACTCTGACTCAGATGCTAAGTGATTATGAGTATCCTTCGGACGTTGCTCTTACCGAGCCCAAATATTCTGAATTTCTTATTGCTAATACCTACTATACGAGAGACAAGAGGCTACTTACCAACTTGCGCGGAGATTTAGGAGTGACAAAAGGTGCAGAAAAGCTTTTCGATTTCGAAACCAAGACTTCGGTGCTCTTAGATACTATTGTACCTAAAAGCAGTGCAGCCCGTAATTTGGAGAGCCCTGCTATGAATTCTTCTGCGTCAGAAAGTTCTTCAACATTAGGACGAAATATCACTAGGTTAAGATCGAAAAAACTGCCTAGAATAATTTCCGGAAACGGTGAAGATAAGAAAAGTAAAGAGAAAAGTCCTAGTAAACTGAAGAGACTTTTCAAAAAGTCCTGATGAGGCTTGTGTTTTTGAGAATGCATGAAGTGGATTTTAATTAAAGATGTAAAACTGCTTATAAACCTTCAGTATACTATATATGTAATTTTGGTTTTAAAACTAATGAGAAAAAAAAAAAAAAAAAAAAAAAGGTATACCAAAGATAAACTATATATGTAGAGATTCAACCTGCTTGCTTAAAGTAGGTTCGTTTTGTTCAGCTGTTCTTTTTTCCGTCGGAGACCTGAAATCTTTAGAGGACCATGCTTCATTGTTTAAATAGGACGCAAGCTCATTACTAGCGGCGAAGGTACTGTTAAATTTGTCTTCCTGAGCACCAAAGGACATTAAACTCTGAGTATCAAAGTCATTAACAGTAGAAAATTCACCAACATCGGGACCCATATTAAAGGGAAATCTATCCTGGCGGTCCTTTTTAGGCGGGCGCGCTCTAGTAAGTTGTACAGTGCACAATTGTAAGTTATTCAGGGAACCTTCCACCAAACAGCCTTTTTCTCTGAAATGGATCAACAGATTGTTCCATAATACATTGGTCGATAGCGCTCTCGGATTACCAAGGATAACTAGACCATATTTGGCACGTGTAAGGCCCACATTCATACGACGAGAATCGCTCAAAAAACCAATAGACTGCTGATCATTAGCACGCACGCAAGAGAGGATGATATAATCCTTTTCGCGACCTTGGAACGCATCTACAGATGCCACTTCAATATTAACATACAAGTCTCTGTCCAACGAACCGTTCATTTGCATGTATTGCAGGATATACGCCCTTTGACCTTCATATGGTGTAATAACACCTATCTGTTCGGGCTTGACGCCGTCTTTGAAGAGCCTAGTGATTATACGCTCACAATTCATGGCTTCAATACGATTCAGATAAGAAGTACCATTAGCAGAAATTTCTTCCCTTCCGTAATTCGCCCAGAACATCATAGGTACCGCATGGATGGGCCAGGGGAAGGTACTGTTGGACACTGTACGTTGCTCTATGGTCACACCGTTTTGCAAACTGCCTTCGTAAAACATATTACTGGGAAATTCACTTAAATGAGGATTCATACGGTATTGAACTTCCAAACGAAGAGGAACATGACCCAAAGAAATTAATCTTTCGAAGAGCGACTGCTTTAAGCCTGCATCACCAGCTTTACGTTCTAAAATGACAGGTCCTAGCTGTTGGTGATCTCCAACCAGGATCACTTGGATCGCGCCTTTTACAATTGGTATCAAACATTCAGGTTCTGACGCCTGTGTACTCTCATCGATTAAGACGGTTTTGAATTTGGTCCCCAACCTCCTGTCACCTGCTCCTACACATGTACAACATACGACATCGGCTTTTTTTAAAATTTCAGACTCTGCACTCTTGACCATTTTAACAAATTTTTTCGTATCCTTGAGCGAAAGTTCGCCAACTTCCTCCTTCAATTTTAGCAATTTTTTCAGCTCTCCCTTGGAAGATCTTGCGACTAAATTGTGTAGGGCTAAATCAGAAACAGAACTTTCGACATCTTCTCTGCTCCTTGCAGTCAGTCTGACAACTTTCAAACCTAGCATGCGCAACTTGGCTGCTAGATGATCGACGGCAACATTGGAAGGGGCACATACAAGGATGCGATCTTTATGCAATTTGGACAAGTGATAAACTATAGTGGCGGAAGTTACAGTCTTACCAGTACCAGGCGGACCTTGAATTAAAGACAACGGCCTTTGTAGGGCATGCTCAACTGCGTGCGATTGTGAAGCGTTAAGCGGGGCGAAATAAGGAATAGAAAACTCTTTTGGCAGCGGAACATCAAAGGTGATGTCAACCACCTGATGTCCTAATATTTTGTAATAAAGAAACCCTGAGATAGACTTTTTATCCAAAGCAAATTTCTTTAATGCATCTTGCATTCTATCGTAGGACGTACCCTTCCATATAAATTCTGCTGTGAAACCAGTACCCAGATGAGTAGGTGGTGGTATTTTGCTAGGCTTTAGTTCAAGCGTAAATTCATCTTGGAAACTGTTTGGTGGTCGCACGATATAACCCCTCCCGTGCCATTCTGAGTGAAGCGAACCCGAGTAACGCAGAATCATTTCGTCACCTACAGCAATTTTGAGCTCATTAGACTCAAAAGTCGAAAGCGCAAAAGAAGCTAAGTGGCGATTGTTCAAGCCTAAAGACCAAGTTACCGAAATGTGCTCCAAAGCCTGCGATTCTTTCAATGTTTTGTCATAATCTGCTTCTATTTTAATCAGAGGACCAAATGATCGCTGGTATTCATAAGCATCCTGGTAACGTAACAATGCCGGTGGAATTTCCTCCTGCTCCTCGGGTACATCTATGTCACTAATGGTGGCATTTTTATTGGACTTCCACTTTGCCTCCAATTTTGAAATCTGGGTGGGAGTTATGAGCCTTGCTTTCAGTCTTTCTTCGTCACTAGGCTCTTCAGCAACCCAACTCAGAAACTGCCGATCTTCAATGAGGGGCTGCCATTGTTCAGTATCCCAATTGGCATTTTTGGCTTGTGCACAGGGAATACGGCACAGTAACACAACGACAGCTTCCCCTCTGGCGGAAACAAATCCTAGCAAAAAAACATTTTTGCAGCCGCAGTTGTAGCATTCTAGTACCGTATCACCTAGATCAGACTCTGGATGCAGAGACACCACGTTGTGGTGCGCAAGAACCAAATGATTGACAATGTGAGAAGTGGACGCACCATTTTTGGAATTACAAAACCAACGACGACAGGAGTTACATTTGACAACACAGGACGGAGAATCGATACCACAATAAGCACATGAATGTTCACTGGACGCCCGTTGGTCTAAACTGCCTAAAACGTCCTGCGCATCTTGCGCCTGCACATCCATATCGGGGACATCTTGCACTTGCACGTCCACGTCTACGTCCAGAACGTCGTCAAAACTGTTCTCAGACTGGCCGGAAGTGTTATGGCTCATACAGAACTGTTTTGGTGTTGACGACAGTGAGTTAGATGGTGAAATAGACTGTTCTTGACTCTTTGAAGCGAGTTCGACGTCAAGAAACGTCAGCTCATTATGTACGAGGAAAGTGAAAAATATGGAAAGTCGAAATTACTTCTTCAATATGCATCTGGATTTCTGTTCCGTAATTGTTATTAATATTATCCCTTTTCTCTCAGATTAAAAACCCATTTTGCGATTTTTTAAGGATTCAAGCGAACTTCTAATATCCTTTACTCAATGGTTCTCCATTAGCACGGTTGGGACACCAGTTTCTGCTTGCTGATAGGATTCTACTGTATCCAAGCACACAAGATGGTCTCTGGTGCTACACTGATTAGCGGATCGTAGGGACAGCAGAAATCGCGGAAATATATAAAGAAACGTATGAACACTAACGGTGCTCGCTGCGGGTAACTTGTATTAGCGCTGGTCAGCGATGAAAGAGTCAAGCGACTGCGAAAAGTGAAATATGAACGATCTACTGTTGCTCCTCGAGTAACATCTCAAGCCCTGTGACCTTTTTTTTATAGGAGGAGGCACAGGAATGAATATCGAGCCCACGCTAAAATACAGTCGTATTCAAAATGACCTTGAGGGCCAAGATTTGGTGTTACCACGAGACGTATTCTCCAGTCGCTTTTCGTATGATTTAGTCACTCGCAAGCGTTTTTACTTGTGTTCTCTTTTACTCATGGTCGCATCCTTCATATTTTTAACATGGCTCAGGATTATGGGTGTCAGAGTGGCATCGGTGGTTGCCTTAGCGGTATTCACGTGTCTGATCATGCTATTGGTGCTACCTACTGTTTACTTGATAAGTGGTGAGAGAGCGAGGGCTAAGGCAAGGACTGCACAAAACACCTTGAGTTTTCTTAAGGAAGTCATCAAAATTCAACCAGGTCTTGACTTCAGCAAGTGGGATCTCGTTGCTGCTCGTCTAAACAAGATTTTTCATGAGAACGACAACTCCATCACGCCGTATTACTTTTACAGCGGATCCGAGTGCTCCTCCTGTTTCAATTCTTGGTACGTTGTGCCATCCTTACGCAAGCAAGTAACTGGTCAATTGCAGCCCATTATCGATGAAGCAGTGCAAGTTCATCAAGCCAACCTGGATGAGCACTGGCGCCAATTTATGGAGACTCCTTTTGCTGCTGGTGGAGATGAGGTGTCAAAAGCGTAAGCTGGTTTAGAATTGGGCAAAAACCTCCCGAAGCAAACCGCCAAAAATGTGGTTTATCCGTCAAAAACTGACAGCTGGCTTCGATGCTGCAAAATCAAAGACTCTGCTGACGCTCGTATCAACATCGAATGTAAAAAAACTCGCAATGTAAAGAATTGCAAACAGTGAGCAAAAAACTACTGCAAGTTGGCGCTCCTTCTCTGCGGAATGATTCCACTTATAATGGCATTTTCTTTTTCCAAGTTCGTAGAGCTTTCGTTTGTATTAATGCAGCCTACAGAAAGAACGCGGGTCCCCTCTGAAGAGAAGAATGGGCTCGCAGTTTCTTGCACCGCCGCGCGTATAGATGTACAGACGGTATAAACAAAAGATACACAGAAGTCGTAACGAAGTCGAATACTCTTGAAGTAATCGCAGGGATGTTGAAATGCAAAGCGTTTGTTTAGGAAGATACCTTGAGAGGCTTTGAAAGGGCAGGATCATAAGCACAGTCGTTTCGGTACCGGAATGGTTGGAAAACGGGTTTTTCCCCGCCACGCGTAAATCATACATTTCTGTTTTCGGCTTAATTCCGCGTTAGGACCTGCACGGCTGGCAGACAGAGTGACTCATCCCGCTGCATTACTAGTTCAGAAGGGAAAAGGATATAGAGGGATCTCGAGCACGCTGCCGAGCCATAAAGCCGTATTAGACCCACAGTAAATCTAGGCGCCCCATTGCA
The DNA here is from genome assembly GCA_003707595.2 of Zygosaccharomyces bisporus. Taxonomy (NCBI): domain Eukaryota; kingdom Fungi; phylum Ascomycota; class Saccharomycetes; order Saccharomycetales; family Saccharomycetaceae; genus Zygosaccharomyces; species Zygosaccharomyces bisporus. The sequence continues at coordinate 16,558 of PPKA02000057.1, forward strand.
CGGGCCCGTGTTGATATTGATCGTCAAACTGGGGCTGCACTCTGCACCTTTCAAGGTCTTGATTTCTCCCTCCCCACAGAAGCGTAGCATTGCAATGCTGTCTGCAGTGCAACCGAGCCAATCTAGTGGTGTTTGTCGTAGCTGCGGTTTCCCGTGCGTATACCTCCAGACTACTTTTTTTCGTTTTTTGAAAAATTGGCCCTAGTATTCGTTGCGACCTGTTTCATCGAAACAGCGCAATTCCAAATCATAAGGTTTATGAAATCGGAAAGTTTTTCCTTTGAGCTGTTGCTGGACATAATAAGGGTTTTTAAAGTGTCAGTGGAAGACAATGGTTCAACTGTTTGCCGGAGGTTTAAGTGGTAGTTCTCTTTATATATATTTGCGTCCAAGCCAATAAGTATATCATGGATTCTATGTCAGGCCTCCAGCTCATATATTTATAATTTTTTGCAAGAGACAAAAGATCAAAGGGTCTATTCAAGAGATATAAGATTTGCGCCCTTCATCGTGCGCCTTCTATCTTGCGCCTTCCTTCCCTCGGTTTTCTCTTTGTATTTTCCGTTACGCTGATGGAAAATCAGTTTTTTTTTTTTGGGCCATGCGAGCGTGACGGAAATAACAAACTTTTATTTACGCTTAGATGCGTCAGCTTAGTCTGAGTACAGTTTTTTTGACCACGAATGAGTCTCCGAAGGGCTGGAATTGCGATCGCACTTGTGAGCTCCCGTGCCTTCCCCCGCCAGTCAATTGATGTGAAGGTAGTTCTCTCATTTTCTTTACCCGTTCCCCAGCGTGTGCACGGATATTGAACGAATTTTCCAGTCTTTTTTTTTTTTTCCGCCTGTGATCAGGATATCGTGCGAGTGCGTGATTCCCTTGAAAGCGTCGCTCTGCCGCTGCTTAAACGTTCGCGGTTTGCGGAAGCGTGATCGCGTCGCTCTGCCACTGATGCTAGACCGCCGCCGCCAGCTAAGCTATGTCGCCAACTCGACTTGCCGTCCAATCTTCGCTGCATATTTTTCTTCGTTCGCTCGCTCGCTCGAGAATGTTTCGGTGCGCGGCCACCTCGCTCTCTCCGGAAAGCCCCCCCCCCCTAGACAAAATGCCGTGCACGCTGCGCGGGAGCCTGCTGCCGTACGCGTCTGATTCTAATCGTCATTTTTTTCACAAGCACCTACTAAACTATGTAAACTTTTATTAGGACCACACTCGGCACGTTCTTTTTGGGCAAAAAGAACCAAAAACCGTCCCTAGTCGCTGCCGCTCCTAGTCTCCCCGCCCCTGGCCTCCCGCTCCTGGCCTCCCGCTAGCCCACTGCTATTCCTCGTCCCGCTCCGACTCCTGGCGCCGCTCAAAGTTGAAAAACCGGTTGCCCAGCGGCGTGTTGTTGATCACAATGTACGGCGTCAGCCCCGTGCTGCCCCCCGCGTAGCCGCCGCCGCTGCCGCCGCCGCCGTAGCCGGACGTGTCTGCGCCGGCCGGCGCGTGCGCGGCACCCGGCAGGTTCGTGCGCCAGTCGGGGAACATCGACGACATCGCGGGCGAGGGCATCAGCTCCCCAGCAGCGCCGCCGCCTCCTACTCCGCCTGGCGGCGGTACGCCGCTAGCTGGCGGCGGCGGCGGCGGCGGCAGCCCAGAGTGCTGCTGCTGCTGCTGTTGCTGTTGCAGCTGCTGCTGCTGCTGCTGGCCGAGCAGAGCACCCTGCGCGGCATGCAAGCTCGGCGGCCCGACGCCCGCCGGGCCACCCGCAAAGAACCCTCGGCCCGGCGGCAGCGGTGTGCCGCTGCCGCCGCCGCCGCCGCCGCGCTGCAATGGCGTAGCCAGGTAGTGCGAAAACGCCGGCGAGCCGGTAAACATCGGCGGCAGCTCGCGCCTCCGCAGCTCCGAGTCCACCTCGCGCGACTCGCGGCGGTCGCCAGGCCCGCCAATGGGCCCCGTGGCGGCGGCTGCAGCCCCGCGCCGCACGCTGCTCGTCGTGCGGCTCACCAGCCCCGGGTTCGCGTGCTGAGAAGTCGGCGTAGACGACTCGCTCTGTATGGCGCCGCCGCACGACGCGTTGTTGGGGATCTGCACGCGCAGCACCGGCCGCTGCGGCGGTTCTCTGTCCTTGTGCGCGTAGAGCGACTGGAACTGCCGCTGGACGTGCTGCTGCAGCGGGTTGAAGTGCGGAGACGAATCGCCGCCGTCGGCGCCGCTGCTCTTGCGCTTCTTGGCGGCAATGCCCTTGCCGGCGTCGGGCTCGTCTTCGTCGTCGTCCTCGTCGTCGTCCTCCTCCTGCTTCGCGGCGCTCGCGGCGCTCGCCGCGTTCGCCGCGCTCACCGCGTCCTGTTCGTCCACGTCGTCTCTCGGCCTCTTTCTGCGCCTGTCATGCAGCGATATCTTCGACTTCTTCACGTAGTTGCCAAAGTCGCCCGGCTGCTTCGCATCGTGCACCAGGTCTGGTCTGTTGTAGTAGGAGATCAGCTCCGGCAGGTCGACGCTGGAGAACTCGTAGAAGGTGTTGTTTGATCCCAGGATTATCACTGCCACGTCAACCTGGCACAGCACGGCAAGCTCATGGGCCTTCTTGAAGAGGCCCGCCTTGCGCTTGATAAAAGTCACAGTGCGGTTCCGGTCGTCATGTATAGGTTGGATTTCGATCTTGCGTCTGCCCATGCTTGGCGGTCGGAGAGTGCTGTGATCAGTGATGCAGTTTTGTTGCTATATTTATTTTGTGGGAGCAGGGAGTTGCGAGGAATGAGGAATGAGGAAAAAAAAAGGAAGCTACGACGGGGGGGGCGAAATCAGCGAGGCGGCGGAGACGCGCGCGGGCGTAGAGCGCAGGTCGGCCGAGGCGTCCGCGGCGAAGCGAAGCGAAGCGTCCGCGGCGAAGTGTCCGCGGCTACCGCGGAAGGGCAGACGTTCGGCGCACCGGGGTAGTCGCGGACAGCTGAGCGCGGCAGGAACAGACTCTGAAATCTGGGCTGCCTGTAATCGATAGGGGGGGGGAGGGGGCGACCTTTTGAATCGACTGCGCGAGGATATTGTTTCCCGTTTGTTTTCAACATTCTTTATCTTTATTTTTACAGCTAATTTAATTAGTATGATGCCTTATTCATTTGCGTTAGCTTCACACTTACTTACAATAAATATTTATAATTGTACTGCTGGTGTATTGAATGCATGAACAGCAGGAGGTGGAGTGGATGTCGTTTTAAGTTCAGTTAAAGAAAAGACTACAATAGATTCGACAGAATCTGGAGATCTAGCATAAACACCTGATTCATCATTAGCCTTACTTTCTAATCCATCAAGTACGGGATCATATATAATAAAAAAAGTATGACTACATTAGTAAATGCTGTTAACGGTAATATTAGAAATACTAAAGGATCCCCTAGTACAAGTTGAAAAAGTATGCAATTTATTAGATACTCCTTTTTTTAGTCCTATTAAACCGAGCAATACAATGCTTGGTTTTTCTGGGTTTTTTTTTTTGAGGCTGATGGAACAATTACGGCTGTGTAACAATTACTTCTCTTTGTAACTAATAATATTTACAAGATTTTGAACGTTATAAAAATTTTTTTTAATGTTGGTAATATTTATAAATCTCTAAAAAATGGTTATTTTAAATGAGCTATTCAATCAGAAAAAGATATTATATCAATAAATTTAATTGATTAAATCCTTCTAAAACTATAAAGCAGACAAGATTACTAGTAGTTAATTTAAGCTTATAATCAATTTACTAATACTTTATTGTATAAAGCTTGATCAAATTTTAAAAATAAATAAAAGAAAAAAAAAAAAAAAATTATAACCTTATTCTACTATTAGGTTGTCTACAGTAAAGTAGCACCGCAGTAGCCCATCCCTCCATAGTATTATATGCGAAAGTCTTGTAGATCTTATTTATTGTAATTGATATACAACAAACGTTGTCTGGACCAACATCATGTTCTTATCTATCTCTCGTTTACTCTTTCCTTACAAAGATAAACGTTAGACTTTGATTACAATTAGTTTTAACAAATATTTGTGACCGTACTAATTTTAAAGTTTTGCTCACCAGATATTTAGAGAAAAGTCATAAGACATAAAAAATTTAAATACAATATAATTGCCTATATATGCGAAACACGATATATCGGACAATAATTTTTTCTTTTCCTATCATTATTGGTGCCAGCAAGCCAGCACATATGTTGTATTAGAATGTACGTCATTTTATTTTTCTTCAAGGCTCCTCCTTTAATTACTTCCTTACTCGAGCGTTTATTTGTTTTTCCTCGTAAGATTCAAATTGTTCAGTATTCATTTGCGTATAATTAAAAATCAAAATATATCTATCTGTACTTATTATTCTATTCTACTCTATAACCCAACTGCGCTCCCGACATGTTTCATCAACACAGCGCATTCGTCAGCCCCCTGGTCCAGGCGTATGATCCCAGTATGATGACCAAGAGACAGTAAGATGTCGCAGTCGATGCCAGGTAATATATCAGCATTGCGACAAACTCTAGCTTGTAGCCCTCGTTGATGAACGTGCTGATGGTACTCAGAGAACCGCAGAAGCCACCCATAAGTGCAGTCGTCACACGACACGAGTTTACCGTATGTGCCACTGGGAGAACTTCGTGATAGTTCTTCCTACCGCGTAACACCAGTTGGAACACTGCGATTGTGAGCACCGCAAACTGGTTGGCAGCAAACGTGCCAATCGGGAAACTCTTGACCACTGCATTTAACCAATTTGAAAGTTCGTACCGCAAGTAGCCGCCAAAAATACCAAACAGTGCAGGTAGGGTCCACTTCCCACGCGAGTAATTCCCGTACACGCACGTTAAAACAATGATCAAAGCTATCAGTGGAAGCGCCAAAATAGCAAACACCCACTGTAGAAGACGTAGCGTATGGAGAACCCAGGGTTTGGGTCCTGACTCGGATGCTGATTCTTCCTTCTTCTCATGTGCATCTGGTGCCCGCGTCGTAGGCACAACTATTGATTTGCCTAATCCTCTGCCAAACAAATAAGATGACATCGAGACAAAAAGCTGCGTCAACAAAACAGCTAAAAACTCCATGATTCCGTACGCTCTATTGGGCAACTTTTCACCGTTTGCTATATTCGATGGTGCCAGGTTGGTAGACTGCTGAAAAGTCTCGAGCATTAGCGTGGCATAGGACGAATATGCGCCGCAAAAGCCAGTAGTTAGCGTGGTGAAAAAGGGCTTCAAATCATCTGCAGCAAACCACTGCGCGGCATTCAGCTCCTGCAGCAGTCCCATGACAATGCAAGAAGTTAAATTTGACCAGAGGACGCTTCCTGACTTGACATATGACGGGCTGTAGGATGCCAGCGCAGTTGTACCGGAGCGCGCATAGACCCCTAAAATTGTGGCGGTTATGAATGAAAGATGGAATACAACTCGCCGAGTCGTTATGCTTGTCGATAATCGCATGGTTTGCACATCCACCGCTTCTGGCTGGAGAGCCTAACGATTCTTAATAAGTTGCTATGTACATTTTTCTTTCGGCTAATGAAATAGTACGGTCAAGCTTGATGTTGTTGTCATTTTTTTCTTTTTTTTTTTTATAAACTTCAAAATACAATAAACGCGCGTAGTAAGTGACGGGATATATTGCGAACTGGCCTGCGCTATAATGCGTATTCAATACCTTCTTACACAAGCATTCTGCAAGTTTACAAGGTATTCTTGCTGTATATATGCTGTTTTGTATTTTTTTTTTTTTCTTCAACTTTATTTGCTTGTGGATTTTTCCTATGAATGAGGAAGTGTTTCCTTAACTGGGCCTCTTATCAGCAGAACGTCCAGGTATATGGCGTCAAAAGTATTTAGTTTGCTGATGTGACCTTCTTTCGTACACCGGCTCTGCCTTAGATCTAGCGGGTCTCCTCGAGAAGCGGAGTATGTTACATGGTGGTTTGTTCCAGGGTCAGTTTACAATCAGCTCAAGCTTAGAAAAAAAAAAAAACAAGATATGCGGACTGAATGCATGAACTGTAGTTAGTACAGAGTTTTATATATATACTGGTAGCTAAAATTGTATATCTCGAGCCCCCATATTCCTACGGATCCAACTGAAGCATTTTCGTTCGCCTCAAAGCGCATTTTGAGCAAGTCAATATTTTTAACTTTTGTTTTCAGATGCCAATAGCTACAAATCCTCGGGGCTATTTTCCTTGTGGGTGTTTCGAAGTCAAATACTAATTTTGCTTTTTCGGTCAACAGGGTTAATCTAAGATGTATGGTTTTGCCATTCGTATATCAAGCAAAAAAGCATGAAAAATTCAAGAATCGTGATGAACACTCGCGAGAAGACATGTTATATTGTAGTAACGGTTTCTTTTTTGCACAAAGTATTCTTCAAGTACTTGCTACAATGCCGGAATATGCTGCATCGAATTTTTCCGCCCAATGCGGAGAATTCTTCGGAGAAAATATACAAAATGGGACAACAATATCCCCCCCCCTCATAAATGCGAAAACTGACCTAGAATGTTCACTGAGAGGCAGCATTTTGCTCACAAAAATCTGATGCTGAATTTGGGTATATACCGAAAGATTTTACATTAAGCTAACAATGAAAGCAGGGAAAAGGCGGAGCCAATATTTCACAAAATCACAAGTGAATATAAGAAGTGGTTGGATTGGAAGAATTTGTGGAGACAGCACATCCTTGAGGTTGATATCATAGTAGAAGTTTATACGAAGAATATAAGGCTCAGCTCAGGAAAAAGAGGGCACAATCAAATCGTTAGGAAACGTGGGCACAATCAAAACACATACTTGCAGCTCAGTTACTATTGTCACTCTTACCACCTCAGCATACATTTACAAACATTGGAGTGGCATTCGAGTGGCAAATATTGCATTCATAAAACTTACCAAACGTCTCTTCCGGAGATTTTTATTAGTACCCGAGTATGTCCTCTTTTGGTTTTTGTTTAGTTTATTTTGGCGCGGATCGCTCCATTTGATCACACCTGCACCTACATCAGCCTTTCGAGTGCTTATAGCTTTTATTCTGAAAGCTGGAACGTAGTCTGGAGGTGCCTCATCTGCGGCTATCAGTTTTGAGTTCGATACCTCTGACGACTCAATAAACATATTTGGGTGATGCAACGGTTCTCAGTAGCCGTTTGCCATCATCCTAGTAGCATCTGGCGCATCTTTTTTTGAGCTTTTATAAGTGAAGTACATGTGCAGCTTATGGAAACATATCTGGGAGAAAAATGCTTGCTGAGAGATGAGCAATCTGTCATTTCAAAAAGATTGTGGCAATCGGCAACTCAAGTAGTGTTTACTTGAGGTCCAGGTGGAATTTTAGGGTCTGATCGCCTTCACCATTAGCAACTTATAGCTTTGTGTTCCTGGACGCAACGACAGTGGCACAGGTAAGATGTACGGGAGCTCTAAGTACACAAATAGAATGTTTCTGGTACTGTGTGAAGAACGATGCGACAAGGGATGCTTTACTTTAAGCGTATGGAAACAAAATGCATGTCTAAAAAAATTCGGAAACTTACTAATTATAAATTATTAAGGTTCTGAAAACTTTAATGATAGAAGATTCTTGCTTTCCTAATTTTTTTTTTTTTTTTTCCTTTTTCTTTTGGATATTATTCTCAATTAATGCTTTTTCGGCGAGACCGATAGGTATTATTAATGGAAAAAGTTTAAGAAACTAAGTCCATTTGTCACCTACATGGGCATCTGGGGGTAAAATATAGTGAACTTTCTGCTGTTATGCAGTTAAAACTTTTTTGACGTTCTGATTGAAGATGCGGCTCGCCCTTAAACTAGGCAGAACGTGTGCCGGTTACGGGCACGAGATCATACGGCATTCAACCGTTGGTCTTGTGGCAGTAGATAATCCGGCTTTTTTTTTTTAGGATGGATTGGAATATTCTAAAGAGAGTGTGCGTGCAAAGATTTTTTTCATCCCTTCTTTTCCCTAAGGGTCACACTCACATTACCTTTCAGGGGCACTGGAAGATGAACATAGAGGAGCGAAACATAAAATTTTCAAAGTTAAGAAAGGCTACACGAATTATTGACAGCTAAAGCTCACTATAATCAGAGTGCATATTCCAAGTTTTGGGCCCAAAGGTATATTATTAAAAGCCACCTTACGTGGTGTGTAAAAAAAACAAAAAAAAAAAAAAACAAAAGTAAAATACGTAGTTAGTCACTTGAACGGCCAAGCGCACAGTTTTGTTGTCTTTTGTCACTATATCTACATGCCAATATCCAAAAAATCATCTAGATTCTTTTGGTTTGTCCATATTTTTGTGGCCAAGTAGAGATAACGCTTGAAGCGGGCAGCACTTGGCTGGAGGCACGCTTGCCCATTTTAAAGTCACTAGAATAGGATAATGGTTTGGCAGCCGCCTCAATTTTCCAAGCAAAACACCGTCAGTAACGAGCTATCGGTCCTGGCCCTGACCATTCAAGATGACAACATAGGCTAGGCTCTATCTCGTGCTCGAATGTAGCCAAGTATGCAAGAAAAATGTAAAGAAAGGGTACAGTTAGCCCGACGTAAGTAAGCGTTTATATCTACAAAGTAAAAAGCGCTGCTGTGCCTACAGTATTGGAAAAGATGCGGCCTCCGATTGATTTTACACGCGCAATGTAAAAGGGAGGTTATTCAAAAACAACTATGGCGGGTAGCGAAGATCCAAAAAATGCTACCAAGAACCCGCGACCAGTCCTCAGGGCGAAAATATCGACTTCAACAAACGGCTAGCACTACTATCGCCAGGCGCCCGTCACGAGTCAACCCAGGCAGTTCTTGATTACATCTAGCTCAATGAATCATATTTTCTACCGATTTATTTACATTAATGGCTTTCTGTCGCGTTGTTTGCAGATCTCTCAGATGTGCATAAACCTCGATAGTATATAGCGTGGTAATTTGACGAGCCTATTTCACAGGATCATACGGCGTTGAAGTCAAATTTCTTAGGAAAAGAGTGACTGCCATCAAGACACCACGCTAAAACATCTTTACACTTTTTCTGAAAAATTATAAAAAATCTTTGCGTCGCGTAGCTTCGAAAAAATTCTGTAACGACGCGGGGAGCTTTCCTGCCCAAGACAGTCTGCCTGGCGTGGCTGGGGCGAGGACTGCCTCCCGGCCTAACGATGCAGCGTACCATCGGTCTATTCTCTCTGGTTCCGCCTAGACTCTACCCAGACCCTGCCCAGACCCTGCGCAGGTTCCGTCCAGGATGTGCTCGACACTCTGCCTACGCCTTCCCAGGTTACCCACGCAAGCGTGGATGGAACTCGCCCAACATTAGCATTCGGCTCATCAAGCACAAGTGACAAAGTTTCAAAAATCTTGCCAAAGTTTCAAGCCAACGGAAAACAGAGGAGTAGACCAGTGAGCCAATATGAAGGTATGTACATTTGCATAAGGTGAACTTATCTGTAAATGTGAGTCCATTTTACTAACTTCATTGTTACAGTTGAACATTTCCTACCCAACTAACGGTTCTCAGAAGACCGTCGAGATCGATGACGAACACCGCGTCCGTGTCTTCTACGACAAGAGAATTGGCCAAGAGGTCGACGGTGACTCCGTTGGTGACGAGTTCAAGGGCTACGTCTTCAAGATTGCCGGTGGTAACGACAAGCAAGGTTTCCCTATGAAGCAGGGTGTCTTGTTGCCAACCAGAGTGAAGTTGTTGCTAGCCCAGGGTCACTCCTGTTACAGACCCAGAAGAACTGGTGAGAGAAAGAGAAAGTCTGTCAGAGGTGCCATCGTCGGTCCTGACTTGGCTGTTCTAGCTTTGGTTATCGTCAAGAAGGGCGAGGGTGAGCTAGAGGGTCTTACCGACACCACCGTACCAAAGAGATTGGGTCCAAAGAGAGCCAACCACATCAGAAAGTTCTTCGGTTTGACCAAGGACGACGATGTGCGTGACTACGTTATCAGAAGAGAGGTCAAGAAGGGTGAAAAGACTTACACCAAGTCCCCAAAGATCCAGAGATTGGTCACCCCTCAGAGATTGCAGAGAAAGAGACACCAGAGAGCTTTGAAGGTCAAGAACGCTCAGGCTCAGAGAGAGTCTGCTGCTGAGTACGCTCAGTTGTTGGCCAAGAGACTAGGTGAGAGAAAGGCTGAGAAGGCCGAGATCAGAAAGAGAAGAGCTTCCTCTTTGAAGGCTTAAGTCCGGAAGGGTTTTGGGTCCGCATAAAACTTACATATCGACTTAGTCTAATTATTACCTGTTTTTTGTATGCTGTATTGTAAACAAGAGTAAACTCTAAAATGAATTAAAAAAAAAAAATCTGCGAACAGTCTCTATCTTAAAGTAACTAATTCTTCTGCGCTAGTTGGGTGAATTGCTACGCAGTTATCGAAATCGGCCTTGGTGGCCCCCATCTTGACAGCCACTCCGAAACCTTGCAATATCTCAGCGGATGAATCGCCCACTATGTGAAGGCCAACCACTTTCTCCTCGGGCCCGGCACAGATCAATTTGTAGCTGGTAGGGGATTTCTCCTCCAACATCGCATAGTACATGGCAGTGAACCTGCTCTTATAAATTTTGATGTTCTTCTCGCCATACTTGGCGATTGCTTCCTTCTCAGTGAGACCAATGGAGCCAGCCTCTGGGTGCGAGAAGACCACACTGGGAACATTGCTGTAGTCTAACTTGTCGCTATGGAATTGGGAAGGACCGAACAATCTGTTGGACAACTTTCTGCCCGCGGCAATAGCGACTGGGGTGAGCTCTACCTTGCCCACCACGTCACCTAGCGAATAGATGCCGTTGACGTTGGTGTTTTGGTATTCATCGACGATCACTTGCTCCCTCTCGTTAAGTTTGACACCAACGTTATCGAGCCCAATACCCAGCATTGTCTTACGACCAACTGTCCAAATCAACTCGTCCACGTCCTCGATAGTCTCGCCATCGTCCAAATGAACCGTGAGTTTGCCCGTTTTAGAGTCCTTGTCCAATTTGGAAACTTGCGATTTCTTGTGAATATTGATTCCAGACTTCACGTAATGGTCGGTCACAGTAGTTTGGATACTCTCGTCGAATTTTCTCAGTACTGTCTCACCTCTGATCACTAAATGAGTCTCTGATCCAAGCCCATGAAAGACACCTGCCAATTCGATGCCGATGTAACCTGCTCCGACGACTGCAACTTTCTTGGGCTGCGTTTCCAGCCTGAAGAACCCATCCGAGTCCGTACCATGTTCATAACCAGGGATACTCTTGGGATAAATTGGCTCCCCACCAGTGGCAACCAAAATGTGATCAGCGCTATAGACCTCAGTCTTGTTTTCGCGAGTCTGTACCTGCACCTTACCTTCAGTGAATTTAGCCCACCCGTAGACATAGTCGACACCTTCTTTTTGTAAGTTTCTCTCGTAGATGCCGTTGAGCCTGTGAATATAAGCGTCCCTTTTCTTCTTAAACTCTGGCCAATCGAACGTTAAACGATCCTTAGTCAAGGGTAGATCCTTGTAGAGACCATATTCGTGAGCATGGGTCAGCCTGCCTGCGAGATCAGAAGCATACCACATAACTTTCTTGGGAACACAACCAACGTTCACGCAAGTGCCACCCATAGCCTTGCCTTCAATCAAAAGCGTTTTCGCACCATAAGATGCAGCCCTTCGAGCTGATGCTACACCGCCAGAACCACCCCCAATAACTAGATAATTGTAATGATTTGTACCGCTGGTCATCGTTCTTCGAGAAATTAACCTGTACAAGCTACAGGGCTTTAAGGCGACTCTCATTTGTAAGTTCTGTTTGCGTACAAGTACCTTGACTTCGGTATTTTTTCAAGATTTTTATACAGTTCGAAATGGATTTGCACCATAGGCTAAGACGGATTTAGAATATCATTAAACAGATAAAAAAAAAGGATACATAAAATCGGAAAATGCCCACCGCAGAGCTATGCGGTACTTCTATAGCTGTCAATTGATCGTGATCGTGAAGGTGTCATTTGTAATTCTTTACTAATACGGCCAGTCTCTTCATCTTTTGGCCGTTCTTCATGCGCTCGTGAGAAGCATCTCATAACTCTCGGCAGTACGCTTTCATACACCGTACCACTCAGACACACAAGTGTCCAGAAAATGGATATCACAGCATATATAGCACCCAGCACTCTGAAAGTTTTCATAGGCACGTAGTCGTTGTAAAGTTCCCATACGCTAGTGCAACCGAGAGACATAGTGCCCATCGGGAAAGTCATGGCAAACCAACCTCTGTGGAAAGTGTAAATCTTCCAGCGCCTTGTTTCTCCGTTCACGGTGGACTCCACCGAAGTTGTAAGATAGGTCGCTATACATACAAATCCAATCACTGTGAAGAAGTAACCAAACGCTAAAAGAAGCAGCGACAGCACAAGTCCGATTATCTTAAAGCACCAGGGTATGGCCAGCAACAAAACGTCCCGCTCAAAATCTGTGCCATTCCTCGGGTAGTACTGGTTCACGTATAGTCTGATATTCTCGGTGATCAGATTAATACCGTACGCACCTTGGCCCATGGGGCCCAAGAACAAAAACATGGTGAATACTTTCAACATGGGCGGTATTTTGTTCACATAGAAGTTCCAGAAGTTGATCGAGAACAAAATCGCTACAAATCCCAACGAATGCAGCCAAGTGAGCATTGTGATTACGATAGTCATGAGCTGTATGTTTCTGTTGAAGGCCTCTGGAAACAAATCTGCCGAAGTGAGAAGGCCGCCACAAGAGCTGGAAACTACCAGCGGGATCACGATCAGCAGAATCGCAGTGTTCAATTCTTCAAAAATCACTTTCTCCTGGTGGGAGCTGTATTTGGTTTTGCCGCCTTTTATATAGTGTTTCTGCCACACGGCAAAAGTGATACCCCATGCACATAGCAGTGAAATCGTCAGAATGTACCACCACATCACGTAGGCCAGCCTTATCATGTGTCGGGCGCGGACTCTGCTCTCCACCTTGTATCTCGCCAACTGGAATATGTAGTTTATTATGGTGATGAACCCCATTGGATATGTCCCCCACGACCAGTTGGTGAGCATATCCCTGAAATACGTGTCCATATAATCCTTCCACGAGTTGTCTCGCACGAACACAATGAGATGGATCAAATGCAGCAAGTGGATATAGAGAAGCAGCAGGACTGCCAGCCCAAACATCGGATACGAGCATATTCTCATCCAGCGTGCTTCATATGGGAACGAGAAGAGCAAGTAGGAGGAAATACCAGACCCCATAACCATCACGAACAGAAATGGATGAAACCAGCTCGCAAGAACGCGAATCTGCCTGCGAAATACCATCTAATGCTTACTGAGCACACCTTATACCTGCTGCGTGTCCATCTCCAACGTCTAAGCTTTCATTAGTGAAACTGGAAGACCAGTTGCGATGGTTGTTTTTATTTGTTTTATGGTCATCGCATATTTGCAAGCCGAGCATTCGCCCAGGGTTGCACAAGGGGTTAACCTTTTCGAACTCCCAGGACCGGAGTCAAGGCGTTATCACAGATCAGGAACCCAAAAGGAGCTAAGCAAAGCTAGCCAGTTCCACTAGTTGGTGCTTTGTCATTGTCCAAGGGCCACAAACGCGCGATTGTTTTGCATGGCTCTCCAGAGTCAAGTACAAGTCTGAAACCATCGCTAAAGAAGTCAAAAAATCAACCATCTTCAACAGATAAAAGTTACTCCTTTCACTGTACTAGCAAAACGTTCAGTTGTATTAGTCAGGATGAACTTCAGAGGACACGACACTGCTTCATGTGCTAGCAGCGATTCATACTTGTGCTCCTCCCTACTGTTTTTTTGTTCTTTCTATCATGCTAAGCAGAATAAACGTGGCACTAAAAAAAAAACTTACATATTATGATTGATTTTCCCCTGCCAATGGCCACTGTATTTGAGCAGATATAGCACGCTAATCAATGAAATTAGATTGCAGAGTCCCAGCCCAGTGAAACACCATCCAACGCCCATAATATGGCATAATTTCATAATTACTGAGGAGCTGACAGTGGCACCGACATTGCGAAAAAGACTGCTCACAGCGATGGCACCAGCCGTTCTTCGACTCAGTAGCTCCGACAAATACGTCATTGTGGTGTTGCTACACCAGGTCAAGCCAAAGGCACTGAGAGCGGAGAAAACCAGCACCACCACCAAATGGTAGTGTCTCTCAATGGACCAGCCGTAACCTATGCAGCCCGCCATGTTGATCATGATCCCTAGTATTTGTAAGGAAAGCCGATACTCCAGTGGATACTTTCTATTCTCGTGTCGTTTTACCCACCTCTGTCGTAAGTAGTCTGATAAATGTCCTCCTGATTGAGATCCGACTAGCATGGCAATACCGGGACACACGTAGGATGCACCTACTGCCAAGTTCGACATGTGGTAATCGGTCTGTAGAAAGTGGGAAAGCGTTACGCTGAATGCGTAATAATTTGCAAATAGTAAAGCAGTGCTTACGGAGGAAATTGTCACTGGTAAAATTTTGAGCATGCTCCAGTACATCTTCAAAGATGGCTTAGAAGGTGTTGGATACAGGTACTGAAAGCGAGGTCCCGTATTCACCGGTTTTTGAATCCCAATATCTGGAAATAATCGCCATGGTGGTGGTTCGCAACTGTCACCGAGGCGTGATATCTCTACATCCTCTTCGCCATCCCAGCCTGGAAGAGTGGTACCAAAACTACCAGAACGCTTCCAGCGTTGATCTGCGTTGCCCACGATACACCTCAGAGTTTCAGGCAGGATCGCCAGGACCACACAGAGAGCTATTCCGCTCATAATGCTTGTAAATCCAAAAAGCCATCTCCAAGGTTCGCCTCTCATCAGTATTAGTCCAGCTATTATCGGCGCCAGTATTGGACCCATGTTGGGCCCCATCATAAAATAGCCAATGGCTTTACCCCTGTGCCTTGGTGGCGTAATGTCTGTCACTGTACCTGTCCCTAGCGATATGGCCGAACTGGAGCCAAACGCTTGAAAGACCCGTAGCGTGTATAGTGCGCCGATATTGGCAGGAACAGTCGCCAACAAGATATTAACCACAACGAGTAGCAGCAAAGAGATGATAAAGAGGAATTTTCTGCCCGTGGAGTCTGCGAAAATACCCCAGAATAGTGGGCCTACAGAGAAAACAGCCATGAACGCGGACACTGTGGAGTTGATGGTAGTCGTACCTACGCCAAATTCCTGTTGCAAAAGCGGCAGTGCTGGAATGTAAATATTTCCAGCCATAGGCCCCAAAAATCCAATAAAAATCACAATAGCGAAAATGATTATTCTTTGCGTCTTGGAGAAGCAAGTATAAGGCTCATCTTTAAGTGGGATGTCCTTTAGTTCATTTTGTGGAGTAGGGCTCAATGAGGACACCTTTTTTTCACTCTCTGGTGCAAGAGCTATAGCACTGTTGATAGAATTCTGGGCTAGCTCTTCATCTTCCAAGGGCCTCTCTTGCTCTCTTGATGGAATTTCTTTTCCGAGAGAGAGCTGAACTGCTGCATAATTGGCTAACGACGAATGAAACGTCAGTGAGCTGTCGTTGGAAAGCTCGAGAGCGTTTCCCACTTTAATAACGTCTTCTTCGGACTTTTCCATCGTATACCTCAGAGATGTTGTAGTTCTTGTTCTTGTTAGTTTACTGGCATTACTACCTTTTTTTTTCTTTTCTATTTTTTTGTTACCAGTTTTTTTATTTTATTTTATTTTATTTTTATTTTTTTTTCGTATTTACTGGCACTGACACAAAGGCCGTACAATTTCGTGAAATAGACCAAAAATTAAAATTTATACTGTACACTATACAAGCGATTTCAACCCGCATTAAATGAAAATGAAATGATACAAAAGTTCACTAGTTAGACTAACGGAAATCAGTTTTACCCACACCACGCTTACCACTGAACAAGTGCTTAGGCAAAGAAGCAGCAACATGCCTGTCTGCTTCACCAGCTCTTGCATGTCTATTCCTCTCTCTTCTCTGCATCTTATCCATTCTCTCGGCCCTGGATCTTGTGGTACCATCAGTCACACCGTCTAGGAGCCTATCTGACTGCCTCAACTTGGCACCGTTGGCATGTTCGCTCGTCATAGCGTCGCTGCCACCAAAGACAACATCTGCACCGGTATCGACAGGCCTATTCTTTTCTGCAGCAATTTTCTGTCTCTCTTGCAATGACGTTAAATCATGGCCCAACATAGACATGTGCTTCTCCATTTTCCCGAATGACTTGATCTTCTTCGAGCGAGGCATGATGGCCTTGTTGTTTAGGGATTTTCTGTTCCTCGCCTCTGCTATCATGCGCTTTTGTCTGTCTCTAATCCATGCGGCTTTCTCTTTAATGTCAGCCACTTCGTCTTCATCATGACCTTGGTGTGCCAAGTCATCCTCGTCAGATTCATAAAAACCTTCATTTTCCAATTTCTCTTCTTCCTCCTCCAAGGCTTGCAACTTGGTGGCAATATCAGGATCCAAGAAATCGTAGACATTTCTACCATTGAGAATCTCGGGCATAACGTCGTTCTTCCACTCATCATCGTCCAGCAAATACTTGTCTTTGAGGTTCACGTTGAAGACACCAGCTCCACCGTTCTCTTCTTCAATATCCCTAGCCAACTTTCTTCTCTCGGGGTCCTCGGGGCTATATTTCTTTAGAGTCTTGAAAGATTCAGGAATGTATGGTGTCCTTTCCACGTCATCCCTAGCCTGTGGCCGAGCCACATGAATCTTGTTTAAGGCATTGTTGACTCTTGCCTGCGATTTCAGCTTATTCTCGATTCTCGAGGCCAAAAGCTTCTCACAAGCCTTGTTTCTCACCTCCATGACATTTTCCTCCATCTGGCAAGAAGTGGTCATCATTTCTACACCGGGCAAGTCTTTCATAGTGCCCAACAATTGCGCACGCTCCTCATCCAAATCATCAGGTCCCACGATGTCTGACTTGTTCATGACCACCATGACAGACTTGTTGGCAAACAAAGGTTTAATCGAATGGAACAATTTTACCTGTGCCTCCACGGTGAAACCACACTGTTCAGAGAGATCCATGAAGTATAGCACGCAAGAACGCAAGTGCGCCACAGCATAAATGGATTGCATTTCAATGTTATTCATTTCCTCTGTGGGTCTGTCCAAGATACCTGGCGTATCTATGGCTTGGAAACGCAGGTACTTGTAGTCAAAATGACCCACGTATAGGGATTTCGTAGTGAAAGCGTAAGGTTGTACTTCAACATCTGCCTTAGTGATGCACCTCAAAAAGGACGACTTACCAACGTTGGGGTAGCCGCAAATCAAAAGTGTTCTCGTGTTTGGATCGATCGAGGGCAGTCTGCCTAAATGCTGACGAACCTGTTCCAGATACACCAAAGGATCCTTCAACTTCTTGACAATGGTAGCCATTCTACCTAAAGCAGCCTTCTTGAGCTGCTTACATTGGAACAGCGACTGGCCGAATTTCAAAAGACGAATGTAATCTCTCGAGACCTGCTCCACTAGCGACTTGGCTTTCGAAAGGGCAGCCAGAGAAATTTTGTAGTGATTTTTCTCATAAAGAGTGTCCATCAGATCTCTATGAAAAGGATGCACATCATTGATGTTGGGAAAGCCTTTCAAAACTTCCTCAAACTTCTCGACAAAACCTTCACCAGTATACTTCACCTTACGCATGTAAAATGCCCTGATTCTCGTAATCTTGAAGCCCGGTCTGATCACAGTGGGCGTTTTTCTCTGGGTCCTGTTAAGGACGATATCCAAGAGATCATCGCTCGTGGCGATAGGCGGAATATTCTTCCAAGTCAACTGCATAGCCAAATTTTCTGAAGCCTAATAAATCCTAACAGCTACTTTCCCCGGCTACTAAGACACCTATTAATGCAGTAGAGCTGGTAAAATCTGACTATCGAAACTTTCCCACTTGACTATGAATTGAAATGAGATGAGATGAGATGAGATGAGATGAGCTTCTTTTAAAAAATAAGAAAAAAAAAAAAAAATTTTTTTGCAAAAAATGCATCACAAACAACGAGTCAAAATGAATTGAACAAGTGGCTCCGAGAAGCACAAACACACTTTAGAAAGTATTTAAAAGGTAGTCAGAACTTTAGATTGGGTTGTTCGTATGTCCACCGTCAACGTTACAGTCAGTCCACAGAGTGCGCTGGCCATTGCGGGCCTACTTCGCCGCCACAAGGAATTGAAGCAGCGTAAGGGCTTGTTCCAGACGAGACAGGTAGATTTCTTCCGTTACAAAAGGTTCGTCAGAGCGCTTAAATCGCCACAATATGCCAAGAAATCTGCTCTGCAACCAGACATTTACCCGCCTGTGATGGAAGAGGGCAAGACGGAAGCTGAAACGGATCTGAAAGCGCGTCTTTTGTTCGTCGCCTTGATCCGCGCTCAATTGGTACTTCCCTGCAACAAGCTCAATACTGCACAATCAAAGCAGCAGGGGCTCAAGCCTAATAAGGATTTCCCAAATCTAGTGCTTTCCACCAAGGCCGAGCTACAGCCGGATGAGTACTACGTGTGGAATTACAACCCGAAGACGCTGATGGATTACTTGGCGGTCATTGGCGTCGTTTTGCTAATTTTAACGCTTGTATGCTACCCTCTATGGCCATACTTCATGAGACGGGGGTCCTATTACGCATCTCTGGGAGCCCTAGGATTGTTAGCCGTGTTTTTCGTGATTGCCATCATAAGACTCATCATCTATCTGTGTTCGCTGACTTTTGCGAACCAAAAGGGCGGATTCTGGATCTTCCCAAATCTATTCGAGGATTGCGGAGTAATAGAAAGTTTCAAGCCGTTCTACGGTTTTGGTGAACAGGAGTGCTACAGCTATATCAAAAAGCTGAAAAGAAGAAAGAGACGCCAGGCGAAAAAGCTGGCCGCACAAGGAGGGACCGTAGATGCAGCAGCCGTCGATGAGAAAAAGGAGAAATGAGCTGCAGGTTGCCTGCTTTGCATGTATAAAACTCTATAATACTACAGCGATGAGACGTAGGAAACGACACACACAATATTCACAAACCTTATTATTATAACAATGACTCCCCCAATTTGTACTCATCACTTTTGAAAGCTTGCAAGAACGGTATCAGCGATGTCCCAGAGAAGCTTTAGACCAGAGCAAGATGATGCTTCTAATGTTACTGGTGCTGATGATGATGCCTCTACAGTAGCACCATCGCAAGCGCCCTCACGGTTGTCGTACTCCAGATCGCAGGGTTCATTTATAGTGCGTGACGAGGAAGAAGATGTCCTGGATGACTCGGCCACAGCATTTTCGGGAAATGTGCATACGTTGCATCCTAAAAAGTCCTCACATGTGCGCTCACTGTCCAACGACCGACTTCTTTCGGCCCAGCTGAGTCAGCTAAATTACAACAATAACCGTGTAAGTCTCAACAGGGCCATCTTGCAAGTGCAAGATCTGCTGCAGCAGATAGACGTGGAGAATGAGGCCAGGCCTGTTCATTTGCCGCTGAGGGAAAGCGGTTTGCATGTGCTGAACTTGCAACTCAAAATTGGTGGGAATTATTCGGAAAGGAGTGAAGTAGGTCTGGATAAAAAGGCATTGGCGAAGCTATTCGAAGCACAGATTAGAAGCTCATTGAACCACCTGCATTCTTTGCAGAAAAGGGTGGATGACGTGTCCTCGAAGGTATTCATCACAGGTGATGTAAACACGGGCAAGTCGAGTTTTTGCAACTCGCTACTGAAACGAAGATTACTGCCAGAGGACCAGCTGCCCTGCACAAATGTCTTCTGTGAAATTTTGGAGGCTAGAGAAAACGATAATGTGGAAGAAGTGCATGCCTTGTCGACCGAGAGGGCACAATCTGTCAAAGGAGCTAATGCGGTCTACAACATCAGAGATAAGTCTACCTACGAAACGTTTCCCCTCACAGATTTGGATGAATTAGTTCTTCAGAATGACAAATACGTTCTACTAAAGATTTACATCAAGGACGATAATAGGCCTCCAGAGACAAGTTTATTGAGAAACGGTACCGTGGATATATCGCTGATAGATTCCCCGGGGCTTAATATGGATTCTATGCAAACGGCAGAGGTCATGACACGACAAGAGGAGATCGATATGGTCATATTTGTTGTGAACGCAGAAAACCAATTGACTTTGTCCGCCAAGGAGTTTATCGCTTTGGCCTCTAGAGAGAAGAAATTCATGTTTTTTGTGGTCAAAAAATTCGACAAAATCAGAGACAAACGGAGGTGTAAGGACTTGATACTCAGGCAGATCAAGGATTTGTCACCCGAGACTCACAAAAGTTCCTCGCAGTTTATTCATTTCTTATCCACCGACCGGGGGGCTCCAGGCGGAGGAGATGATGGCGATGACGGCGACCCGTACGACAACAATGATCCGGATCCAGATTTTGACCGGTTAGAGAACTCGCTAAGAAATTTTGTCCTTAAGAGGAGATCGTTATCAAAGCTTCTGCCAGCCAAGACTTATATATGCAAGATTTTATCTGACGTCCAATGCATCGCAGAATTCAACATTAAAGTTAACCAGGAAGAAGATGAGGCTCTGTACAAGCAGATGCAAGAGTTGAAACCAAAACTGGCTCAAGTGAAAGCCGGATGCGAAGGGTTGGCAAATGATGTCGACAGATTAGCGGAAGAGACGGTAGTAAACACTTACGAATTTACAAGGCGTAAGATATTGTCATCTTTGCAGATCCCGCTGACTGATTTTCCGAAATACCAGGGCCTTTCCCAAATCCACGATTTCATCTTCCAGACGGAGCAATTCATCAAGGACAGAATTAAGGAATGCGTGCTGTCGAGTGAAATCTACGCGAGGGGTCAGACCCAAGAATCAGTGGAGAAAGTGAGTCAAATGGGCAGAGACGAGCTAGGAGATGAATTCATGTCGAATCGCGTCTTCAAGAGTGAGCTGATGTTTACTAAGAAGCGCCATTTCTTCGGCAAGAAACTTTCGGTCCACCTGTCCATGTCCCATCTGTTTGCTCCCTCGTGGGAAGGGTTCTTCGCCTATTTAGGCTGGGGTATTGGATTGCCCGCCGCTTCCGTGGAAGCAGAAAGTGAAGCCACCGCGCCCGATGGCAGCAAGACTGAGAATGGCTTGACCACTGCTCTGGGCCTGAGGAGCTATTCGTTGAGTCAGTACTGGTGCAAGCCGTCTTTGATTTTCACCTCTAAGATCCCCACCCTGGCCGTATATTCGTTTGGGGGTGCAAGGGTACTAAGAGGTGTTCTTGTTCACGGAGTCCAATTCTTCTCATGGAGCGCTGTCAAAAGAATTGGAGGCACAACGCTGTTTGTAGGCTCGCTGTTAGGTCTCGCCTACCTTGTTCACGATTTGCCTCGTGCCCTTCCACAGAATCTATCGTCGAAATACAAGAGAGTCCTGCAAGATGGTGACTACGTGCATGCTAACGCTGAGAGAATCTCTAAAGAGGTTCGCGAAGTCTTGAGGATCCCCACTCGAGAGATCATAAAGTCCTGTGAGCTAGTGATCGACAAAAAGTACGGCGCCCAGAGGGAATTAGAAAAGAAACGTAGGGACAGTGCTTTGTCGATGAAGTACTTGCAGCAGATACAGGAGAGGGCTGTCTCGCAAAGGCAAATAGTAGAACGCATAAACCTGGAGGTCGACTAGATAACATATAATTCCTGTAAATATTGGCTCAGAAGCCAGGTTCTTTTTCGTTCTAGCTGCACCGGTCAAAATTATTTCGCTCTTGCGTATTTTTGTTTTTTTTTTCTTTTTTTTTCTTTCTGAAATAAAGTTACTCGAAGTAACAACTTATTTAACGACAGCCAATCTTCGCAATTCGAGATCAAATGGCTGCGTTACTTGCGCATTACTTACATTGAGACCACATCTACTTCTCAAGAATTCGAGAAATGCTCGGGCTACCTATCATCAACCCACTTCACTGGGGTTTCAATGGTACTGTGAAGCAGACCTATGACCCATCTGGTACTGTTAGATTGACGTTGAAGCACAGCAACGATAAGATTGATTTCCGTCACTTTGTGTCGCAATATGTTCCAACGTTGAAGGACGGGCATAGCTTCCAACTGCAGCACTTTCTGTTCACCGGTATTCTGCAGACCATGTACTTGAGTGGTGCGAACTTTTCCAAATGTTTCCCTGTGTTTTATGGTAGAGAGATTGTAGAGTACTCTGACGGTGGTGCCTCTACTGCTGACTGGGTGATGGATTCTTGGAACAGGAAGTACGACATGGATATTTACGGTAATTTTAAGAAAGCCGAGTTCGAGAAAGATGAAGAGGCCACTCACCCTGAAACCTGGCCACGCCTACACCCTCGTACCAGGTATTTGACTGAAGAAGAAAAATCTACTGTACATGCTGGCGAAAGACCTCTGATCGTGATTACTCATGGTCTCGCTGGAGGATCTCACGAACCAATCATCAGATCTCTAACGGCCAAACTATCCATGATCGGTGGTAAAAGATTCCAAGTCGTCGTATTGAACTGTCGTGGCTGCGCTCGCTCAAAAATTACCAACAAGAAGTTGTTCTCAGCTTTCCAAACTCTTGACCTGAAAGAGTTCCTAGCGAGGGAAAAGGCTAGAAATCCAGACAGAAAGATCTATGCCGTTGGCTTTTCCTTTGGTGCTTCCCTGTTGGCCAACTATTTGGGTGAAGCTGGCGATCGCTCCGATTTGACCGCGGCTGTCACATTATGTAACCCATGGGATTTTATCTTGTGCTCTGAAAAGCTGAGGAATGATTACTGGTCAAGAAAACTGTTCTCCAAGGCTATCACCCAGTTTTTGACGAGATTAGTGAAAGTGAACATGGGAGAGTTGGAGTCGCCCGAGGGTTCTGTTCCTGAACACCAGCCCTCAGTTGAAAATCCATGCTTATACATGTGTACTCAATCAAATCTGGAAAGGGCTAAGCGCTTTACTCAAATGCGCCAATTTGATGATTTGTACACGGCACCATCCATGGGATTCTCAAGCGCAGACGCATATTATAGAGCCGGCTCTTCGATTAACAGGTTGCATAACGTTCAGGTGCCACTTTTGATAATCAATTCTAGAGATGATCCAGTGGTTGGGCCCGATGCAATTCCTTACACTGAAGTCAAAAACAACCCCAACTTACTCCTCTTGACTACAGATTTGGGAGGACACTTGGCATACTTGGATGAAAATTTTGACTCTTGGATCAACTTGCAAATTGCGTCTTTCCTCTACAAATTCGATGAATTCATCGTCTAAATCATTTACTATTCCTAATTTTTTTTTTTTTTCTGTTTACTAATAACGAGCCCAAAATAATGGATATAGCTTTAAATTAAATATACGTAACCGTTGTTTATCCGCCATGTTCACCTCTTTGTTGCTTCCAATCCGCCGAACCGCTTTGCCTTCCAGGGCCTGCGCTTACCTTCGACGGTGGATCCTCTCCTGTCTTCTTGGGCGACCATTCCAGTCTTTCCAAACTGTCCCTACATGCGAGCTGGTAGATTTCGTCATCGCTCAAGCTAGTTCTGAGCTGTTTGGTCACGTATGAGCAGAAAAATTGCAAGTCGTCCTCGCTAATTTGATCTCTTGGTAGTTGATTCTTAAGAATATAACGTTTGCTGACGTCCACCACTGTATCGCTGCTATAAGCTATGCAATACGACATTGATTTGTTCCAATTGATGGCATAAATGTAAGGCTGATCAAATGACTGCTCGCAGGAATCTAAATGAACCCATCTTTTCAAGAAGGGAGAATAATATTCATTCCATACGTGATCCTCCCGATTCCAAACGTAACGGGTTTCTAAACCAAATGACTTTAAGATTAGGGTGAACAAATTGGCCCATTCGCCACATCTTCCCTTGCGGGTTTCTAATAGCTTTATCGGATCATTGTAGCGAGGAAATCTCGTAACGGTGCCACAGATGTTGCATTTGTATAACTCAACAATATTGCAGTCGTGCTTCGACTCATCGGCATTGGGGCCCACAATCCCGGCAGATTCTTGGTTTTTCGAAGAACCCGACCCACACTTGTCACAATCTGGCTTATCGCACCATTTGAAAAAGTCTCTCTTGAAATAGCGTAGCAATTCTTTCACCAGATTGTCGGTGTATTCTTCCTCTTTTTGTTTCGGCATCTTGTCCACATTGGCATAAATCAATTCCAAATCCAACGTCTCCAGTACTTTGGAGTGCCAATCAGCGTTATCATATATGGTACAGAGTTTTCGTGAAGAATTGTAGAGATCCCTTGAAAACCCATTAGAACGGAGTAGTTCATGAAACCGGTAGGTGTCACTCGCATCTCTGTACTTCCCCACTATGTAATCCTTATACTTCTTCAGGAACATGGTGGAAACCCTCTGAAAAGCTGGTTCGGCAGCAGCCTCAGTTTCAGGCATCGTTTATCTTTTTCGAACGCTAGAGAGGGTCCTTCTTGTTCCCTTTAAAGATAGTTGAATTTGGCCTTTTTCGAGATGCCGTCGGCTTCATCAACAAAGCCACCCCCACGTCCACAAGTTTAGAAAGGTGAGTGCATGCAACAGAGAACAGCCGCTTTCTGTATTCTTGGTGGTACATATGGCGCTGTAACTTGCAGCGTCTTGAGTTTCCTTTATGTGAAGAACAATACTGAACAGTCATACTACTGGTGCTGGCTATTGCTGTGTCCTGTCATGGTTTGGATTTGGGTCGTACGAGCATGGTCTGCCTTTGAGATGTTTAGAAACATTAAGGGGTGATACAAAACCTTTGTATTTACAAGTCAAGTACGTATCTTATCTACAAGAAGGGGGAAGGGGCTAACTCATCTCTATAATGTGGCACTTTTGTTTACCAATTCTCAACATTAGGACTTTATCGTCGATGAGGTACTTGCTCAAGTCTGCGAGATCTTCTGTGACCTTAGTCCTCGAGGAGTTCAGAAAAATACTGCCCTGGTTCAGCTTTCTTCGAGCTTCAGATCTCGAACAAGGTGCTACTTTGGCGATTACATCGACCAGGCTTGCGTCTTTCGAGCCACTTTGCAAGATTCTAGCTTCACTAAATAGCTTGATTAGTTCATCACCGGATAGTTGTTCTGTCGCATCTTTCTCAAAGAGTACTCTGGAGACCTTCCGGGACCTCTCACCGCTGCCGACGCCATAAAGCAGGTCAGTGACTTCTTGCGCCAGCAACGTCTGCGCAGTGCGTAATTGGGGTGATTTTGCATGCTCCCTCATGGCAGATTCAACCATCTCGAGGGGTAAGAGGGTAAATATTTTCAAAAACCTCGAGACGTCTGCGTCCTCTGTATTATAAAAAAATTGAAAAATGTCATATGCACTGTTCATCTCAGGGTCCAAGAATACTGCGTTACCTGCGCTTTTGCCAAATTTTTCCCCAGATGCCGTCGTTAATAATGGGACCGTAAACCCAGATGGTGGCACTTTGTGCGCTTGAGGAGACACTCTGTTTATCAAATCTATTCCTGCCGTAATGTTTCCCCACTGATCATTTCCGCCGACTTGCACGGTGACACCATGCTCTTGGTATAAATGGTAAAAATCGTAGGCTTGCAAAATTTGGTAAGTAAATTCGTTGAATCCCATACCGTCTTTTCCTTCAAGTCGAGACTCGATAGAGCTTCGCCCAAGCATTGATTGAATTCGGATGTGCCTGCCGTAGTTTGCCAAAAAATCCAGCAGTCTAATATCTTTCCACCAATGAAAATTATTCTCATTCACAAGCTTTCCTGGAGCTTCGCACTGAGGGAATCTTGACTGATAATATTTTAAACCATTGTCGAAGAACCTCTGGAACTGTGATTGAATCTTGGAGATGTTATGGAGCCTTGCATCATCAGCCATTGCGGTCCTCTCTGTTTTTCTGCCGCTGGGATCACCGACTTTACCTGTAGCTCCACCAACTAAGGCGACCACGTCATGGCCTCTGACATAGAAGTTCAATAGAAGCATTAAGGGAATGACGTTACCCAGATGCAACGATTTTGCAGTAGGGTCCGCACCACAGTATAGCTTAATCTTGTGGCCACTATTCAATTTATCATGAAGCCACTGTTCCGGTTGAGCCACTTGCGAAATTAATCCCCTTTGCTTCAATTCGTTCAGTAGCCCGGAGGATCCATTCGCGCTGCTCAGTAGCCTCCTTGAAATGCGGCTAAGCATCCTAAATAGGTCCTTTCAAATAGGTCCTCTCTTACTTTTAGCTCTTCGTAATGAACCCCAGTGCTTTTTTTTTTCTTTACCTTCAAGCTTAACAATGTCAAAATTTTCTATGTCTTAATTTGAACCTTGACCAGCAGAATTGGTGAAGAAACTACGGATAACCACACAAGCTATTTGAGCCCGAACTGATCCAGTCATGCCCGTTACTCAACAAGTATATGCAGCCCAACAGCCTTCGAATTGGGACAAATTCAAGATGGGACTCATGATGGGTACTGCGGTGGGTGTCTGCACCGGTGTCCTATTTGGTGGGTTTGCAATTATTACCCAGGGACCAGGTCCTGATGGACTTGTGAGGACACTCGGAAAATACATTGCCGGTTCTGCAGCCACTTTTGGAATGTTCATGTCTATCGGATCCATCATCAGAAGCGATGACGGTAGCACAAGTCTGACGGCTGCCCAGCACAGGGACTTACAACAGAGGGCCAGATTCGAAATGTGGAGGGTTCGTGCCAAATATGGCCTCTTGAAGCGTGAAGATTGAGGATTGGTCACCCTTTTTTGTAACCTCTATGTACGTGTTAATAGTAAAATCATCTCGGAGATTAAATTTCAACTTACTAGCTATTACCTTAAAGAAGGACGAAAGAAGTGATGTCGAAACTTCCAATTAGCCGCCTGGGCTCTGTTACTTGGAGGCCGTTAGTGGTTGCAAGCAGAAATAGAACGAATAATGCGATAGTGGCACCTTTGTCCACTAGTTGTGCGCGCAAAGCGCAGCATACAGAGATCAAGTGTCTAGAAGATTTGACAAAATTGAAGTCTTTGGAAGGGGTGGATCCAGAGCTCATTAGGAAGCTCATAAACGAACGTACCAGTGAGCTTATAGTGCAAAATGAGCTGGACATGCTTAAGAAATTGAACAAAGAGGAAAAGATGTCGCAAGAAGTTTCGTTGAAGAGATTTGCGAGGCCATTGTGGGTATTCTTTTTGATGAGTTCTACTGTATATTTGATTTTACATTATACCTGGTGGAGATTGGAAATAGTGGAGAGAGAGAAGGAATTGCAGCAGGTTGTTCGAAAACTGGAAGTCGAGTTGGACCAAGTCATGGCTTCTCAGCAACCGTCGCCTGTGGCTCAACAAGAAAGTACTAAAAGCAGCAGACCTTGGTACAGGAGGTTCTTTTCTTGAAAAAAGTCTTGATACGAGAGGCTGTTTATAAGAGAGTACGTATGTATGTTTAATATTTCCATTAGGTATTTTTTTTTACGTGAATCCACTGGTCTTGGTAAGTACACACTCGCCTGCCACGGACGGTAGCGTGTAGACCCTGAATTTGCCATCGTCACTTGCTATGTATACTTGGTGTGGGAATTCGTCTGGGAACCCGAGGCAATAACCATAGGCATAATCTATATTAATATGCGCGAAGTCACGACGTAGATTCTGAGCGGCTATAGAGGCACCTATGCGCTTGGAAATGAAGTTTGCAATCTGTCTTGAAGGTTCGCCGCCACTGCTATGCAATCGGCTATCCCTGGACTCATCATTGGCCAGAAGTAATTCCTCTTCATTCAATTCCCCGTCCCCAGGGGCCATCCCGTGGCCCTTGAGATCAAATATATGGATAGTATCTGTGTTGCCAACACATGCTAGCATCGTTGCATTCCTGTCAAATGCAAGCTGATACAAGTGACAGGGCCTTGAGCCTCTTCGGAATTCGTAAAGCACCGGACTGCTCGCATCGTAATCCGCATCTACTCCTGTGTGGAATACTCTTACAATCGTCCCCTTCTCTGACGCCGTGGTGACTAATTTCCCATCATAGCTTATGGCCATACAGGCGATATCGCCCTTATGCACAGAATTCAAATAATTGATGGGCGCAATGTTCAACGTGTCGTAAACCACTACATCATGCAGTAGGAATGAATCTGGGTTGTTCTTCGGGGAGCTGTAAGAGGCAAAGCACAGAATGCTCCTATCGTCGCCGCTTAGGGCCATCTTAGGTTTGGCTCTGCTCACTTCTGATTTTTTCCTGCGTGTTCTTGACCTCAGTGAAGACGAATCAGTCGTTGCACTGTTCTTAAAGTGATCTTCCCATAGGTCTATCGTCTCCAGCAGCTTCATACAGGATATGTCGTAAATAAATATTTGGTCACTATCCAAAAGGATGCACATCCTCTTACGATTCATGACGACATCCGTAATCTGGTGAGGGAAAGATATTTCACAGATAGTTGACTTCCTTTTAGTATTAACGATTTTCAATCTTTTTGCACTGGCAGGCCCCTGACTTCTGTCGGCTATGGCTACTAGACTAGTTGAGAAAAGCATTTCTATGATGAAATTATCCTCAGGCTCACTCAGCAGCTCTTTAGAAGGTGCAACGGATTGTGGTAAACTATCTCGACTACTGTCTCTGCTTCCGTTATTCAACTCGAAGCATTTACCAAAGGGATCGCAGTTATAAATGCTCACTAAGTTGAGAGAGGGGCTAACAACGCAACAAGTAGCATCTTGATTGAATCTAAGAGCCTTCATGGTCAGATTTCACTAACTTGTAGTTAGGTTCTGGTTTACACTTCGGGGAGTCATCCATTCCAAGGGTTTTTTTTTTCTCTATGTTACGTCGGCTTTTCTTGAGAAACTGTATTACATATAGATGAGCTGAAAGGAATTAAGATTATGCTAAAAATCTAAAGATATCTTGGTATTTTTTGAAGGGCTGTCCGTGTCTTGATTATTTTGACGCTCATTTCGCAGGGGTGGCTTAGATTCGCTGTCGTCGTCATCCTCCACCGGGATGCCCCATTCCTCTATCTCGAATCGTTTCCTGCCGTTTTTAAAGGCAAACTCAGATTGGGCTACATGCATTTCACCACGTTCGCTGAATACTGGTAGTTTTAACACATGTAGTAGGCCATGTTGCACTTTGTTTGGCTGTGATTTGTATGCTTTCTCGAGTAACCGCAACATTTCTTGCTCAAACGGCTCCAAATTGATTACTGCATTAAACATATTTTCGACTTGAGCAAGAAGCAGATCGCTCATCATATCTGCGGAGACAGTAGCTAGGAGAACGCAGCGGTCCTGGTGCTTTTTTACCAAGCCTCTGAGGCCATGCATCAACGAAATGATGCCAGAGAGTTTGAACATCTGCGGTGGATACATGGCCGGATGCAGCAAAGAGGGAATCAGTATCCGTATCAGTTTCCCTTCATGCTGTGCGAAGATGCGTTCAATCTGAGCCAATACTGCTTGCGGGGGCTGCACCGGCGAAACAAACGAAATTTCTTGAGATGTAGGTGCCGGCATTAACCGCGTCGTGATGTCAAATTGATTGCTATAATTTTTATATTCTTCGCTGGCCATCATGTTGTCATCTTTGGTATCTGCATCGTTCAATTTGTATCTCCAGGCGATTTTTAAGTCGTGATATCTGGACGGATTAGCCTGGTTGGTCTGTTCTGCCAAATTTTGAACAGTAAGTTTAGACTCTTCCTCAACAATTTTGGACCTTTTCACATCTTTTCTGGACCCCTTGTAGACACCAGGTAATTCCTTAGAGAAGCCTTGATTTAGTGACACTACAATCAAATGGGTATTCCCAGTCTTCGTAGGATCAATTCTATTATGAACGATACCCTGCGCCGCATAAAGCTTGCACAAAACAGAGTTAAACTCTGTTGTGGTCCTCTCTTCCACGAGGAGAGAATTTCCCAGCGGCAGCCCCATGTGTCCCAAAAGCCTATCCAAATCTTGAGACCCAGTAGATGTTGTTTGTTGAGAAGTCGCGATGGAGGGTCTCAAACCGGGGTGAGTAGAAGAAAGACTCTCATCGACGCCCAATTTTGCGAGCTGCCTTGTGGGGGGTGCGATTTTATCCGCCGTAGAGGCCCTAGATAAAGGTGCCCTAGCGGGAGGTGTGCGTCCCGTTAGTGCCGGTCTTCTGTTATTTGCGCCACTGCTGAGCACTTCACTACGTTTTCTAAATGACATGCTCTCACTTTGAATCAGTTATCAGGCTTTAATCTGATGGCACATCTCATCTTTCTTGTTGTGAAGTTGTCTTTTTTTTTTTCATGTTAGGCTCGGAATTCGTTGACGAAATATTGTCGAAAGCACGCTTAACAGAAGTGTTTGATACTGGAGAAAGCTTATACTTTGATAGAGTTTGTTCCCATCATATTGCATTTTAAACTTTGCTGCTTCCTTCCCTGTTCTCTCTGCTTCGGCGTTGGGGTGAGATAGAAATATATTCATCGTCCATGTTAAGATAATGATCAAAACTAGTCTTAGATCTCATCTAACAGCCAGGCCAGGCTTTTTCTCTGTGAGACGCAATAAAAGATTTTCCAAACGAACGTATGGTTCCTATAAACAGGGTGAACCGGAGCCTTCAAAACATTACGTGCTGAGCGCGGTTCTCACCGTATTCGTACCGTACAGTGCGTACGCCCTTTTCGTTTCAGTGTCAGCGGCAAGGGAGATCGAAATACGTCGTAAGCTGTCGCTTGTAGTAGAAGGAGAGGGAGAAAATTACGAGGGTACATTGATCAAATACTCTCCTCTGCAGATTTTAGGACGCTATGAAAATCCGTTCTATGAGTATAGGATACAAACGGTTTACGAATTTTTCTTCAACAGGATTTTTGAGCTATTTCAAACTAACAGAGGAGGCATTCCAACTGACAAAGTACGTATGCGAGA
Organism: Zygosaccharomyces bisporus; assembly: GCA_003707595.2. Taxonomy (NCBI): domain Eukaryota; kingdom Fungi; phylum Ascomycota; class Saccharomycetes; order Saccharomycetales; family Saccharomycetaceae; genus Zygosaccharomyces; species Zygosaccharomyces bisporus. The sequence continues at coordinate 47,474 of PPKA02000057.1, forward strand.
GCTAATGCCAATTCATAGACCATATTGGGGCCCTGTCTCCAAATTCGAAGATTATTCCGGTCCTTTAGAGCACCGGATTTTAAAGGAACAGTCTCCCAATGTCATTGATAAACCGGACCATAGTGAAATTCCAATTTACAATACCTGGTTGGGTCAGTCGTGCAATTACGTTGTTTACAATGGGCTGAAAATTTTGACTGATCCTCTTTTCAGTGATTTCTTGATACACCAGACTTTGGGGCCTAAAAGAATTACGGAGATGCCATGCCAAATTGTCGATGTGCCCACACCGGATGTCATTTTGGTGTCGCACAACCATCCGGATCATTTGGATATGCAAAGTTTGGAGCATTGGCGAAAGGGACATCCACTTTGGGTTGTACCTGTAGGCATGAAATCTTTTATGGAAGAACACCACATTGACAATTTTGTCGAGTTATCATGGTGGGAAACATTGGAATTGGGTAAAGATGGACAAACGTATCATATTTCAAGCACCCCAGCCATGCATTGGTCTGGAAGGTCTTTATTGGATGTCAATGAATCTCTTTGGTGTTCCTTCCTGTTGAGCCACAATGGGAGACCCATGATGTTTCATGCGGGTGATACAGGGTATGTTCAAGACTTGTACATGAGAGTTAAGCAACGGTTTGGCGACAATTGCAAGCTGGCGTTGTTGCCCTGCGGTCAATACTGTCCCGAATGGCATCAGAAACCTCGCCACATTTGCCCCGCCGAGGTGATTAAAATAGCAAAAGATTTAGATGCTCAGTACGCGCTAGGAGTTCACTGGGGTACTTTCTCCCTTAGTGGGGAGTACTTCAGAGAGCCAAAGGAGAGACTTGAATCTCTAGCGCTAAGCTTGGGCCTTAAAGATAGATGTTACTGCCCAGAATTGGGCGAAACGGAAAGATTCGATTAAGAAAAATTATACATGATTATGCCTTTAATGATTTTTACCTTTTTCACTCACACTCCTCAGGAAACTCTTCCATAGATCTTCCTTAACCTTAAAAGTATGCAATTCTTTGTCCGGGAAGCTGCCCTGATGCACTTCTTTCACGTACTCACTAAGGGCCTTCTCGGCATGCTCTTGTAATTGCCCGTATTGTCTCACAAATCGTGGCACAGGACCTTCTTTCATTCCAAGCATGTCGCTCATTACAAGAACTTGCCCGCTGCAATTTGGGCCAGCGCCAATTCCAATGGTGGGAATGGAGCGTTGTGATGTGATGTAGCCAGCAACTTTATGGGGAATACACTCCAGTAAAAGAGACCAGCATCCGGCATCTTCCAGCATTGCCGCTGTTTCACAAAGTACTTCGATGTCTTCGATCTTTTTGTTCCCCTGTACCTTGAATCCACCAAGTGAATGTACCCTCTGCGGCGTCAGGCCGCAATGGCCAATTACTGGTACGCCTCTAGAGCATAATTCTTTGATAAACTGAAATGTGTAAGAATCTCTGGTATGAGGGCCTACCTCGACTTTCAGGGAAGCAACTTTGCTGCTCAATTTCATTATATCGATTGCGTTTGTAATGCCGCTCTCTATGCTGCTCTCGAAAGTGCCGAATGGCATGTCCACCATTACCATTGATGGTCCAGAAGCGCGGCACACAGAACGGATATGATATTTGAACTCATCAAATGAAATGTCAGTGGTTGATTCGTAGCCAAGCGCGGTCATAGCTAAGGAATCCCCCACGAGAATAATGTCACAATTCGCCGCATGAGCCCAACTAGATGTTATGTAGTCGTGAGCTGTGCTGACTGAGATGGGAGTCCCTTGAAGATACTTTTCATGTATGGTCTGGATAGTATTCCTTTTCAATGAACCGGCAGGTTGTGCCGAATAGGCTCTTTTAACAGCTAATGCTGATAGATTCGCAGCTAATCTCAACGATTTGATCATTTAAAAAAGTCATTTAAGAGTCCCTTTGCTTTGATCTTGTCTACCTGTTATAAGCTCATCATTTCCTGACAAGACAATTTTTTTTTTTTCAAGATTTTATTCAAGGCGGCATTCGATGGTAATTAAAACTGAGTTACTCAATATCGTGCAAACGCCTATGTATTTATACACTAATTGAGAAACTTATTCCCAGATTCGGCTGAATATATTCAATAGTATTAAATATTTTAGTGCCTTTCCGTTGATTCAACCGCTTGTGTCACAAACGAGTGGAGATGGCCGAAGGCTATACTCAAGTTTGTTGATCCTTGTTCATTTATTCATTCTTTTTTTTTCATCATTTTACTTAGCTTACTGTGTCGTGAACGTACGGAATCTTAAGCAGGTGCTTTTTTATTTCTATTTACAGATTCAGGATCTTGTTTTCTTGGTAACGTTGTAGAGTGCCAATGTTTCATTTTGAACCGTCGATGGACTCCCTACAACCAGATCCGAGCCAGTTACACTCTTAGGAAAAGGTATCACATCTCTAATGCTTTCTGTATCGCACAACATGGCGCACATTCTGTCAAATCCGATTGCAAATCCAGCGTGTGGAGGAGCTCCCATTTTGAAGGCCTCCAGCAAGTGTCCAAATACCGCATGAGGATTACTGATCTTTAGAATTTCTTTGAAAATATACTCCTGCAGTTCTGCGTCGTGTACTCTTGTAGAGCCACCGCCCAACTCAACGCCATTGATGACAAGGTCGTAGTGCTGACCAAGAGCCTGCGTAGGGTTAGTCTCGAGCTTGGCATAGTCACGCAAGTTGACCATTGTGAAAGGGTGATGTGATGATTCAACAGCATCTTCTTCGTATTCTGGGTACATGCGTTTTTCACCTTCTGCCATTTCCTTCTCCACAGGAGCAAATAACGGAAAATCAATGACCCACGCGGCAACGTCCTTGTTTACCAGTTGATCTTTGTAAACATCACTCTGAAGCACTAACTGCCTTAACCTACCCAAGGGCGTGGGGTTTTCGAACAGCGAGTGGGAGTTTTGTCTTGTAGACCCGCATACTATATCACCCGGCTGCAGATTCAACGCTCTCATGACTAGCTTAGGATTCTCAAAGGCAGCAATAGACAAGAATTGTTCGAACCATTTGTTTTGGTCCTCTTCGGTGAGAATTGGCACAACTTTAGGGGTTCTGTAATTGTAATTCTTAGGATCACTTAAAAATGACCATTTTTGATCATATACCTCCTTGGTGTCGAAGGCTTTTCTCAGGATTAGAACTTCAAAGACAGAGAATTTCTTGTTAGAGTTACCGATGACTTTAAATTCAGACAAATCCATAATCTTGAGATCAGGAGCACGTAGATCTGGTTTATCAATTCCATACTGCATCATAGCTTGCTTGTACCCCATGCGCTTGATGGGCTGCTTGTCCGTCACCGGAACAATTTTGCCACGATTATCTAGAGTAGAAAGGCCCTGGGACAGCTCTTCCCAAGCCACCACGACAGCATCTTCGACCGACTTCATGACATCTTCACCAGAAGCGAATGCCATCTCTAGATCGACTTGCGTAAATTCAGGCTGTCTGTCTGCTCTCAGGTCCTCGTCTCTAAAGCAACGAGCAATTTGAAAATACCGATGCACACCGCTGGCCATTAGCAGCTGCTTATATTGTTGAGGACTTTGAGGCAGGGCATAAAAAGTGGGTTCATTTTGCTGAGTTCTACGAGTGGGCACCAAAAATTCCCGAGCTCCTTCAGGAGTTGATTTGAACAAAATTGGGGTCTCCACTTCAGTGAATCCCATTTGGTCCAATTTGGCCCGCAAGATCTTCGATAGCTCGTATCGCCTTTGCAGGAATTGTTGGAATTTGGGTAGCCTTAGTTGTAAGTATCTATACTCCGGTGGATAGTTCCCCAGGGCCTTGTAATCTTGCAAATCGGCAGCTCTCTTATCTGCCACATTTAGAGTAGACAGCGATTCCAGCTTTATTTCCAACTCAGCAATTCGGTGGCTGCCTTTCTTCCGTTTAACACCAAGTGTTCCTTGAGCCTGCACCACGTCTTCCACGGCAGCATTCTTGAGCAGAGAGTTATTGTCCACAATCTGCACCACATCACCACGAGAGTCACGAATTTCACCAAAATTCAATTCCTTACTCACTTTCCGTGGCTTTTTGTTGATCCACCCATTAATTGTCACCTTGTTTCCTGGGCCAATCTCCCACAACTGCTTCACGTTCTGGGTATCCTTTCGGAATTGGAATTTTGACCTGACACTATCTAATGTCGGAAACTCTTTAAAGGCCCTACTGAGAGTGTGTAACCGGGCCCTAGCAGAAATCATGTTTGTAATTTGAGTGTCTGCTCGGTTGCTTTCCCTTTTCTTCTAATTAGTTATCGAATGTTCGTAGCTAGTTGACTTTCATAAGTGCGACGAGAGTTAAAAGTTCTCCCGAAGCGTATTACACACACACATTTACGTGAACCTGCAGTACCTATTTACATATCCACTGCCATACATAACACTCTCCATTCAGTGACAGGGAGCACATCATGTCCCCACTGCAGTGTATGCTCATTACGGGGTGTCCCCTGTGCTGTTCTCCCTCGATTAAATGCAACAATTTCTTGTTCGCCGAATCCCAGCAGTAGATCTGCCCATGCTCGTATCCGCTGACGACTAAAGGTGAAGAACCATCAGACGGGTACAAGAAGTCCATACCACAAGAGTGTTGCAACTGTCGCACCTGTGTCGACTCAATCTTAAAAGTTCGCACGACGTCTCCACGTACACAGTCCCATATCTTGACAATGCCATCGAGAGACTTTACCAGTAGATATCTTGCGTTTTGTGAGAATTTCACCTGCGATATGGGCACCACGCCGCTCACACTTTGCCAGTCCTTGTCGTACGTCAGAGTCTTCAAACATTGACCGGAGGCCATGTCAAATACACGTATTAATCCGTCATAGGAACCGGAGCTCAGAATTGTGGAGTCTAGTGTGGGGATATCGATTGAGACGACCGACTCGGAGTGCGCAGCGATGGTCCTCATCGGCGAACCGTTCAGCACATCCCAAATTCTGATACTCTCATCCATGGAGGAGGAGCAGAGGATATTGCCCTTTGCATTGAAAGACAACGATACCACAGGCGCAGTATGACCTACCAATCTGTGTAAAGGTCCGTAGGCCAAGTGCGTAATGCTAACTGTAAAATCGTCGGATGCCGTCGCTATGCACTGGCCATCCGGGGACCAACAAAGTTCGGAAATCGGTCTGGAATGCATGCATTGCACCACTGTCGGTACAGCAGATGGGTCATCTACCTTGTAAACCGCCACGTTGGCCCCGGCTGTCACAGCGAGGTGCTCGCCATCAGGTGAAAACTTGGCACTACACGCTTGGGCACCATCGAACACCTCCGTAGGTAATTTATACTTCAGTAGGAACATAGGTTGATGCCAATTGGACCTCACACCGCTGCCACTCAGCTTACAAACATGTTCTGTATATTCTTTGGCTCGGTCGTATTCATCATTAAAGGTTCACCAACTTTTTAATCACACAGAACGGGATGTGGCAACTGAACCTTATTGTGCTTACTTAAACAACACACTGTAGAAGAGAACCAATAGGTAACCTGCCGCAGTCGTCGACCACAGAATCAAGAATGAACGTTGTGCCACCATCCGATTTCAAATCGCAAGTCTCCACAGATCAGGGGCTCACATCCCAGGCCATCAAGTCCCTGCCAGACACTTTTCGCCGACAGAACGGTGGCGCTGTACCCCTGTCGAGCCAGTTGAGCGACAGACATCCATTGGAATCGCGTCTCAAGAACTGGGAGGAGAATGAGCAGGCTAGAAAGTTGGAGCAATACAGACAGATATTCGGCATTGCGGAACCCATGAAAAGGGTGATGGATCTGAAAATCGTGGAGCAGACGGACTTCAACCCTCTGAACCAGTCGAACCTGCATAGGGACATCCTGTTGAACAAGGAGTGCGGTATTGATTGGGAAGATGTCTACGGGGATTCCGGCCTGAGCACGAGCGGCAACCTTCTGGGTGATGATGTGCACGCCAAGATCGAGAGTCGGATGGGTATTTGAAAGGGTGTTGTGGCCAGAGCATGGGGTCTCCATCTTTGCCTGGCATTACAATTTTTAAGAATTATATACTAAGTAAAAACTAAACTGTTGATGAAAATGCTCAAATTTTGAAGTCAAACCTTGGAAAGTTACATTTTTCAAATCTGTGCATGCAACAAAATCACACAACGGGCAGATATTACATTATTAAGGTAAATTGGATTGAACTGGATTAAACTGACTTATTGAGCTAGATTAAGTTGAACTAAATTAAATTGAATCAAACTGAATTAAATGAGATTGGAACAAAATAAAATAAAAATACATTAAATTGGACTGAATTAAACTGAGCTAGATTAAATTGGACTGAATTAAATTGAACTGAATCAAACTGAATTAAATGACATTGAAACAAAATAAAATAAAAATATATTAAATTGGACTGAATTGAATTGAGCTAGATTAAATTGAACTAAATTAAATTGAACTAAATTAAATTGAATTGAATCAAACTGAATTAAATGAAACAAAATAAAATAAAAATACATTAAATTGGACTGAATTAAATTGAGCTAGATTAAATTGAACTAAATTAAATTGAACTAAATTAAATTGAACTAAATCAAACTGAATTAGATGACATCGAAACAAAATAAAATAAAAATATATTAAATTGGACTGAATTAAATTGAGCTAGATTAAATTGAGCTAGATTAAATTGAGCTAGAATAAGTTCAACTAAATCAGATTAAATTAAACCACATCAAAAAAATTAAAAAAATTAAAAATAAAAATACATAAAAAAAAAAAAAAAAAACATAATAATAATAGTCCAAACTACACTACAATCTTGGCAAGGGATCGTGTTCGGCAGACCCCACGCTTGCCGACATATCGAGCACCTCGTATGCCCCTTCGAATCCCGTCTGGAGCACTGTAAATACAACGTTCAGTGTGACTAAAAAAAAAATAGATAGAAAAAAAATTTTCTTTCTTTCAAAGCGTCAGGACAGGCATGAAAAGCCCGGTGGATCCAACTCTACCAAGGAACGAAAAACTTCAGCGCATTTTGTATCGGTTTTAAACAATTTGAAACAAAAACCATACACTTAGCATTCATTAGCCATTTACCTTTTGTCTTTTGATCAGTCTCTGAAAAACAAAAAAAATTTTTAACCATTATAAAAAAAAAAAAAAAAAAAAACCTGTTCCAAGGCCAACTGAGCAATTGACCTTTACAAAAAGACGGGAGTGCCACCAGCGAACTTTCATTGCTCGCTTGAATTACTGTAATTCAATTCGATAGAACAGAACTAATAGTAGTAATTATAGCCAAGAATTACTATCCTACTTCACCTCCCCTGTACCAGCAATGAACTTCCAATCCCAGTACCAAAGTCCATTGAACCCGATGCATTACCAATTGCAGAACCTCTCTCTGCAGAATGGGGCGCCGCTTGATCCTGCTGCCTCGCAGATGGGTAGTTCGGTTCTCCCAACGCAGCCATTGAGCCGCACGGCATCGCTGATGGATTCTATCGGTATCCAAAGATCCTCCTCTCCATTCGTGGATCCAGCCTCTGGTCTGAAAACAGGTCACGTCCTCAAGCCGGTAGTCCATGGTCACCAGTATCAGCAGCACGAGTCGGCCAGCTCTTCACCGTACCCGTCGCAAGTCGGCACACCCAATGTTTTGCATGGTGGGTTGTTCACGGGTCCGGCTTCCATGGCGCCGCCAGGGGTGGCTGCAGCCCCCACGGTGCCGCCTCTCGTTGTCGAGTCGCAGTGGAGGTATATCGACACCCAGGGTCAAGTCCAAGGCCCGTTTGGCTCTGGACCTATGTCGCAGTGGTATGCCAGTGGGTACTTCCAGCCTTCTCTGCAAGTGGCTAGAGTGGGCACATCATTGGAACCGTTTGGAATCAACGATAAGTTTATGAGTTTGGGGGAGCTCATTGCAAAGGCCAACAACTTTCAGGACCCCTTCCACGCCTTTGATATCATAGCCAACAGCGCACTGTCCGGTATCGGCCCACCATTTGCCGGTTCTCAGCAACCACAGCAACTACAGCAATCACAGCAGCAGCAGCAGGAGCAGCAACTACACCAGCAGCAGCAAGAGACTAAGAGAGGTTTCGAGAGTGCTGATTACACGCACGATGAGATTCTGAAACTGAAGGACATAGATGGCGGGTATTACCATGATGTGGTTGTACAAGTCCCCACGGGTCCTAAGAAGCAGGAAAGAATCGAGAACGGAGGTGTGCAAGCAACAATGGAGGATAAGAGGAAAGAGGAACAGAGGAGGAGAAAAGAGGAGGAGAAAAAGAGGAGCCAAAGGGCGGAAGAAGTTGCGAGAAAACTACTAGAGCAGGAACAAGAGTTGAAGAGGAGGGAGGAAGCATTGAAATCGCAGCAGTCCCAAAAACTTATGGATAATCCAAGAGACACTCCACCACAGGACGATTCAACTGAAAAGGTGACGGATATTCCAAAAGAAGCTTCAAAGACAGTTCCAAAAGTGACTCCAAAGACAACTCCGAAGTTGACTCCAAAAGCAACTACAAAGGTAACTACAAAAGTGACATCAAAAGTAGCTTCCAAGCCATCATCGAAGGAAATTTCAGACGAAACACCACAAGAGCAAGCTGAGCAGGAAAAGGAGCATGCCAAGCAGAAAGCATCACAGCAGGTTCAAGAAGTGAAGACTAGCATCGCACCTTGGGCTGACAAAGTGAAAAATGCAGAGCTACCCAAGATTCCGTCAATCTCAGAATTGCAAAGGAGAGAAGAACAAGAGAGAGCAGAACGTGAATATCAAGAACGAGTTGCGGCGGAGAAATTGAGAGAAAAGATCATTAAGGAGGATAGGGAACAACAAGGTATGAAATCGGTGTTGACTTGGGCTGATAAGCCAAAGCAAGCGGCCGTCAGCACCGTTAACGTTAAACCGCAGTTGAAGAAAGAGGAGAAGAAGAAATCGATACAGTCAAAGGGAACAATTCCTCTGGACGAATTTAACGAACCGAGTTTTTTGAAAGAGCAGGTAAAATTGTGGGAAGAGGCTCAAAAATCGAAATCAAAGCGTGCGACTGCACCCATCGGCGCCAATAACGGCAGTGGAGGCAACAGTGCTTGGACTACCGTGACATCGAAGTCTGCTAAGCAGGCTACAACTATCCAGCAGAGACCTACTGTGCAACCTAAGTCGTACATCAGTCCTGACAAGCTAAGAGCCATCGGCGCTAGTAACGCTCCAAACAAGCAAATTGGCTCGTCAACTAGTATTCCCGGTTTGAAAGCGAGACAGGGTACAGTAGCACCAGCATATCCGGGCAATGCTTCCATTTCAGCTCGTCAGGATTTCTTGAGGTGGTGTCGCTCCCACATGAAGTTGAATCCCTCTGTGAGAAAAGACGCCGTCCTGGAAGTCATGCTGAGTTTGCCAGCCGGTGGTGAGTCCATTGTTATCATCACAGACACTATCAATTCTAATTCCAATGCCATGGATGGCAAAAGGTTCGCGGAGGAGTTCATCAAAAGACGTCAGGAGTGTGAAAAGCATATTGAAGATCCGTTAACCTGGGCCGAAGTGTTGTCCATGCCCGAAGGTGATGATGACGATTGGGAATTCCAGGTTGTCAGCAAAAAGAAAGGAAGAAAGCACTAAATACTCAAATCTTTTCTCTTTTCTTACTGTAAGATATGTATATGTGTACATGTAATGATTATTCAATTGGCTTGCCATTGTCGTCTAATTTCAACTCCCACTCCTGTGCACACACTTCTTTGCGTTTCAAAATGGAGTTATAACGTCTCGACAATGCCTGGTTAAAACAGATCTCTTTAGCTACGACGACAAACATTTGAAGCCAACCGGGCTGCAATTCTTGAGCCTCTTGCAAAGTCTGCTTGAATTCCAATTCTATCAATTTGACCTCGTTCTGGTAACGTTGCCAATAGTCTTCGCCAATGGATCCATTTTTGTAAAGAATATTGATCTGTGGTTCCAGTTCTTTCATTTTGAAAGATCTTCTGATAGCTTCAGCACCTCTATTCAATATAGCAGCTTTAAGCACTTTCTCATGCACTGGTTGTTCCTCATTCATTTGTTTCAAGGTAACATGTATGTCTCTCGCATCGTTTTCGTCAAAGATAGAGGGGAGCTCTGCCATCTTCATTATCTGTCTCTTCCGGTATTGAGAACCAAATATGATCAGTGAAAGAATCAAAAAGGCACTGTATATCAGAGGAGTGTATACAGAAACAATCTTTGTCTCCACTTGTTCCTCTGCTTCGAAGAAAGTGCTATTGCCCTGAGCATCTCCTTGAAATGATGACATTACGTGGTCCCAGTAATGGCTTTACGGTATTTGCCTGCCCTAATTGTTGGAGTATTGGTGAGTTCTTGGAAGAGATTTTTTCATATGAATTCTTAAAAACATCAAGAAATACAAGTGTGTGCGTTTAAGGTAAACTGCAAGGAGAAAGAAAAGAGGCATAGACAAGCATCTTTAAAGCTTTCGCATTCGCCATGATTTTGAGAATAAGATCCAAGGAAGGTATGCAGAGGGTTCCCTGCGATTCAGGGGATCTTTTTGGTGCAATTGTAGAGAAGATATTAGCTAAGCTCAACCCCCGTGTGGATCCTTCCACTTTGACAGTGGGCAGCGAAGAAGCAAGTGCTAACGAGCCTGTGACTGGTCTTATCTACCGCAGTGTGGCAGATTTGGGTTTGAAGCACGGTGATATCATCTACGTTAAATACAAGGAAAAAGAAAGTGAACCTTCCGCCACCTCCCCTGCTGCTTCTACTGCTCTCAGTGGTTCCGTACAGATAGACTCTGCACCTATGTCTGCTACATCGAATCTTCCGGAGTTGCCACTTGATCAAGAATTGGACAAAGAAGAAGGTTTAATACCAAGGAAAAGGTCATCACTCTGTAGACACGGAGATCGCGCCATGTGCGAATACTGTTCTCCTTTGCCACCTTGGGACAAGCAATATCACGAAGAGCGTAATATTAAGCACATATCTTTTCATTCCTATTTAAAACAATTGGATGAAAGCACCAACAAAGCCACTGGCGGCTCATACATTGCCCCGTTATCGCAACCCAACTTCAAGATCGACAAGCACTGCATAAATGGACATGAGCCATGGCCTCGTGGGATTTGCTCTAAATGTCAACCTTCTGCAATCACTCTGCAGCAGCAAAATTTCAGAATGGTGGACCATGTGGAGTTCCAGAAAAGTGCACTGATAAACGAATTCATTGAATCCTGGAGATATACCGGTACTCAGAGGCTCGGCTACATGTATGGAAGTTATCAAAAGTATGAGGCTACGCCGCTAGGTGTCAAAGCCGTGGTAGAAGCCATATACGAGCCGCCTCAGCACGACGAACAAGACGGGTTGACCATGGATATGGAGCAAGTTAAACAGGAAATGGCCCAAGTGGACCGATTGGCGGAAGCAATGGGACTGTCGCGGATTGGCTTTATCTTTACGGATTTGACAGATTGTGGAGCCGGAGATGGCTCTGTTTTTTGCAAAAGGCACAAAGATTCTTTTTTCCTATCATCTTTAGAAGTTTGCATGGCTGCCAGGCACCAGTTAGATCATCCTAATATTTGCAAGTACAGTGAACAAGGTTTTTATTCATCTAAATTTGTCACTTGTGTCATATCGGGCAATTTGCAAAGCGAGATAGATATCGCATCCTACCAGGTATCTACGAGTGCAGAGGCACTGGTTGAAGCTGATATGATTACAGGATCCACTCACCCTTCCATGGCGTTCATCAACGAGACTACCTCAGAAAGGTATGTGCCGGAGATCTTTTACATGAAGAAAAACGAATACGGACTTACTGTCAAGGAAAACGCTAAGCCGGCCTTCCCCGTAGATTACTTGCTAGTTTCTCTGACCCACGGATTTCCTTTAGAGTCGTCTGAACGGAAACCACTGTTTATGTCGACCGCAGATTTTCCCTGGGCTAACAGACAAGCGATGGGGCAGTCACAAGATTACCACGAGCTCAAGCGATATTTGTACGAAGCTGCTACCAGTGGCGATTTCCAGCAGTTGCAAAGCAAGCTTTCTAATTTTCACGTGATTCTTTATTTGCACACTTTAGAAGTCCTGTCACCCCAAGAGTGGCAGTTAATGGTGGATGCTGTTCGGACTGGTGAAGATGAAAAGCTTTTCGAGCTAATTTCTACTTCTGGTTGGCAGACGCTGGTGATGATTCTTCAGGAGAGTTAGTCGGGCATACATAACTAAAACGCAATACTTTTTTTTTTTTAATACTTCCTTCCCAGAAATGTTTTTGAAATCTGAGCAAGGAAATGGTTCCAATAACTCTTATGCCATGTATTCAATAATCCAGGTTGCTGGATGCTTCTTCAGCTTATAATTGATTGTTTTGAAAGCACGACTTCAGCGCTTTCGGCCTTTTTACTCGACCTTTCCTGTATTATCCGACGGTCGTTATGTCGCAAATTCAGATTAGTGATCTGAAGTAAAGGGGGTTCAGTTTTGTAATCCTTATAACTTCCTGTGATATTATTTATTTCTATGGACTTGTACCAATTTTCTAGAAATCCTCAACTGACCTTTTGGCATGTCCTATGGCACACCTGAGCGCTTGGGCCACCCTTACATGGACTGATCTCAAGATGATTTCACTATAGTGAGATATCACGTAGCATCATATGTAGTACCTTTCTGCTTCATCATACATCAAGTTAATATACCATCGTCATCGTCTCATATGTTGTCACTTAGCCCTGCTTTGTAGATAACAAGCCTTGTTGTAAAGCGTGAGTTGTATTGGTGAATCACACCGTAATTTTGAAAGGGCGATAAGTCCATTCTTCAAATAAGTGAAGCGAGAGAGACATTTGATGACTAAATTCCCGAATACTATAATTAAAGCACCAATTACGCCCGCATTTTTTGTAATAAGATTGATGATTGCGAATTACATTTGTAGTTACTATGATGAGAGTGATGTGCCCTGTTCCAGATACTCTAGATGAATTTCATTTCACAGCTCGGACAAGATTTTCCTCTACGGCAATAACGAACTAGGTTTTTTTTCACATATGTATTTGAAGAATGCTCAATGGCTAAGGGCGATGGACTGCTTGGACAAAGAAGAAAAGGATAAATATTTTACTGACCTGGAAAAAATGTAACACAGTGCATATCCCTGGTGGCTACCTCGAGATCGTAGGGATCTCAACAGTAGGTGATTATTTTCATCAACTGATAATTAATAAATGTGACAATGGCGAAGGTAAAACTTAGCCCATCAATTTGTCACGTATTCGGCAGTAATAATGTATATATCTGTTGGTGAATTATGATGCACAGAAGCATGAAAATGGCGAAAATTCAAATGTGACTGGTTTCGCAGCTGAATGAATTGAAGGCTGACAATGGCGCGGAATTCAAAGCGGTCGACGCTGTTGGCGGCATTATATTGTAATGGATCACTTATCAAAGCAGTGCTACCAAATGCTGCACAGTGTAAGTTCTAAACTTGACGGTGCTGAATAAGAGACAGCGATCCGAAGAGCTGAAGCACCGTGGGCGGATTAAACCTAAGTTGTACTATACTTGTATAGCGACTCTCCTAGAGATCTTGTAGAGCTATAGACGCTCATCGTAGTCGTTATCGTCACTTTCTATATATCAGAGGTTCTGTATTGACAGCCGCCTCCCCCTGATCTTGTCAACTGTTATATGTTCACAGCCACTTTTGTCTGCTTTAGTTGTGATTGCATCACAGGCGGTTTCTACTCATTACTCTGTGAAGGATAAAACTTGCGTTTGGCTAATCAGGTGGAGTATTAGGGCTTCGAACAACAGCCATGTTATGAAAGTGGAATGTGAATGAGGTAAACTGCCATATAATGGCCCAAACACAAAAGAAGGGATCCGGCGAAAAATATAATAATTTCTGAACGGATCACATACCTCACAACAATTATCAGGATAAAATATCATGTAGAGATAAATAAGAAACAAATAGAAATACTACAAGTAACACCGCGAGAGATATTTTTTGACCCCAACCTACCTCAGTCTGTCGACCTTTGGCTTGAAGCATGATGGTTAATTATATCTACATGTTTTTGTTTACGTTTTTATCTTACCAAGCTTAATTATTCATTTCATATATTTCATATATGAAAATACATGAAAATGTTATATTTCTACACTCACCATCTTTCAGCACAAACAAAACCTTTATAGTTGCTGATAACAGTAAAAAAACTAGAACTAAGTACGCTTCTAAGCACTATATCTATCGATTGTCTTCAAAATTTGGTGAAGTACTAAGTAAAGTACCTATAATCCAAAAACTTTTTCAATTCACCATTAGGTGGTTTTCAAGACAGGAGGTTGAAGAAAGTGCCCGAGCTAATGACGGTATTAATGCTGAGGTCGGTTTTGAAATGGAGAGACTTAATTAACTTGTTATCCGGTTTTCGAATTAATCAATTTCTTGCCTAGTAAACCTATGGGAGTGATTTAAAATAACGTTCAAGAAATAATTCATTGTATCAAATTCAACGAGTGCTGCTTTTACCCATTTTAAGAAGTTAAGTTAGTAACAATGTAAAAAATTCTTATGCTACACACGCGCTTTTTGGGCATGCATTTGGTCTGGTTTTCAATGTGTGTACATTGATCTATTCTGAAAATGATTGAATTACTTGAAAATGTCAAGGATATTCAAGACAAGGATCGCTCGACTCAACTCATGCTCAGGGCGAAATAAATGCTGATCATCTGTTCTGCTAACAACGAACAGATGGCTACGCACTCCATACCACCAGGAGAAATTTTTAAAGGACAGTCGCCACATTTTCTTCCCCATTCATGGGCGTTAATTCATCGAAATTTTTGCAGTACTGTGTGCACGCTATCAATTCGCAACAAACCTTTATTTCGTAGGACACTCAAAGAAACGCTTACACCGCTCTCGGCTGTAGAAAAGACAATAATGATATCCCGGTTGCACAAAAAGAAGGTTATACAAGCCCTTTCAAAGTATCCGTTCAGCATCAAAGCTTCCGATATTATTTAGGATTGCAGAAAAAGTCTCACCATGAGAGTTTCCACACCCGATAATTAAATAAATGCTCTAGATTATATTTTCGCCCCGGATTGTTTCCGCCGCGCGGAAAAGATTGCATTCGGTAGAAAATAGAGAGCTTCGGATAAACTAAAAAGCGACGTAATGACATAAAGTTCCGAAGAGTGGTAGAAAGGTACGTTCTAACAATAGCTAGGAGGTGTACATAAGCCCTTTTCAAAATCTCCACTCAGCTTCAATGTTTACAATAATGCTTAAGATTGCGGGAAAGAGTCTCAGCCGAATTTTTGGTAGGCCCGATAAGTGAAACAGTTGCTCTTGACCTTTGTTTGAGATCGCCAGACTCATTTCTCAGCTCGGTTAGCGTACAGAGAAATACTGAATAACTTGAGTCAGAATAAGCGATACCATCAGGACTAGATATATCACTAAAACAAGTGCACCTTCTAAGAGCAGCGAATAAGGGGCTATATTCTCCATAATGTTATGATAAATTTCGACAAGGCGGCCACCACATTCATCTTTTCCATCCATATCTGATAATTCACCGAACTTTTCAACACTTTTGTTGTAATTAGCGACTGCCCTTTGAGCTAACATTTTGTTTGACACATCTGCACAGTAATCTGTGCATGCTCCATCATCGCGATAAGTCTTAATTTCGTAGGATCCAGACTCTATTGGTTGCACAATTTCTCTCACAAAAAAACGCCTACACTGCTCTCCACTGTAGAAAATGGCATAGTGATGCCCTGCTCGTTCAAAGAAGTCATTAACGCTAAATGCAATTCTCCGCCAAACCATAGGATCCCCGACAAGATTCATTCCAGCGACTTCCTCCAATATCTTTTGTACAAATTTCTTTTCAATTCTTATGGTTTTCCTGTAGTTTATGAAGTTCGCGAAAAATAAGATAAAGTACAGGAAGTAATGAGAAATTATCCATAAGGGAGATACCATTTCTAAGAATGTTGGTTCAGGTCGATCAGTAAAAATTACGGTCATAGCGAGGTACATCAGATGTACCAAGAATCCCACCATGGCACCGGAAATGGGAAAAATAATGTTAGCGATATAAAATTTCTCGAAAAAGTACCACGAAAAGAAGTACGTACACTTTCCAGCCAAACTGCCTTCTAATAAATGTATGCCTTCTACATCTCCCGGCTGCATACATTTTTCCAAATTAACGTCGTTCTCGTAACCTCTCATCTTGTTTATCTTGCTGTGTTGCTGAAGACTTCTTTTTTTGTAAGTGTCAGAGTATCCCTTTATATATTATATTTTCGCTCCGGATTGTTTCCGCCGCACGAGACAATTCCATGCAGAAGAAAGTAGATGGAGTCAGAGAAACTACGAAGCGTCAAAATGATAATACAGTCTTCAAAGAGTGGTAGAAAGGTACGTTTAACAATAGCTACGAGGTATACATAAGCCCTTTTCAAAATATCCACTCAGCGTCAATGTTAACAATAATGCTTAAGATTGCGGGAAAGAGTCTCAGTCGAATTTTTGGTAGGCCCGATAAGTTGCTCTTGACCTTTGTTTGAGATCGTCAGAGTCATTTCTCAGCTCGATTAGCGTACAGAGAAATACCGAAACACTTGAGTCAGAATAAACGATACAATTAGGACTAGATTCATCACTACAGCAAGTGCACCTTCTAAGAGCAGCGAATAAGCGGCTAAATTCTCCATAATGTCATGATAAACTTCGAAAAGACGGCCGCCACATTCATCTTTTCCATCCATATCTGATAATTCACCGAACTTTTCAACACTCTTGTTGTAATTAGCGACTGCCTTTTGAGCTAACATCTTGTTTGACACATCTGCACAGTAATCTGTGCATGCTTCATCATTGCGATAAGTCTTAATTTCGTAGGATCCAGACTCTATTGGTTGCACAATTTCTCTCACAAAAAAACGCCTGCACTGCTCTCCACTGTAGAAAATGGCATAGTGATGCCCCGCCCGTTCAAAGAAGTCATTAACGCTAAATGCAATTCTCCGCCAAACCATAGGATCTCCAATAAGATTCATTCCAGCGACTTCCTCCAATGTCTTTTGTAAAAATTTCTTTTCAATTCTTATGGTTTTCCTATCGTACATGAAGTTCGCGAAAAATAAGATAAAGTATAGGAAGTAATGAGCAATTGTCCATAAGGGAGATACCATTTCTAAGAATGTTGGTTCAGGTCGATCAGTAAAAATTACGGTCATAGCGAGGTACATCAGATGTACCAAGAATCCCACCATGGCACCGGAAATGGGAAAAATACTGTTAGCGAAATATAATTTCTCGAAAAAGTACCACGAAAAGAAGTACGTCCACTTTCCAGCAAAACTGCCTTCTAACAAATGTATGCCTTCTACATCTCCCGGCTGTACACATTTTTCCAAATCAACGTCGTTCTCGTAATCTCTCATCTTATTTATCTTGCTGTGTTGCTGAAGACTTCATTGCTTGTAAGTGTCAGAGTATCCTTTATATATTATATTTTCGCTCCGGATTGTTTCCGCCGCGCAAGAGCTTCATGCAGAAGGAATTAGATGGAGTTAGAGAAACTATGAAGCGTCAAAATGATAATACAGTCTTCAAAGAGTGGTAGAAAGGTACGTTATAACAATAGCTACGAGGTATACATAAGCCCTTTTCAAAATCTCTTTTCAGCTTCAATTTTTACAATAATGCTTAAGATTGCGGGAAAGAGTCTCAGCCGAATTTTTGGTAGCCCCGACAGTGAAAGAGTTGCTCTTGACCTTTGTTTGAGATCGCCAGACTCATTTCTCAGCTCGGTTAGCGTACAGAGAAATACTGAATCACTTGAGTCAGAATAAGCGATACAATTAGGACTAGATTCATCACTACAGCAAGTGCACCTTCTAAGAGCAGCGAATAAACGGCCAAATTCTCCATAATGTTATGATAAATCTCGAAAAGACGGCCGCCGCATTCATCTTTTTTATCCATATCTGATAATTCACCGAACTTTTCAACACTCTTGTTGTAATTAGCGACTGCCTTTTGAGCTAACATCTTGTTTGACACATCTGCACAGTAATCTGTGCATGCTTCATCATTGCGATAAGTCTTAATTTTGCAGGATCCAGACTCTATTGGTTGCACAATTTCTCTCACAAAAAAACGCCTACACTGCTCTCCA